>JAJKLF010000034.1:0-425905 GCA_022984865.1 Hypomontagnella submonticulosa | reverse complement strand
CTAACCCTAACCCTAACCCTAACCCTAACCCTAACCCTAACCCTAACCCTAACCCTAACCCTAACCCTAACCCTAACCTAACCCTAACCCTAACCCTAACCCTAACCCTAACCCTAACCTAACCCTAACCCTAACCCTAACCCTAACCCTAACCCTAACCCTAACCCTAACCCTAACCCTAACCCTAACCCTAACCCTAACCCTAACCCTAACCCTAACCCTAACCCTAACCCTAACCCTAACCCTAACCCTAACCCTAACCCTAACCCTAACCCTAACCCTAACCCTAACCCTAACCCTAACCCTAACCCTAACCCTAACCCTAACCCTAACCCTAACCCTAACCCTAACCCTAACCCTAACCCTAACCCTAACCCTAACCCTAACCCTAACCCTAACCCTAACCCTAACCCTAACCCTAACCCTAACCCTAACCCTAACCCTAACCCTAACCCTAACCCTAACCCTAACCCTAATATATATTTTAAATAATATATAAATTATATTTCTATAAAATATAAAAATAATATCTTAAAAGAATTTTTAAAACATACTTATAACTAACAATTTACCCGGTACGTTACATAATTTTAAACAAATTAATTAACATTATTTATACTTTAAAATTTATTTATACTTTTTTATTACTTGTAATTATGGTATATTCTTTATTTAATAAAATCTATCATATAAATTTAAACAAAAAAACTAACCTAAAAAGAGATGGAAAAAAAAATGGAATTAACTTAAAAATAAAGATATTTATTAAAAAATAAAAAAAGAAAAATAAAGAAAACATACTTAAACAAATACCATAAAATAAATAATTTTAATCTAATAATAAACGGATATAATAAATATATTAAATAATTATTAAAGTTATTTTAAATAAAAAAAATATTATTAGGTTTAAAAGAAAAAAAGCATACTTTAATATCGTAACTTAAAACATTATATGGCCGTTAGGACTTAAAATACACTTAATTAAGAGCATTGCTATTCGTGCAGTATGACTCTGGCTAGCCGTGCAGTATTTCCTAAAAAGGTGGGCGGTCAGCCGTTTTGCCGGGCATCTCCCTCGCCAAAACGGCCAGACGCGCAAAACTCAACAAAACCTCGAATAACTTCATCGTCTGATCTTTTCTCAATTGATAATTTGCATCATTCAGAAGCCCTCATTTCAGCGATCCCCTAGATAAAAGTTTCATATCTTGCATCCTTGGTTTGGTGCGGCTATGTCTAGAAGAAGCCGGCGCTGGTGTCGGGGCCGGCTCTCTCCCGCGGCTATTCCCCGGCTATACTCATACTTAGTCGTTTTCAAAATCGCTGCGATCTCTATACTATCCCTCGTACCCCAGCTAGCGCTGGAATGCAGCATATGAAATATATATCATTGGAATCGCTGAATTGAGAGGATTAGAACTATAGTAATTATATAATATTGGCATCCTTGGATGCGAAGTTATTTGCGTTTTTGTTGAAATCTGCGTTTGATGAGGTATGGCCGCCGGATTTCCGCCACCGCTTTCCCTCTTAGGCAAATACTGCACGGCTAGCCAGAGTCATACTGCACGAATAGCAATGCTCTTAATTAAAAGCTTAAATAAATTTAACTAATCACATAAATAATAATAAAACCTTAATTCCTTATTATCCATTCTGGATACAATATAAAGTTAACATAATACAAGGGTATATAATAAGAATTTTGCTAATAATTTCTTATAATAATTTTTTTTAACTTTAACATAATAATATTTTTTAAATAAATAATAATTTAAAATAAAAAATTAAAGTAAGTTTAAGGCGTTAATATTTGTTTAAAAGCTATAGATTTGTGGAGTATAAATAATAATAAAATTGGTGATATGAGTTAATAATAAGATATAAAATAAAGAAGATTAAAAAAATTAAAGAAATTAAGAAAATTAAAAATTAAAAATTAAAAAGATTAAAAAGATTAAAAAGATTAAAAAGATTAAAAAGATTAGAGATTAGAAATTAAAAAGATTAAAAATATCAAAAAAATTAAAAAAATTAGGTTAAAAAGATTAAAAAAATTAAAAAAGTTAAAAAAATTAAAGAGATTAAAAAAATTAAAAAGATTAAAATAATAAAAGTATTTTAAAGCGTTTTAAGGTAATTTATATAAAAAAATTAAAGATATTTAAGTAGTTTAAAAGATCTTAAATATTTTAGATTATTTAAATTATTAACCCTTATTTATCATTATAATAATTTCTTTTTGTTTTAATTAAATAGTATGATGGCGTTATATTTATTTATTATTAAGTTAAAGCAATCTTTTTATTAAAATTAACGTATAAATTATCATTATTTTCTTAATATTACGTTATAAAGATTTTTAAACTAAAAGATAAAAGCGATTATCATATAAAAAAATTTATCAGCTTAGAATAACGGTTAATTAATATAAATTTTAAATAAGTTATAATCGAATAAATAAGGATTGTTATAATAAATTACATAATTAAAAAAGGTAATTAAGAATCGACTATAAATATAAAGAAGTAAAAAGAATTATAAAATAAAAAGCAATTAACAACGAAATATGTGGTAAATTTTTAATGATTTATATAACGATTTATATAATAATACGATAAAGTATTTATATTAATTAATAAAAGCCAAAAAAATGAAGATAAAATAAGAAAAGTTATACATTATTAATAATAAAAAAAGTAATAAAGTTATTTAATAATGGTTTATGTTAAAACTATTTTAACTAAAAAAACGTGTTAATATATAAAATAAGAAAAATCAGGGATATTAAGGAAACTTAAAAGATTTAAGAGATTTAGGAGATTAAAAAAATAAATATAATAAAAATGCTTTAAGGTAATTCGCATAAAGAGATTAAAAATCCTAAATATTTTAAATTTAAATTTTTAATAAAAAGCTTTTTAAATTGCCAACCATATCACGTAGCAGTTAAGACTTAAAATACACTTCACTTAAGCAGTTTAATACACTTAATTAAAAACTTAAATAAATTTAACTAATTATATAAATAATAATAAAACCTTAATTCCTTATCGTTCATTCCGGATATAATTATAAGATTAGCATAATATAAGGGTATATAATAAAAATTTTGCTAGTAATTTTTCATAATAATTTTTTTAAGACTTAACATAATAATGTCCTCCGGATAGATAATAAAAATTAAATGAAAAAAAAAAAGATTTATAATAATAAAATGAAAAAAAGCTAGAACATAAGAGGAATATTAAAAAAAAAATGCGAAATAATATCTTAATAAAAACCGATATTTTTGATATTTTTATATTAATTTTTTAAATGTTTAGATCATTTATATTAAACAAATCGATATATCGTTTTTTTTTATTTATAACGTTTTACAATGTTTTTATATGATTATATTAAGGTTAAAGTTATGAAAAAAATTAATAAAAGAAATTAATGTTAGATTTTTTAAAGCAGGCCACTAAGCTATATACAAAATGAAAGGAATCAATATTGATTTCCTCCAGCCTACTAAATAAAGTGCTGTCCCGGTACCACGTGATGCATGGTATAAGTTAAATACAGCCATACAAACTCGTAGTTTAAGCTCGCTGAGATAACTTCTAAGCACGTTTGATTTTTTGAAGTATTGACAGACCATGAAAGTTACGAGGTATGCTACTTCGCGGCAAAAGGCTTGCCAGCCATGCTCGACAGCAAAAGCGAAGTGCGATCGGAAACCAGGGCGCTGTACAAGGTGTGCTGTACGTGGCCTAACATGCTTATACCCTCAGAACCTTCGGCCCGGAGACTCGCCTCATAACGCTGCTGATAGTGATGAAGTTGGGCCACACAGCCCTTTCACTACACCCAACATCCTTACTACATCCGGCGCTCTACACCCTAGTCCCGCGCGCGAGTCACCCACCATAGCAGATGACCAGAATCCAATCATAGAACCCATACAGGCCGTTGGAGAAACCAATCTAGCCAACGCCTCCTCAAGAATATCATTCTCACCAAGCCAAACTCCTAGCGTCTCGACACTAGACACTACACACCGGTCGCCCACGAGGTTAGAGAAGCTTGATTTTTCGAGCTTAGAGCTCTTCACCCCAATCAATGTAGACAGCATTAGCAACCGCTGGCTGAACCCCTATATTCCTGTTCCCGGGCAGAAGGTCAAAGACTACCCGCCGACGATCACTGCTTTCATATATCGCATTCTCAAGTCATATGTCTCCGTCACTGTCAACGGTCGGGGGATACCACCGTTCGTGCATTCTTCCCAAATTTTGGCAACATCGGCGCAACCACCGCTTTCTACCTGCCTCAGCATCGTTCGCATCTGCGAAAGACCATTACCTGGTAGCGAGAGCACTGCTGCGGACGTCCTACAAAGAGAAATGAACGTCTTGTACGAAAAGCAAAGAGATTACGACGACGTGACCTTGCTAGCCGCATTTCAGGCCTATCTCATCTATTCCATGACTCTATTCTTCGGGTCCGGCCAAATTTCCATCCCATTTCTTCGACAGGCAGTGATGAACCTTCAGGAGATTGCATGTTCAAGCAGTCGAGGAGGGCTCATGTGTTTAGCCGATCAACAGCGCGCTCGACCGCGCTGGGAGGCCTGGATTGTTGCCGAGGCGAAGCGAAGAACACTATTTGCCATGTACCTTTTCGATAGCGTGCTCTCAGCTCAAGACGGTATACAGACCTTTCTCGGTACCGAGCTACAGGGACTATCCGCCTCGGCAGACAAGTGTCTATGGAGGGCTCAGACGCGGCAAGAGTGGGAAACGGCATACAACATCCACCTTGTGTGCTGGCCCGATGAAGCCCTACGCATTGACGAACTCTGGCCAATTCCCGCCGAATTAGATGAATCTAGTGTCGTCGAAAGACGGAACAGAGTAGATCGGTGGCTCGAGAACGTCGATGAATTTGGTACAATGCTTTACGCGGTGACTAGCTGTACACATGGTGGCTGACTCCATTCTTATCACCATCCTAATTATGAGCACCAAGTCTAGTCCTAATCCTGTATTTCTTAAGATCGCTTCAACCCTTCCAATGCCTTCTCGATGGAAATAACCTCCAAGTTCATCTTCGGCATGAGACCGCTCAGCATAATTTGCGAGTATTCTCGGTGGTGGTGAGGCGGCAACTCCAACACGTTACTCGAGATAACATAGATTTTATAGTCCAGGTCGAACAGTCGGTAAACAGTACTCATCACGACTCCGGAAAGGCTTAACCCGGACTGATGGCTTCTGTCAGCTCCGCTCACGTATACATGATTCGTGTCGTACCAAGATCACCGTGTCTATGTTACGGTTTTTCAGGATTTGCTCCAGGCTATTTCCGGCGCCGGCATACCATCGTGTCTTCTGAAGGACAATGTCTTCGTTGTCAAGCGCAAAGTGGGACGATATCTGTACCGGGGGAGTTCCGACGACGAAAGGGCCGAAACCCTGGAGAAGCTTTGTGAATGGGGCATCTTTTGCCAATTCAGGCTCTCCAGGAGTAAAGAAGAGACTCGTAAAAATGATGGGAGGCCGTGGGTCCTTGTTGTGGACCGCTTCATTCCAGCGCACACAATTAGAGATGAATTCTTCCCCTTCGGCCGTACCTTCGACAGCTTCTATCAGGCACTTGAACGGTGAGAGTTAGTGTCTCTAAGTTGATGCATCTCAAGCCCATAAGTTGAGTTGTATTTTAGGATCGGGATCCTATGAATATGAATGAAATTTTAGGATAAGAAACTTCTCCCCAATCACTCCATTCAGGAGCCATCAAGAAAACTGACTATGATGCTCACCGTCATCAGGTCCAAATTTAGGACTGCATAATTTTGGCCAAAGGTGAAGTCGCCGCGACTAGAATGCGGTACAGGAGCCATTATAGCGAGGGTGTCAAAGGATATCTCATAGATGCAAGTAAGTAAACAGATGTGATTCCTATAAGGCTTCAAATCGAGGCCGCGGATTTCTGGCTTAACATGATGATCATCACTCTCCCTCCTACCCCTTTTCGGGTCGTGCGGTTGCTCAGGTCCGGGCGGCCTAGCTGATTTCCGCCACTAGCACGCCTGTGATTGGCTATCATTCGGAGCTCAGATCTCAACTCCGCGCTCTTCCGTTCTCAACTCCGTAATCCTTAGATATATGAAAGACGAAGACTTTCCATTCCAAGCTCATCTTAAGGTATCAAAACCCAAATTTCAAGCTCCTGCAAAAAGGAAAAAACATGGCAGGGGAGGACACTCACAGCACATTGTCACCATCACCGCCAACGTCACCACCAACACCAGTAGAACCTTACAGCATCTTTGATAAGCGGCAGAAAGCTCTGATCATTCTCATCGTCTCGATTGCGGCAACCTGTAAGTACACGATTTTAACGACTTTTTCTATCCCTGACGATCTGACACGTACTAGTCTCCGGGTTTGCGTCTAACATATATTTTCCCGCGCTTCCTACCATTGCTCGCGATCTCGGCATATCCGTTGAGCTCGTCAATCTTACAGTCACATCGTATCTTATTTTCCAAGGTCTAGCCCCTAGCCTCTGGGGACCGATATCCGACGTCAGGGGACGCCGAGTTGCATACGGCGGTACCTTTCTAGTGTTTCTCGGCGCATGCGTCGGGCTGGCAGAAACAAAGAACTACGCCATGCTCATTGTGCTGCGATGCCTCCAGAGTACCGGAAGCGCAAGCACTATCGCCATCGGGTCTGGCGTGATAGGAGATATCACCACTCGTGCTGAGCGCGGACGCTTCATGGGGATCTTCCAGGCAGGGCTGCTTGTGCCTGTTGCGATTGGTCCAGTTGTAGGAGGCGCTCTCGCGGGATCTTTAGGCTGGAGGGCTATCTTCTGGTTCTTGACGATATACAGCGGTGCCTTCCTAATCCTGCTGATATTTCTCCTCCCTGAAACGCTGAGGTCCATCGTGGCAAATGGAAGCAGGACACCGTCCAGTCTCGTCGGCAGCTATCCTCTACACATCTATCAGAAGACCACGAAAGTAGTATGGAATCCCGAAGTCGCCACATCGCAGCCTGCAGCGAGAAAACCGATCGACGTTACAGGACCGCTGCGGATTCTCGTGAGCAAGCATGCGGCCCCTATCATCATCTTCCTCGCCATTTACTATGCGGTCTGGCAAATGAGCATTACCGCCATGTCGTCTCTATTCGAGGCTGGTTACGGTTTGGGCGAAACTCAAATTGGCCTAACATTCATCGCCAACGGAGTTGGATCCATGATCGGCACACTGGTCACTGGCAAGATCTTAGACACCGATTACCGCCGCGTCAGAGCCAGGTATGAGGCTCGGTTGGCCCAACCTGATGCCGAAACGGATAACACCTTAGTTAGGTCTGAGAGCGGTCCTGACGACAACTTCCCGCTTGAGGAGGCGCGTCTCCGGCTTATCCCCGTCTTCTCCCTTGTCCAGTGTCTGTCCATCATCCTATTCGGGTGGACCATCCAGTATCCCGCCCGTGTCCATATTGCCGTCCCCATCATATCAACTTTCATCACTGGGTGGACAGCTGTCTCCACCCAGTCGGTCGTCATGACCTACCTCGTCGATATTTTCTCCGACAGAAGCGCTGCTGCTAGCGCAAGCTTAAACGTGGCCAGGTGCTTGTTCGCCGCGGGTGGCACTAGTTTCGTTATGCCTCTGGTGAATAGCATTGGTGTTGGTCTGGCTTTTACAATCTGTGCCGTCGTCCAAGTAGTGGCCTTGTTAGGGGTTGCCATACAATGGAGATTTGCCGCTAAGTGGAGAAGAGCGGAAAGAGAGAAGAGAGAAGGCTGAATTCGCACCATGCGGTGAATTGCCGTAGTAAGGACGGTAGGATGGAAGATTGAACATAACTTGTATTCTTCGAACGTCGTGCCAGTAATGTACCGGCGTAGACGTTTAATTGCATTATAGACCATAGGTATAGTGAAGGTACAATAGCTTCTGGCAAGCATTCATAGGGCAACTGTCGGTTCTAGAAGAACCCTGGTAATGTAGCTCGATTACAATAATGTTCAAAACATGGGAACCAAGATTGACAAGTAGCGAGGCAGGTGGGCTACATTGTGGGACAGTTACCTGGCACCTCCTGTATATTTGGGGTACGTTACCATCGATAGACCATATGCAATGGATAGTTTAGGAATTTTTAATATGCGAAGCTGTCATTATTGTAGGCTCGAATGCCCGACCTTACACTCGAGAGGAACGGTTTGTCTCATTTTCCATCTGGGGCACGGGCGTCTCCTGGGAGATGGACGGCTCTGCATTGTAGGTCCGTGGTATTGGCGAGCGAGTGTCGATGCTCCTTGCGTAGCAATGCGGTTATTCGGGGGTTTCGCGCCAACCTCTTCACGGTTTACTAGGGTTAGGAATACCCCCTGAGGGGTTGGGACCTCGGGTTGGGGGTATAGGAGTATGTTGGCTCATTTACCAGCCAGGCAACAGGGTAACGCTGCCGTTCTCTGGTGTAAGATTCCACGTCCCAAGGTTACGACATGATGATAGCTTGACTTAGTACATGGTCGTTTCTCTGAGATGCCTATCGTCTTGTTAATGGGGGAACTTATGAGTACCGGACAAGTGGATCTGGGGGTGAGCATACCTAACGTATGCCGATTTGAGAGTACCTCTGGATCTATGTGTGATGATGGGAGAACGACAACTCAATATGAAAGCTGAAGGACCGAAATAGCCTGTGGCCTTGCGATATTAGTCTGCTGGCTGAGCCCATGAAGAGATATGAATGGAATGGGGTTGATTCACTAAAGTAACATGCCTCCTCAGGATATCAACTGAGATATCAGATTAGTGATGCAGTGATCTCTGACGTCTGCTCTTCCAATTCCTTCCCTGCCATTTGGTTTGTACAGTTCGCCGTGTTGGTCAACACATAATGCATATACGCGGCACTTCAGCCATACACATCGTTTCACCTCTTTTCCTCCAAGGCTCCCTAGTCTGGGTACCCGAGTCACATATCAAACCAACTGTTCGCCAACGAAAAGAATTTCAGCCAAGTATTCACGAATCCACGAAGTTTGCCTCCCTCTATCCAGTTAAGCCCCATTCTCGATTTACCAGAAGTCCTTGCCGATAAGGCTCCGACGAGTCTGCACCCAGAGCTGCCAGCGGCAGAAACCACACGGCTCGAGGGCGACCTTAGTTCGCTCCTCCTTCCATAGTCCGTGGGCGCAAGCGCCATGGTGGTTGATGCAATCGGCGACGTTCCGGGCGAATTTCACGATGTCCTCGCAAGCGCGTTGGTAGATGACCTGCTTGCTTGTGGTCTTCTGACACAGCGGGCAGGTTAAGCGCAGGATCAAATCGGTACACATTTTACTTTATGGCAACAGGGGGTAGCGGTGCCGAAGTTCTGGTCTAATGCAAGTTTCTGAATGCGGTACGTTGTTGAGGATCTGTGATATTCGGCCTTGGTGTTCGAATTGGTGTATTCGAATTGGTGTATACGCTTTGTTTGACGTGTAGATGCGAGGATCCCAGTGTTTGATGCTAAGTACCTTAGCTCATCTAGAGATGATATCAAGGGAGAAGATCAAGCGAGAAAACAACGTGTGGTAATGAACGCGACATTCGTCGTGACGAAGACGAGATTGAGGGCATTCACGCTATGTAGCAGTTAGGAATGTCGAATGCCAGATGCGAGCATGTGATGAACTTAGAAGTAGATGAAGAGTTGGACATGATATAAGTGTAAACATAAGGAATCCTAGGAACAAAACAATTAGATCGCGGATTGTGCTGCGTTACCCGCTTAGTCACTACAAGTCGCTGCGGCAGCAACATCGACGAGACATGAAGTGAAGGCGAGCCCCCAGTATTGCGGCCCCGGAGTCAGTGCACCATTGTTCGAATGAAGTTCTTGCTGTTCACGGTTACCATTATGCTGTCTCAGACAGTAGATGATGGGATACCCTCTAAGCTCTTTCCTACCCTACCTCAACCCCAATGCTACCGAGCTTTATTCTGAAATCATTTATATTTTGAATTCGCTAATGTCGAGACTGGCCTGTATGCAAGTTATATACATATGTACATCTACACGTACCTTGAGTGCTTTTGGTGCTAATGTCCTATGGCGATGTAGATATTGTCGTATACTGTAGCAAGCCAACCCTCGGCAGGGCCAGCTCTCGCTACAACACCTAAGCCGCCGGCAGCCCACAGCACCGTAACCGCTACGGCAGCGCCGTGGATTCCCCACCAAGCACGCCGCCGCCTCTTCCGTAGCTTCTTGTCGATAGTCGTCTTCTTCCAGTTGGCAGGGGGTGCAAGGTTGAGCCACTTGGCCCACCCCCAAGCCATATGACCGACGCCGACGGACAGCAGTAGCGAGTACGCTACCCACGGGGGTAAGGGGTGTCGCGCGAAGCCATGCGATACGAACTGTAGCCCGATATTTGAGCTGTCGCCGTCAACGACCAGAGGTAAGATACGGTTCATGCCAACATGCGAAAGGAGCAACCCGAAGAAGGCATAACCGGACGCGGAGATGTAACTCAAAGGTGGCCATATCCGGAGACTATGTGTATGGCCGGAGGTATCGCCACCATACCGTATTAGATTCTGACGCCGGCGTAGCAATCGTATCGCGAGGCCAGAAGTGACATGTGCGACAACGGGTAGGGCGACCAATAACGGTTCGGTCAGGGGTGTCTGATAGATCTCGCGGGCCATGAGAAGGAAGGGTTCCGAGTACGGTACGGATTGGTAGATAAGGGGGAATATAGATGTATTGGCGATATGAAGGCCGGCGAAGAAGGAGAACGTATAGGACGAATAGCGCTGAATTCGTGATACTAAGGTGTCGAAAGTTGGTGGTTAGTAAACGCTGCGATCTTATTGGTTCCCTCGATCAGACCTGGACCTACAGTAAAATATCGGGCCACGACCGCTCCCGCTCCCGCTGAGACCAAGAGTAGAGGTCGAGGTTGCTAATGACGGCTTAGCATCGTGGCTTGCATACTGCGATGCTTCCCCGGGAAGAGGTGGGAGCTCCTTGTCGTAGATGGGCGAGTTGTCTATAGGTGAGGGATCCAGCCGAAGCAGAGGATCCGGCGTAGGAGGATCCAACGCCATGTATTTTGGGTTTCGTTTCTTGCGACAGCGATTTGGAACGGAGAGGGTTTAATATGCTAATGACGAGGATGGATCGCGAGGTTGAACCCAGGAGACTTATTGGACCTCTAAAAAAATAATCGAACCTCGAAGAATCTAAAAGTTGGCGTTAAACCTTCAAAGGTTGAAGGCTGGACAAGGAAGGAGGTACATACGTGATGTACTGCTGCATGTGTCAAGTCGGGTGGAACTGCCAGTGGCTGCCGTCAATTAAGGTTCCAAGCTTCAATTACATCCATGATTCCATAGTATGTAAAAGCCCCGGCTCCAGCTCCCACGTTCTGCCCCGCCGCTTCGGTTTATAGGTATGTATCTAAGTACATATGCCTACCTACTATGTACACAGTAGAATCCCAGAGCTTCAAACACCTTTCTTTTCCTTTTAGCCATCTTTCCTTCAACATTTCAAGAAACCATAAGCTTGTAACACAGTTCCGGTAGAACAGCTAATATGCCTCCTGTGAGTAACTCCATTCGCGACGCCGCTTCCTCCTCGTGTACCACGGTTATTCGGATTGCTCACAGTTGGAAACGTACAGCGACACCAAACCCTTCCTCCCGCGCAGACCTCCTCGGCGCGCGCCGCCCTACAGTCCTTCTACTGCGACCTCTGCTCTAAAGGCTATTCGCGCATGAACGACTACGAAGCCCACCTCGGTAGTTACGATCACAGCCATCGACAACGCATGAAGGATATGAAGCAGATGGTGAAGGATCCCACAGCTGGGGCGCGGGCCAGGAAGGCCGAGGCCAAAGCGGATGGCCTCATAAGCATCAAGCTCGGCGGTGATTCCAACACCACTGGTCCAAGTGGTGGCGGCGGTAGCGGCAGCGGTGGTTTTAAAAAGGGAGGATTCAAGAAGTCTGGTTTCAAAAGCGCGTTCACACCCATCGGTGGCGCACCCGACGACGACGAAAATAGCAAGCCAAAGGAGACGGATCCGGATAACAGCAATAGCAAAGATGAAAAGGCTATACCGAGAGACCTGAATGCCGAGAGCGATACGGAGGACGAAGGATACGAAGCCTACAATCCGCGGTTTCCTACGGAGTGAAACGTCGCGAGAGGAGAGACGAAGTTATAATTACAGAAGGCGTAGGACCACGCACGCATCGCGGCTGCAATCTACGGCGCCGAGGGCTATTGGGTCTGTAGATAATAGATCCCCAGAGCTACGCGTACGGATCGAAGCCCGAGCAGTTGCAGCTTGCAGCGCGGTCTAGAATACGCAGCCAAGCCGTAGAACTAGGCAGTATTGACGGATACTCCGCGGCGTCCCTCAACTGGAATCTACATAGTACTTATTAAGTATCTAGCAAGCCGTGGATGAAGCCCCATTGCCGATCACGCGAGTAGCTTGTTATATCTACATTGAGGATTGTGGTATTTACAGGTCGTTTAACTACAAATGCACATACACATGTAGAGAATAGATCACCGCATCTCGCAGCCCTGCGCGTGAATGGCCAAAGGCCACTAGGTATTTGCATTGCAGTCGATTCTCTGGTACCAAACCTCCCCTTCTAATTCCGGCCAACGTCTGAATGAACCATTTTCGCCTCAATCGACTACTGTTAAATAGCGGAATTTTCTACTCGGCGGCTCACCGTCCTTCATTCCTAGAACGCTATGAATATCGATATCTTCCTCGCCTCGTTCCTCTAGGGATCGACGGTGACGAAAACAAGTTGAGTCTCTTAAGAGATGGGATTCCAAAAATTCCCGTCCCGGCCGAAGCCAAGACGGAGCGGTCAGTAAATAGTTTTCAACTAGCAAAAACACGCACTCGGATTGCTCCTCACTGTGACGCGTAAAGCCCGTGCACTAAGATGAGGAAGAAAAGAAGAAAGAAAATTTCAAAAGCGGAAGGACGAAAAGATAGGCTTAAGTATTTACCAGGGCGGTGTGTAAAATCAGCCAAGCGAAATTCTGCCGCGTGGGGCAAATTTTTAGCTAAACTCTGTTTGTGTACCTACATGTAGGTACTTAATGTTACAGGTAAATCAGCTGGCCAATGTGGAGGTGCAAGTGACTGCCCCACAGTGAATGTATGTAATTAATTGTCGGAACCCAATCAAATTCAACAAAAACCAGAGGGAGTTTCCAATTCAATCCGTGTACGGAAGGTGCCTTCAAAAGTTTTTTCCATACCAGAAATCCCTGCCAGCTGTCCACCCAGCTGTCCACCCAGCTGTCCACCCAGCTGTCCACCCAGCTGTCCACCCAGCTGTCCACCCAGCTGTCCACCCAGCTGACACCCGGCGGCCAGCTGGTCTAACACTATGAGAAAACAGTCAAAAACACCACCAAACTACGCGACATCACTCTTGAATATTGCAACGATTACTTGATCTAATTAATTCAAATAAATTGAAGCTATTCAAATCCTTCTTATCTTAGTCATAATAAACCTAGATTGATTGTTTAGAACCCTGCTTTATCGCCGGCGGCGCAAAAGTAACCGCTCTTTTTTTGTCAAATACTAGCGGGTGGCAGCCGATTGACCACTGCCAAGAGGATGCTGTCAGCTGTCGAAAGTCACCTGGCCGGCTGGCAGGGATTCCAATATGGAAAAAACTTTTGGAAGCACCTTCCGTAAGTACATGTACGTTTTGTCGTATCGTGAATTATCTCGATACACCTCATTATATCTGACTCATCGTCCCCTGTCAGGCTTCTCTAACAGACATAGACATATAGTACATAGTAATGCATAGCTTGTAACAGCAAGCCCGAAAGATTCAGACTGCCCGATCGTCAACTACTTAACTATCCATCATCGAAAGTTATACTTCTTTCTCGCCTGCTTCTCGATCAACGAAGGCCAAAGGTAATATAAATGATGCGCCATAGCATAAGGAAATGAAGGCATCATTATGTTGCCTCTCATCCGGTAATCCATTGCATCCATACACCGGAAAGCGACATAGTCCAATTCGAGCCCCCCTCGATTCGGTCCAGCTTCGCGAGTAGCAGGGTCTGCATCGACAGCCGAGGCTCGGAAGTTGCCCTGGAGTGTTGCTGGCAAGAAGAAAGTGAAGGCGATCTTAGGATGCTCGATCGCAAGTGACTGGAACAAAAGTAATGACGAAGCCTTGGTAGCTGCGTAGAGCGCCCGTGTCGGTGCCGGGATGATGGCGGCGATAGACGAGATCAACAAGATCGACGGCGAAGGTGACGTGCGCATAAGCATGGGGATAAATGATACCGCTGCGAGAAAAGGCCCGTAGACGTTCCCCTGAGTCGCGCGAGTAGCAATATCCAACGCCTTCTGTATGCCAGCACTGTCCGCATCGTGGTCCTCTCCGGGCGCGACGTCTGCTAGACTCATCACCGGCTGCACGGCCGAGACTCCAGCGCATACGTATAGCGAATCTAGTCCGCCCCATTTGTCCTGTATCTCCTTCCTTACCCGCACTACGTCACCGACGTTGCTGAAGTCTGCGGCCACCCAGAAACACTTCTCCCCGCATTCCTCCGATAACTTCTTCAACTGTTCTTCCCGTCGGGCAACAACACATACGTGCGCGCCACGGGCAGCGTATAACCTCGCTAGGATGCGTCCGAGGCCACTCGAGGCACCTATGATCAGAACGCGTTCCCTGGTAGGATGAACGCGATTGAACCTCGTGGGACTAGCGAGCATCTGGGTGAAGCGCCAATAAACGAAAAGAGTGAGAGGAGCGAGTAGTGCTCCTATCCAGGGCCGCCAGCCCGTGAGCGAAGGTAGCCAACCCGACATATTTTTCCAGGTTTGGGAGTGGGATTTGACGGAACTTGCTTTTTTCAATGCAGATTTAGGAATTGCGATCCCTCTTGAATATATCTCACTGTTGATTCACCTTCGTACTTGAGGGTACACATACAATCGTTAGCACCGTCCCATTTATCTCTCAATTATATGGTAAGTATAGTGGTAGGTCATGAATGATGTTATCGAAGTCGTTGGTGTGCTTCATTAGCAAAGCTTGGGCTCTGGGCATTAGACTTAAGGTAAGGGGGTTAGGTGAATGATTGATGAAGTTCGCGCTGATGACCCCGCTGGTGACCCGTTGTTATCCTCCCAGCTGAGAATCCGATTGTTACGGAAAGGGCGGGGTTTCCGCCAGCTGTCAAGGCATCAACTAATAAGGGAGATAATGTATCATATCATCACGTCGTCACACTAACTCCACCCTTTCTTTTGCTTCAACCTCATTCATCCATCGGTGCAAGTGAGTTATACCGAAGGATATACCATCTACCATTTTCGCTGGGTTCCGATAAGTTTTAAATACCTACTCAGTCTACCTATTCTTCCAATCAGTTAAGGGTCACCTTGGTGGACTCCTGCCAGTATATATTTACCTAATATACAGTATACGCATCTCGGAGAGAGGGTCTTGTGGCTCGCTGCATACATTACACCAGGTTTCCTCGTCATGGCTCTATTAAATCTTCCAAGTGAGCTGCTGCTGCAGATAATGGAACACCCTCGGGATTCGCGAGATGTCCAGTCTCTTAAGTCTGTCGCTTGCACATGCAAGGCACTTCGCGATGTGGCTGAGGTGAATCTATATGCCTTCGCCGATTTCGCGACCCTATCATCCCTATATCTGTTCTTAGATGCCGTGACCCATGCCGAACCCAAACGGAAAGGTTATCTTCGAGATCTGAGATTACTATATTCCACCAGCCGCTACGACTATGAGCAGCCGCCGTGTCCCCCGGACCTCACCGTATTTCCCAATTTGATATCCTTCGTCTCCGAGAGTCCGGAATGCCAACCGAAATCGGTCAAGGGAACCCACTGGTACCAGTTCAGGGAATCCTATATGAAAGCGTTTAAGAAAGCCTCGCTTTTGAACGAGTCTGTCGAAGAACCACGGCCCCTTCAGAATCTAACATCCCGTAAGTTCCGATTTGTTGACTCCCCTATAATTATACGGTATGTACGAGAACGAGATACTTACTCGTCTATATAGTTACACTACATTGGACCGATTCGGGCCGGCGCTTTTGGAAAGTGCCTACATTAAGTCCGATATTTTTGCTTCCCCAACTCCAATCCCTTGAGATATCATGTGCCAGCGTTGGCCAGGAACCGCCAACCGAGCTAGAGGCAAAGCAACTAGACTGTTTCCGTCGTCAAACTCAGCTGAAGTCCCTCGTATTCACCGAGAGTATTGTTTCTGTTGAGGCCCTTCATGCGATTTTATCGATCCCACGCGCTCTACAGCGCTTGGTATTGGAGGAGAAATCCTACCATCGCCTGGAAGTGGGCGATCGCTTCGCAATCGATGATAGCGATGCGTTTAATCGCGCCATTGCGCAGCAAGCACCGAGCCTTGAGCATCTCCAAATCTTCCGTCGCAGCCAATATTCGCAAAGCGGAAATACGCCATTCCTCTCTCTTTCTAGTTTCCCGGTTCTCTCACATATTCAGCTCGGCCCGTTTCTTCAATCACGAGCGCACGCCTTTAGCTACGCTCTAGAACTACCGGTTCCTCCGGCCCTGAAAATGCTGCGTCTCGACGAATTCGCCATCACCATGTTAAAAGATCATCGTGTTGATAAGGCCCTTTCGCAATTATCGGTTAACGAATTATTGATAAATGCCGAAGCTCGTGGTTTACCATTCACGCTAGATATCTCGCTTCAGCACCTCCCTCCGCTTCTACTGCGGACTCGGGATACCAACCAGGACGTGCGACCGCTCATACGTAAGCTAGTTGAAAGACTCGGGACACAGTTCCAGGAGCGTCAAACAGCCTCGATCCGCCGTAAACCTAGGGTTAACCCCGAGCAGCTATCCGAGACTCGAGCGACTTCGCGTCTCCGAGTTCTTACCAATAAGCCCCGAGATAAAATACCGCCATACCTCCATAACGAGGGACCGCCCCGGTTTCTCGTCCGCTACGATTCGTCGCACCGACGGCAGTTTCTTAGCGACCCTTATGCCGCAGATGAGGTTATCCCGGAGAGAGATTTTAGTAGCGATGACGAGGATATGGATGTGGCTTTTAGCAATGTTGGCTGGGTGGATCCCGATCTTTACAACTTGCTACCCTCCCGATAGTCGGAAGCACCTACTCGTAAAGCTTCCTATTACTAAACCCGATCTATCCCCATTAGACCATTTATTGTTACGATATTGGGAATCACGTCAGCTTCAATACCTTGGGCAACTTCCCTTCGCTAAGATCAATGTATGACACGAGGGTCCTGTTTCAAGGTCTTGCCTTACATTGTTACTATCACTATATTTCGTGCGCAGAGGTCAATGAGTATTTGCACTCATAATACGAGCGGGCCTCGTATATAGGAGCATCTACCTAGGTACCCGACGCGGGAGCTGTCAACACCGCACCCAAGTATACGAATATTTCCGTACTTACTCGAGTAATCCGACGATATCAGTCTTTCATCGTAGTCGACCACGGGTGATCACTAGCATGATAGGTATACTTAGCTGATAAACGCATAGCATGCAAATCCCTTGCCTTAGACTTCTCAGCTCAGCCGTGCTTCTGGAAGATCTTGGCGAGGTGTTGGACCAGGTGTTTCGTCACGCAGGATCACATACACTTGCCGCAATAGGCAACTCGGTCTTAATCCGTTTCGTTCGGCTTGAGTTCTTCATTCCGCCAGTACTTAAGTACACCGCATATGCACTTTCTAATCAGACGTTTGAAAAGGCCGAACTTGCTGACGCAGGCGGAAGGATTTTAGTCAGTCTGTTTCCAGGATCGATTAAAACTTTTTGAGGATACTTATGCGGCCGCCGGGCGTAGCACACAGGGCCAGAACATCGTTTGGTTTCGAGGCGAACCTGTACAAATCCTCCTGTCAGGTATGAGGCAGAAGTGCAGACTTTAGTGAGAATTTCTATGCAATGTCCACATGGCGTTCCTGCACACGCGGGCGCGCGATGGTGCAATGGTGCTATACAGCAGTGGGACTGCGGCGCTTTAGTCGCCTACAATTCGTCAATTTTCCAGCAACCTTGGAAGTCATAAGCACTACGACGACCTACTGTACCTAGGTACATACTCTCCACGTGGTGAAGGACGTCCCCCGGCGAGAAGCTAACGATATTAGTAGAGGTTTAATGCATACCTCATAGCACATGGCACTGTTTTTCTCATCGCGTCGTTTCGGAATGATCGCTGGAATCCACCCTTCGGAGTGGCCTTTGGCCCTTAACCCGAGGTGCTGCTTGGAAACGGCGCGGCCGCCTAGGTGAGCATAATCGAGATTAGCAAGATCGGAGAGACTGGGGCAACCAACTGCTACGAGGAGTAATCCTACGCACCCACGCACATATATCTAGTAGGGGTACATTGATGTTCCAACGCCCGCGTGACTTGTAAACCAGCACTCCGTCTTTTCGTCGACGTTCCGATGCTTCGCTGCCCATTGTCTCTTCGATCTTGGTTTTCATTAACCTTACAATGTGGCCCCTAGCGTTGTTCGCATTGTTCATGGTCAGCGCTCCCAGCTACTGCTGTGGCGCTGGAACGTCTGGGATCGACAATCTAATTGTTTTCGGCGATAGCTACACGGACGAGGGCCGACTAGCTTATTTCCTCACCCACGACTACAACCCACCTCCGCCGGGCCTTTATCTTCCAGAGGCAAATGTGACAGCTAGTGGCGGGAAAAGTTGGCCCCAGCTCGCATCCAAAAAGCTTGGAGCGACGACATTCAACTACGCCGGTAAGTGGACTTGCTATGTTCACAATCGTCAAATGCAGCCAAGACCAGTCCCGGTCTCCACTGTGGGAAGATCGGCCCGCGACTTAAGCAATAGCTCAAATAGATGGAAAAACAGGAACGCAACCAACTAATATTTAGGTACTCCCTAGTAAGCGGCGCCGTCTGCACCGATTTCTTCCCCGGCGTGCTCCCGTCGGTGAAGGAGTACGAGGTGCCAGCATTTCTGGCGGACGTGGCCTACGTCAATCCCGACACGGGCACAAACACGCTGTACACGAACCGAAAGCCGGAAAACAGCGCCTACACGCTGTGGATAGGAGCCAACGATCTGGGCGTGAACGCGTTTCTCACGGATTCGCAGCCGGAGGGGAAGTCGCTCGGCGACTTCATCGATTGCGTGTGGCCGACTTTCGACTACATCTACGGCGCCGGCGGGCGCAAATTCGTTCTCTTTACAGAGGGGCCGCTGGACCGCGCGCCCCTATACGCATCGCTAGCGCACGGCGGAGCCGGCAACGTGCCCCGGTGGCCGGACAAGGAGTCGTACAATACGACGGAGTACGAGCAGAAGGTGCTCGAGTACGTGACGCTGGTCAATACCATCTTTAAGTATGGCGTGCCGCTGCAGCAGCTGGTCGACAAGAGGTGGCCCGGAGCCTCCTTCAGCATCTTCGACGTACATCAACTCATCTTAGACATTTACAACTCGCCCTTCGAGTACCTGGATCCACCAGCCAATGTCACGGGGTACTACGCGCAGTGTCCCAATACGATAAGCATCGGGACCGCTCAGTGCAGTGTATCTGCAAACCCGCTGTCGAGCTTCTTATGGTACGTGAGAAAGCAGCTGAGTTGGACGGATTGTGCTGACACGACGTAGGTACGATGAGCTTCACATGTCGCCGCGCGTTCGTAAGTTCACCCCCGAAGCCCGTTCCCATCAACATAGTGTCGCTAACGCTGCTGCTCGCAGATGAATACATAGCTACGGAGTTCGTGAATGTGTTGAACAAGAACTCGAAGTATGGGGCTTACTATTAAGAATTGTAATGATAAGGACGGACGTATTTATATCAAAATTGTACATAGGTATTGTATTTGTACCCGTACCTTTAAAGGATCACCTGGATATGGCCAAGTACACCGGACATAACAAGCTTGAGACTAGGTCTTATTCCAATAATATGATTATTTATCTTACTCTGTATGAAAGAGAATGCGGGACGCATTATGCCCGAAACGGTCTGAATTCAGCAACAACGAATATGCCTACTAGGTACATATGTATATATGGCCCTGTTGGTATCTTACTCCTGGAGACTCCTAGAGGACGACCCTTCAACCGAACTTAAGACATTACGAAAATATATGTTGCGAACCAAGGACGAATGTCTTGGCAATAACAATTGGTTTAATATAAGGTTGGAATTATCATAAGATAGCCTGACTTGTCTGAGGATATGGTTTACCTCAAAGCCCCGAGCTTCGCCGACCCCAGTCTATCCTCTCTATTATCCATCATACTCCTCGATCTACATCTAAGCATATTCCCGAGGACACTTTTACTCTTCGTGTTGGACCACGGGCTTCTCATCCATAGCGAGCCGGCGGATGCACTTATAGGCTCTGAACTTTCGTGCAGGGATTTTCTCTTCGAACATTTCGTCGATCTCTTCCAGTGTTCGGCCCTGGACTTCAGGCAGGAAGAAGTAGACCCAGATACCAGCTACGGTAGAGCTTGGGAACCAGATGTAGCCGTATCTCGGACCCCAGTTCAGAGAATCCGGGTTGATGAAATCTATACGACCGAAGATCAGCTTCGAAGCTTGCTTAGAATTGTGATGTTCAACTTACAAGGAGCCGTGAATGTAGTGAGCCACGCGGCGAAGAATGCCACTGCGGCGGCTAATCCGAACGTGTAGCTACGCAGTCGCTGCGAAGGGAGCTCGCCGCCGCATAGCCAGGCATAGGTTGCGACCATACCCTGGAATTAATGTTAGTGCTAGGTCCCCTCGATGATATATTGATAGACTCACGTTATAACTCATCATGTAGAGGCAGGATAAGGCCACCAGGACTTCACCGGTAGACTTCGCGCCCGGGTTCTTATCATAAACGATGGCGACAATTAACTGGAGAATACCACAGAGTCCGAGGCCACCCATGAGAAGCACGCGGCGTCGGCCGTAGCGTACAACGATCAAGGAGTTGAGGACGATCGCAAATAGACCGATGGCGCTCAGAACACAACCCATAGCAAAAGGGTTCGCGACCTTGGCCATTGTGAAAAAGTACGCCTTGTATGCTTGACGCCGTTAGTATACCCCTAAGGAGACTAGGCGGAACGGCAGAACGGCAGAACGGCAGTCTTACAGATGATGAACATAGAACCTGTGGCAGCTTGCAGAGTGACCCCACAGACGGCGAGAACGGTTCGCCTTCTGTCAATGGGGTTCTTGAACATATCCAGAATTCCAACCTGACTTCCCATTTCGCGTTCCTTGTCGATGGCTGCTTTGATCTCGGCGACCTCGATGTCGACTGGCGCGCCCGTCGGCCTGAGCCACTTTAGAGACTTCGTCCCTTCCTCAATCCGGTCTTGCAAGATCAACCATCGTGGAGACTCGGGAATGAAAAATAAGCCGATTGCCAAGAAAAGAGGGATGATGTAGATGAGTCCCAGTGGGATCAAGTAGGCCGATCGGTCAGGTCGTGTTGCGGTCGCCCAGTCCACGATCGTGCCAATCAGAGTACCCTAACGACAAGAGTCAGATATCGCCAAGGACAAGCAGAGAAGAGATGCGGTTGACCTACGAATGAGGTGCAGAACTGGAAGGCGGTCAAGAATAGACCACGGTATTTAGCCGGACTGCTCTCCTGGATGAACAGCTGCGAGAAGGTCATGAAGTAGCCGTTCGCCAATCCGTTTAGCAATCGTCCAATGTAGAGGGCATTGATATCGGTTGTAGTCATCATGATAACGTTGGATACAACACAGCCTAAGCAGCCCATCCACAGACAGGACTTTCGGCCGAACTTGGCGGCGACCACACCCGCGGTACCAGAGCTGACGAACGCGCCAAGCGTCATCAACGACGTGATCAACTGCTGTCGCACTGTTGAGATGTTCCAGCCGGTCGGGGTGTCCGGAGCCGGATGACCGTAGATCTGCCCAGAGAGTATCAACATGCGTAAAATCTTGAATCGGCACGAGCGAAACCACAAACCCTGAGAAATCCCGGCATTGCCTGCATTCCTCCTATCAAGCCAAAGTCAAGGCCATACTGGAATGGCGATAATACCATAAGGCCGCATGCTACAAAACACCGCCAATGGGCGCGAATAGTCTCGTCGTCTTTAATGGCCATTTTCACTTCTTCGGCGCGCTGTGAACTGACTCAAGGGAGTTCGCAAAGCGGTGAGTCGACAGAAACTTCTGTCCAAATGTCACAGGCAAAATGCAGTATTTACGTGCGCGCGAGCGGAAGGCAACCCTGCAAGTGCCGAAGGAACAGTGGCATCTCCAAGGATGCCAAGGAACGCTCATATCGTTGGCTGGCCCGCTTCCCCATTACCCCAGGTTTGGGGATTTGCTAACGAAGACCGGCAATACGGACAACCCACCAATGCTCTCCACACGCTCCATATTCTCGATAGGGGTAACCTGGTCGTCTACACCATTCAGGCTGTTATGGCGTCCGATATTGCTGCATTGGGAGGAAGCTCTAGACTTATCCATGCTGGCGATTGGGGGTCGTTGGTGTCGGCGGCTCTATAGCCTGCGGGGTTAAGATGACTGGAGGCCTGGACGAAGTCATTGGAGTATCCCGGAGACGGCCCTAGACCCGAGAGAGATGAGCGAGTCTAAGAGATAATACATAAGTAGTGGCACAGCTGTAGCAACTAGAATCAAATACGGCATAGTAACCCCAGGCGAAACCCAGCTGCTTGGAACGTTGGGAGATTCTGGATCTCAAGTGGGGTAGCTTGGGGATTCTGAGACTAGGCAGTTGTTTTTTCGATATAAACCTCGGTCTTGTAATGAGGCTCCTCAGTAGTCTATGTTTGTGCATTTTGAGAATCCCGTTCGCGGAAAACCGGAGCTTCATAGCCTACGATACGTGATAGTGGGAATACTGACGTGTGTATAAGAAGAGAGTGAAGGTCCAGATTAAGCTTCTATATTCCACTGATATAAAAGAGAAACCCATGGATATCGATTGTAGAGAGCGTCTACATGTAACCTTTAAGATTACTATGTAGCAGTGGCACGTAGCAGTGAAGCTGCCAGATGAATCATACACGAATTATCAAAACCTGGATGGGAATTCCGTCACCATTCATCTCCCTTCGAAAAAAGCGCCTCCGGGAAATGTGATGCTCATCTTCGGTGGGCTGTACTGTCCAGTTATGTCAGGGTTTGCAGGAGGCCAGTGGATTGGGCTACGAACTTTACTATCCTAAACTTGCCGTATTGTCTGGGTATCCGGTGGCGGAGAAGGTGCCGCTGAAAACCCAGATTGCAGTCTCATCCATGGTTTTAAACGTTCAATATGCAATGAGAAACCCAATGCGAGCATCATGACTCTCAATGTCGAATTCAGCTCCGGGACGAATACCGTGACTGCCATCAACCAAACCATGCGTCGACTAGCAAATGCCTATGGTAGCCTATGGGACAGCTATGATAGACATTGGGTCCATGAAAAACACATTAGCATGTACATTGAACAGCTTGTTCCGGATAAACCAGTAAACAACTAAACTCGGGTCTAAAAAAGGCGTCAGTTACTCCGTATCTTTAGTTTAGCAGCAATGTGTCTGGCCTTGACATACATATCACAGGCTGCTATCGCGAGTCTTCTGAGATGCTCGAGAAAGGCCATATCAAGCCTGTTATTACCAGGATATTCGACTTTGAAGATGTCTCTGCGGCTTTGGCTCTCTTGAGTACAAGAAACTCGATGGGCAAGATTGTGATAGCAAGAAACGATACCGACCAAGCAATCGTCCCCATAAACCCCTTTCCATCTTTCTTGATTGCTGCTTCAAAATCGACACCCACCCCAGAGAGTCCCAGTAACACCACGATTAAAATCGGATCCCGATAGGTCATCCTTGATTATAGGAAGGATGAAGGGTCTGTGTGGAAGCATAGCGGTCTACCTTTGCGAGAGAGGGAGTTAAGAATTTGATCGTGCTATCACGTTCCGGTTTCTAGGATGATACATGAAGAAGATTTACTTCTGATATTTGGGGATTGGGCATCGAGCTAACGCTAGTTACTGGCGACGTAACGAAACTTGAGGACGTTGAGTACATGTATGCCTCAGAATTAGGAGTAGATATTGCAACACTAGAGGTAGTAAGAGCCCAGAGTCTCGTGTCCTTGTGCAACGTCATCTTGAAAAGGGGGTTCCAGTACGAGAATTAGTGAAGGCTTTATAGAGTCATGGTTGATTTTCTGTTTTCCGGCGGCTCCAAAACTACATATTAAAACAGGGTATCTAGTGAGCGTCCTCCCACGATCGGTGGCCAGATACAGAAAATAAGAAAAACTATCAATATTTATCTAAAGTAGGTATTAGGTACCTTATATGTACTATGTAGGTAAATCAACTGTTCCCCTACGACAAGTTGCCACGTCAGACCGAATATTAACCTAAAGGCAAACAGACAAATGCCACTGGATTGCCTTTGCCAAAGATATTTCTTACAAGATTTGGATTCATACACTCTAAGCATCACATCCTGCTTGATATCGTTGACCTTAAAGCTGCTTGTCCTTTTGCTTTTGTGGCTGGGTTTGCTCATAGAGGAGTCTGTCAAAACTTTATATTTATATATATGTATATGTACCTAGGTAGGTATTTAACTAATATGCTCTCATTGGCCTTGGGGCTCTCAATGCGCTGAAATTACGACCACTCTTACAGCAACAACCAATATCTTTCTGTAGTTTGATAGAGCGGAAGTCATATTGGTGGGCGCGTCTAATACGTTTCCGGCCGCGTCAAGAGGTAAAAAGGCAACTGGAACCACCTCCTCTTGTATCATTTCTTCACACATAATAGCCATGCCGCATAGATGTCCGCTCTGCAACCATGTTACATTCCGCAAGTCAAATTTGGTCGTCCATATGGACTGCACGCATATAGGCAACCGATGTATGTGGCCGGGTTGCGGATACACTGGGCCTTCGGAGGATGACATGCGCATTCATATTCGTAAAAATCATATATCGAAGATCGAGGTTCCGGAAATCGATAAAGACGGCAAAACTGTCAAGTCCTTCCTCTGTCCCTGGCCTGGTTGTGGTCGAAAGTTCATGACCTATTCTAGCGCAGGTCGCCATGTCTTTATCCATAACTCGACCCTGTCATCGGGTCGAACCTCCAAATCTCAAGTAACAGAAAAGGATGCGGTAAAACCTGTTGCGCGTACGCGAGGCGACGGCCCAGTTCGTGTCAAAGCAGGTGACAATAATGAGTAAACAATTTATCTCTACAGCGTTGGGACATGGAATGGTCAATGGGGTGCCACCCAATCTAGTGTCAACCTTAACGGGATCAATTGATTGGTGTGACTCCGGACAGGGCTCAAGTTACGAATTTTCGTTCGTTGATGTTTGCTTGGTATTATACCGGGCGGCTCGTGGCTGTAAGGTTTGCCTGAGATGGGTTTCATTGAAGAGATATCTTCGTTGCACATATGATAATAGATAAGGACAGAATTTCCCTATCGGTGCGCTTCCTTGACGATGGAATTTAGTTGGGCTAGAGGAATTTTAAGGGATTGGCCTGTATTGTTACTATTGGAATAGAATATTAGTCTTTTCCGACGATTCAATATTGAAAGCGAGCTATTAGGGAGTATCATTTAATTCAGGACTTCGTAGGTCTTCTATTCATTTTTCTGTGAGTGCAGAATGCTATTGATTCAACACCGATCTTGTTGAAACCGTAGGTGCTATTGAGTTCCCCCATTTATAAGGCAATAAAAGAAAGGGGTAGTTAAGTCAGCTGGAATCAGTTGACAGACACGTGGCGGCAGACATGGCTAAATGTCCACAATGTTTTTTGGGGGAGGCCTTATCGTTGGATTCTTACAGCTGCATCTTTCTGGCTTAAAGCAACAAAATAGCATCAATTGCCGGGGTCTAGTGATGAGTAATGAGTTAACTCCCCATATATAGCCTTAGAGGGTAGCTGATAGCTCTATATTCCTCCGGGCCGCTGAGATGTCATTGGCAGCGGTGTCCGACCCAACAATTTCTGACCTGCTGACGGTGATAATCACAACATCACCAACACCCTCTGCCCCATCAACAGAGCTGATATCAGCAATTTTATCGTCATTTCGCAACCACTGTAGATCACTACTTTCCTGTCGGGTAATCGTTGTCTTCGACACGTACGACCGCATTTCATCCCATGCAAGATTGAAGAAAGGTCAGGTTACTCCCGAAGGCGCCAGAACTTTCAATTTGTATAAAGAGAATGTCAAGGTGCTCTTACTGAGAGAGCTCGGCGGCGCTGATCACGCGCAAGGCTTGAGGCGTGGTCAAGGCGAAGCAGAATTTGGCTATAGCGGTGTCGAGGCCAACTCAATTCCCCTTCAAACATTGCAGACGGCCGACAACCAAATCACCTTCATCGAACCATCCCAGCGGCTGGGATTTGGATTGGCTGTACGCTCCGCTCTTAGACTGACCGAGACGCCTTTTGTCTGGGTACAGCAGCATGACTGGCCTCTAGTCTCGGATATCCCGGTAGAATCGCTGCTAAACGTCATGCGGCTAACGGAATCCGACGAAAGTAAACCGGTAAAATATGTCTGTTTGCCGTCCGTACGTCTACTGTCATATGCGGATTCAGCCCATGTCGTGGAATTCCCTATGCTGAAGACCTTCACCGCATCCCTCAAGCGTGACTTCGCCACGGAATCTGGGACCAGTATCCCCCTCACGCCCATGTTTTTCTGGCATGACAAGCCTCATCTGGCATCCACCGACCATTACTTGTCCAGAATCTTTCCAACGCGTCTATCGATGTTACGGGGAGGTTTTATTGAGGATACTGTCGGCCAACGGGCAAGGAACCAGATGAAGGACGGGAACTGGGTTAAATGGGCTACTTGGCTTTACTACCCCGATAACGGGTCAAGACTATGCCTGCGACACCTCCGAGGGCGTACATGGGAAGGAGCCGAAAAGGAATCAGTGAAGAAGGCGGCGTGGATGGAGCGGAATGTGAAGCAGACAGTTAACTAAATGAGTTAGTTAGCTCCATGTGCCCGTTGGTTTCCCGAGTTTTGTTTCACTATCGGTTGTCTCCAAGGCCCAACCGAGTGTTATGCATGATCAATCCATTCCGCCTAGATAGGGGCAGAATGGACAAACTCGAACCGCTGGAAAATAGAGGAGGTTCGGAGTTCACAGGTTATTCCATGTACGTCGTATCTCAGATCTTGATCCATTTCTTCGAGCCGCCTTTAGCTACATCACTCCTCGCGGTTGCGTGGGCATGCTCAGCCGACTTCCGTAACGGATCCACCTGGCTCAAAATGTATGAGTCTTGGTAGTACATCTCCTTATTCCTCAATGCTTTCCTGCTGCTGTCGGCCCCCAGGTCCGCCTCGCTGCCCGTCCGGCTATGCGTCATGTCGCGCGTCAAACGGTCCTCGTCATCTTCCATATACCGCGTTTCCCTTGTGATATTGACTTCCTGTGTTACGAATATCTTGCCCCAGTCCATGTTACTAAGTACCGGCCAGAAAATAGGGACACTCGCACACACGCTCGCAGCATCCACTTCAAGTACGGCGAGAACGATACTGATGGGACCATACCATGTCGGATCCCTCGTCGGCCACGTCGCTACTTGGTGCTCGACAATCGTCACTAGGCGCCATGTTGCAAAAGCCAGGACACTGTAATGATTTGTTAGTAGTGATTCCTATAGAGGGGTCATGTTGGGTAACGAAAGACTTACAAGATACCCATAGAAATCAAGCCAACCAGTCGCATACGAGTACAGGTAGTCGTACCATCTTTGAAGAATAGTGGGAGAGGGATTATGAGAACTATGCTATCAAGCGCCATATTTATGGCCGCGTGACTTTGAAATGTGGCGACGAAAGGAGTCGCATACCGTGACCCATACCCATAGCAATTTTGGCCACCTCCCTCGTTCCACATATCGCTAACGGGTAAACATGGTACCCAGGCTAGAAAAGAATACGCAAATCCCCAGAGCGCCGTGAAAATGATCATACCGATTAGGAGGCGGTAGACGAAGATCCCCCGGTCGAAGACGCGCAGATATTGTAGAAGAAGTGCTTCTTTGATTAGTGCCGTCGAGGTAACGTACGCCGCGTTCCCGATGTAGAAGGTTTGCAGGAAACCCTTGGACTCCCAGGGCTCAAGTATCAAGAAATGCCTGCCGAGGCCGTATGTTACTGACAGACATATCGCTATCGATCCGGCCGTAATCATGAGCTTCGTAGGAAATAGTGTCAACTGAGATCCAAAACCAGTACGAAGTCATGGGCACTTACTAGGTAAAGCCCCACGCATAAGTCGTCCCAGCCGGGCGCACGCACAACTCTGAATCTGACATACAATCGGAGGCAAACGCACATCCATGAGACCGTCTATATGGAAGAACCGGTTAGAACTGGCTTCCTCATGTACTAGTGATACAATACGGAGACCTAGATCGGCATAGAAACGTCGTCTAAGAGTAAATACATACCATACCCGATATCACAACTCCCCAGATCGTCTCTGGTTTGTTGGATATAGGCTCCGGCTCATTGAAGTTGTCGTACGAATAACGAAACTCCGACATGTTCTATGCCGCCGTGGCGTACGATCGGGGAACAAAAGGCGGCGAAGTCTTGGCTGGGTAGACTTCACGCGAAGCATCGAAGACGACTCAGGCGAAAAGGCGACATCGATTCAGCGATAAGATGGGAATCTCAGCTTTTTCAGAGGATGCGATAGATGTGACGAGTGAGCCTCACTTCACGAGAAGGTTTTTCAAGATTATTCCCCTTCGCTCACACTACCTGTCAGCAAGCAAGGAAAGCCCCCAAGATTTAAGAAAAGACTACGAGGGATGCGAATGCTTGGCCATAACTTTTCTTTATTATTGCAGGCTGCATCCCGTACAGAATGATGGGATATGAGACATGTGTGATCCACTATCCATTCCCGAATCCTTCGAAATTTGTCGCCCCAGACTGAAAGTGCAAGTTCGGATTCTGTCACCACGCGAAAGACAAAGAGCATGCATTGAGCCAAATCCGACATCGTAGTATCAACCACATAGAAGGAGGACACGACTTAAACTCTAACGAGAATAGTACCTTCAGAATACCCCGGTTTACTTACACGCCAGAATAGATGTAATGTCCGTACACGTGTGCGCAACGAATCCTACTGGTTCTACCGGTCCTGAAACTTGAGGCCTGCCTAAGCGGTTTACATGGCTGCAATCAGTAACAGTGCGCCGCCTCTCGGTAACCTAGCGTTACATCGGTCTGCCCGCTTGAACAGGGGTTTCTCCACAAGCTGATAAGGTACTACTGTACTGTATGTAGGCTAGCTGGCCAGGTAGCCACAACCATGAAGGATATATCCGGCGCCATCCTATGGAGAGCTAGCGTTGTTGGTTCTAAAGTTCTTACTGCCGCGAACGAGGGCAACAGTTTGCTCTTGGAGATTATTTCTGAAGGGTAGCTGAAAAGGGACAGTCGTACTCAAAAATTCGAAGCGACCCTAGGCTGCCTACCTGATATCACATAGTAATTCAGGATCCGTCGTGCATATGCACATACCTGGGTACATACACGTATGTACGTAAGACGCTTCCCCTGGTACGGACATGGTCCAGCATTACTTAAGCGTAGCACACATAAAAAGTTGGCGTCAGACAAAAATATCAAGTTTACCGTGGCGATCGTGGGGGTCTGATAACACGGAGAATTCGCTAGGGCCGCGCCATCCGATGACAAACAAGAAAATCATGAGTATTAAGGCTTGGCAGACTACATTAGTACTATAGAATCACGGAGTACAAGGTGCATGCAGGAACATGCCTTGCCCACTTTACCCCATGGCGAAGACAGGGCTATTTTTCGATTGAGCCTTCGTTCTATTCTTCTATTGCTACTTTAAATCCTACTAGGTACACTTCGAGTCTCTAGAATCTTCAATATGCCCATATAATGATAACTTGTCGTAGGTACCTAAGTAAATGTAGTTAAGTGGTACATGTAGTTAAGCCTTACTATGTAGTCCCCAGGCTCTTCCATTATACATGGTCACCTCACCATCCATGTCGATGTTTTCCGGAGAAGACAGCGCTTCTTTGAATGTCGCACATGAGCATCGAGCGTCAAGGGCAGTTACTGTACAGTAGCCTTAAATTGGATATGGGGGGACGGTTGGGTTTAAGTTGCGAGCTTATTCAAGAGATGCGTAAACAGGAGGCTCAAAGTCCTGGTTACAAGCCCCTACCAACGGAACGCCACGCCACTCCCGTACGGAATCGGAAACTGACAGCTCCCCTAAAGTCATAACTATCGCTTAGCTAGGTACTATTGTACCCTTTGAGTTAGTACTGTTCGGGGCCATGGAGGGATGGAATTATGAGCCGATTAAATAACCAGTGCCATGCCATTACAGAAATATGATGCCTCGAATCCCCCGGTTAACTCAAGATATAGGCTGGAATAAGATAGGCTGCGCCATATCATATGACCATGAAGGTTTCGATTATAGTCTATAAGAAAACCGCGCCCTAAATGATGAAAACAATGTTGCACGAATAAGTAACAAGACGATAGGACGCCGGGTGAAGCCTCACCGAAGCCACATTCCATAAGCGAAAAGGGTGTCGAAGTATTCTTCATTCTATCGTCATCTTTGCCTCCGGGAGTTATTAATAGCAACCTCTCATCAAGAGCTCTACATGTAACCTTACATTCGATTCCTGCCGTTGATGTATGGACGTGGACTCGTTCCAGAAACCCTTCGTTCCTTCGGGCGTGCGATATGAGACAAACGGCTTGCCCATTAGCCATAGCTCACCAGATATGGCATGCCACTTTAGTCCTATTGGCTGCATATGATTGTATAGAAGTTTAGACAAATGGGCTATCGGATCAGAATGTTTCGAGACCAGCCTCGGTACTTGCTAGCCCTACGCTCTGAGACATGACACTGGGCATTCTCTTGTGTTCCCAAGCTTCCAACCGGCTACAAGTTCAAACATTCGGCCGAGATGTCGCCAGCAACCAATTGTGTACACCATGGTACCTGTCAATTGTACCATTCCCTTTGCCTCGCCGAGATTGTATGATTGCCTCTTTATTTTTAGTTACGAACTATTAATAGTTCTCCAAGGCCACTTCCTCGACGGGCACTTCATAAGAGCCTCATCACTTAGCATGTATCTGTTGTTTACTAGTTGAACCCGGTATTCTATATTTCCTCTCATTGGATTATATGGGAAATATGACTTGTTCGGTTTAGAGTTATGTGCTTGCTCCCATTCCACGGGCTGTGCTTGGTCTAATATTATCAACTCACGAAACCCCGTCTCGGCGGGAGCAATCTTCATCAACTTAGTTCTTACGTTCGAGACTTAGATCTACGAAGTGGTTTGGTACATCTACAAAGTTATGCCCACGTACTTCTTAGTCGACAGTAGTTTATACAGGCTATGACTCAGCATAAGTCTACCTAACGGGAAAATACATCACAAGGGAGCAGACTGGGTGGACAAGGGGAAGTGCCACGTACAAAAAGCACGTTTCGATTACCAGCAGAAAGTACAAGAAACTCCAGACGTAATAGAAAAGAATAAGAAGGAAAAGCCAGAGCCAGCCATGTCTATTCCACCTTCACATCATCTAATCATACAAATAGCAATATTCATGAATACGGTAGCGACTTGATTTGGAGTACCGATGGGTAAATAGGAGTATACAAAGGGGTGAGCATATCACAGACGCATCCGGTGTCATAGAAAGTCTCGATTTCTTTCGGTGTAGCAATACTTACTGCCGGTCGTCGATGTGGGCTCAGGAGAGGTAAGCAGGGGATATTGGTAGCCATTATTGCAGTCCCATATACTATTATTTGCTTTCACGGCTCCAATAAAATACGCATTTTTACTAAAGCTCTTCGGAAACGGAAGGAAAAGCATATTACATACGGGCGGTTCAAACCTGGTTTCATACACGGTTAATGATTCAATTATAGCGTTGCCCCAAGGTGACCACGGCGCCTTCCTCGGACCTGGCAACGAAGCGAAAGTACTCGAAGCGTTGACGCAAAATTACACGGAATCCATGGCGCTCGTCATTGGCATGAATTTTCGAGCAGACACCGGTAGCCCTAATGGCCTCAAAGAGATTACAGGAATGTATGCGCAGGCAGTCCAACGCCTGGGAACCTACCTACCCTCCATGACCATCCTACAAATCCTTCTTGCCTCCATGGTCGCTCTAGGGACCCTTAGCCACAACCTTGTTAAGGAGCGGAGCGTTCTCCCGCGGAGTCTCTGCACTATAGCCAGTATGATAGGATTTCTTGCGTCCTCGCACCTTTGCGACTCAGATATAGAAATCATTCCACGCGGTTCCAGATTGATAACTCAGAGAAAACCTCAGTACCACTCTGAAGGATAGGTATTCAACTTGGGCTGGTGGAGTAGGATCGACGATGTTGATAAAAATCCTGACCAGCCTGGTGTTGCAACAACGAGTGATGTTGAAGAGACCGCCGGGGACCCTGATATAACTATCGATACTGCAGTCAGGGCATCGAAGGCCCAATTAGACCGCCATTTTTGAATCAAGGTAAACCAAGTGCTCTTAGCTTCTCGCAGAGCAAGGGACTAGGGTTCAGGAAACGAAGCCAAATTGTCATAAAGAGTAACTACGGTAAACTTGTAGCTGGAGGCTCGGAGCTGGCATGGATGCGCCGTAATATTTTTAGCCACATCGGCTTTAAGTCTGAAGATGAATAATGCTATTTACAGATTGGTGGTTTTTCCCTTTATTTACAGACTACTTTCGGAACCTCCCGTCCATTCCTGGTCGCACTCAGTTCCGTCTGCCCAGGGTTTAAACGTCAGCCAATACTCCATATTATGGTACCTACATATGTACATGTAAGGACTGATTTAAGCTTTAATTGCGCTGCCGAGCTGTTGTATACTATAGTTCGGCTAAAGAATGAGGGCCGTTTTATAGATACATGTACATATGAAGCTATTCCCAAATTTATGGTGCAAGTTGCAGTTAGACATGTGGGACCAAGTGTTACCAGCTAATCAGAAAAGTACCTATTCCTCACGCTTTAGAGGCACTACGCATCTACGAAGGCGTCACACAGCACGACATAGGCATCTTCCCGCAAAAACGGAATAGCTACTGGTCGAGACCGGCTTTGTCAGGTAGACACATTGCGCGGTCACAGTACTTCAGCACAATTCGCTCTGTCAAATCACTAGCCTCCCAAAAATCGTCGTTAGTCAAATATTCATTACCCATGGGGAAACGGGGAAGCGCTACCGTGTGTAGGCCTCATCCGGCTGTAAAGCGTAATCTGAGGCCGCCTGAGATTGCGCGACGGCCCTTCATAAACTCGGGGCAAGGTGGCCATGACAATAGCCTTACTCATCACGATAATTCATAACTTATCAAAACTTGGAAATTTTGTAACCACAAAAACTTGAAACTTCTATTATTCGTCAACGAAGTCCGAGGCCGTCTCGGCGTGGCTTATGTACCTAGGTAGGTCTAAGACGCGGGGTTGGCGTAGTATTCCGGCCCCCGGAGCGAGATCTATCGTAACCCCATCATAGTACGAGACTTATACCTACTAAATGCGACCTTATACGAGACTACCTGCATTATGCGGTTTGCGGAGGCTGCTTAATAGGCCAGTACCCACAGAGACATAGTTTGGCCACCAATAAACGCCAACAAATGTGTAGATCTCAACCCTCTTTCGGATCTAACGGAGCGGGAGCTGAACCATATGCCGTGCTGCAAGCTTGCTCACCTTACTGAACTTTGCTGCTACCTTCTATGTTAAGAATGGCCACCCCTCGACGACTAAGCGCCTTATGATCGTCTCCGTACTGCACGTGTCGACTAGCTAGACATTTGACGACTTACTGCAAGGAGCGCCACCGGAGCAATGTTTCGTTCTAGGAAGGTCAGTCACTGCATCGAAAGCTTGCGAGTGTCGGTATAATAATATTGAATAGTAAGACAACTTGAGTCCATCGAGTTGGCGTACTATATAAGGCGATGTCTCGCCCAGCCAAGATGGCCTTCCATGAGGTGGAGTCAGTGTCGACGACGGCTCTTCCAGAGAAGACCGGTAGCTGCTGTGGCCCCCGAGAGTCGGATCGCTCAATTGTAAAGTCGCTCTTGTAAGTGAAAGCCAAAATGAAGCTTTCACTCTCCCTTCTCTCTGCCATGCTGGTGGCTTCAGCAGCCGCCAGCCCCCTGGTGCTCGACTACTCCGAGAGCACGATTGCCAAGCTCAAGGAGCGCCAGATGGCAGGTGCTAGCTCTGGTATCCATACACGGCAATCCGCCGGGACCACGGCAAATGAGTTCCTTGACGGCGGGTGCCGGGATGTGATATTCATCTTCGCGCGCGGCAGCACCCAGGACGGCAACATTGTGAGTCTCTCCTATTCTGGTGGGGATAGATAGCCCTAGCGGATAATACGGTTCGCAGCTTGACATCCGGTTCTGACCCTCTTGAACAGGGCGACGATCCAGGTCCGCAGACCGTCGACCAGCTCAAGGCGGCACTTGGTGCCAGTGCTGTGGCCGCGCAGGGAGTCGAGTACCCGGCCTTGCTTATCGACAACCTCCGATCAGGGGGTTGCGACCCGGAAGACGCGGACAATATGCGGGCGCTGATAACACAAGCGGCAACACAGTGTCCGTCGTCGAAGCTCGTGGTCTCGGGCTACAGCCAGGGGGCGGCGCTAGTCCACCGGTCCGTCGAGTCTGCATCGACGAGCATGAAGAGTAGGATCTTCGCGGCTGTGACGTATGGCGACACCCAAAAGGCGCAAGATAACGGACAGATCCCGAATTTTGATGCGAGCAAGACCCTAATCTTATGTCATGAGGGTGATAGGGTCTGTGAGGGCACACTGATTGTCACTGATGCTCATCATGAGTACCATGACCTCGCCCCTGACGCGGTGGATTTCATCATAAGCAGAGTCTAATGCTTTGACGGTATAGGTAGCCTTTGCGGGCTATATTAAGGAAAGCTATGAGTCTATTATAATGAATTATTGTTAATTGGATGTTGATTCTTTTGGAACCACAGAAGCAAGCAACAAGTACAGCACCGTAGGGAATCTAGACGAATACTGTGCAAAGTACTGTGCGAAGCAGCAGGTTAAAGATGAACGGGACTCGATTAGTATCAAATGTCGATAACAACACTAATACACGTGGATTCTATTAGCAATAATTATAGAATAGTGCTAAGTAAGGAATATCAACAGATCGAGTGTCGAAAAAATTACCGCCTCCAGGGTGTACTCCGTAGCTTGTCTGCGGAATTACGATTTCACTGGCAGCGGAGCAAGTGGCCTCAGCCTAAATCTCGTTCCATGCTAGCGCCGCCCAAGAGCGCAGTCTATCTGCTAACTAATATGATGCTAGACTATTAAGGCCATGAAGCTTGCTTTAGTGTTGCCGCACCAATGGCTCTAGCGACCCAGCTGAGTAGGCTTCCCCAGCCCTACTATGCCCATAAATCAGGGCGGAAAGCCGACGGAATGAAAACTGCCCTGCCAGAAAATTGCGATTGGCTCAGAGACCCCAGGCCGGAATCACTAATTGTAGATGGCCGATCAACAGATGGAGAGAAAAGGGGGGGACGTGGGAGGCAAGGTCAAAGCTGGAACACGATGAAAAGCATATACAATGTACTAGAAGGTAAATTGTTTTCGTATCTGGCTTTCCCTCAGCACATCGTTGAAAAATGGCCAGCACTGAGAGAATTTAACCCTCGAGAGAAAGCGAAGACGGCACGATTTCGAACGGATGCCATGCGAGCTCACTCGAACGACGCCTATTACGAAAGCATGCGGCCCGAAATCTAAACAATCTTAAGAAATTACCGGCAGGACTATGGTTGAGGGGAAGGAGACGCTGCTGGATCGTCTGGGGATCTACGATAACCTCCGCGAACCAGTGCCGTCATGGAATCGGCCGGGTGTCATCGCGACAGTAACGGCTTCTATGCTTGTGAGCAGATTCAAGGTCTGACGCAACCTACACTTCTAACACATGACTACCAGTGCATCTCTTCTATCTGCGTGCTCTACCGTCTATACATACGAATCTTCGTAATACGTGCCAAGGGCTGGGATGACTTCTTCGTCCTACTATACATGGTATTAATAAGGCTGGTTTAAGTACTCTGTTATACGGGCAGATGGCTGATACGACTGCGGAATAGGTATCCGGATTTGTTGGCGGGATAGCTGTATGCCTCGGTGAGTAACTGGGGGGTTTAACAAGTCATTGTCTTTGAAGCTAACGTTTTGGAAGCTCCTCAATATGGGCTAGGGAGACATTTCATCCAACTGGAACTCAGCGAAGTCCAGTCATATCTTAAGGTACGCAACGATGCGGAATACCGTACTACGCTCGGCTTATACCGAATACTAATGGTGGCCCAGGTATTCTACGTCGTGAATGCGTCCTACAACATTTCCACCACACTGATCAAGATGTCTCTCCTATTCCAATATCTGCGTGTCTACCATAGCGGCCATATGCGAACGGCCTGTCTCGTGATGGTAGTCGTGGTTGGTTTATGGGGTTCCGCGTACTCATTTATGGCATGGGTGCCGTGCTTCCCTGTGAGCGGCTATTGGAATATGGGAACAGGAGCAAAGTGCTACGCGTTTGGTTCTACGATCGCGGAAGATTTCTTCAAAACCTATGTGTCGCACACCGCAGTCAATACGGCGCTAGACATGATCGTATTCGCAATCCCCGTGCCGCTATATTTCAGGCGGGATACGGTCAAACGAACGAAACTTGGATTGGCTGGGTTGCTTATAATGGGCGCAATGTGAGTGTATTTCATATTCGAGTTTGCCGATGCTGACAGGTCTCCAGTGTGAATAGTCTTACAATTTGGCGGCTTGCGACGCTTGTCGAACACAGAGCGGCGACTAGCCCAACATTCGACCCGACGTGGTACGGTCCCATTAGCATCATACTTGGAGTGCTGGAGGTCAACATAGCGAGTATTTGCGCGTCGGTGCCGATTTTCTGGCCCCGCCTAAAAGCTCGGCTTGACGAGATATTCGTTACTAGGGAGGTCACTATTACGATGAATCGTCGATCGAATCGATTCTCAGCCGACGCCAACGACACCATTGAACTCCACCGTACAGCAAGCGAAGATCGCGAAAACATGTGGAAGAGGTGCCCAAGCAGAACGGGCAGCGAGTCGAGCCAGAGTAGATTAGCGGAGGTGGCGCCTGTGGAGAAGAGGACACAGCATTATATGGATGATTTTATCTTGGACCAGGTAGACCCTCTTCGGAAGAAGGGTGCTTTTGTCGTCGAGTCGGAGATCGTCTCCGATGGTCTTAAGAGGCAGAAGTCAAAACGGAGCTCTCGAAATAAGGGTTGATAGCCCTGGAGATATTGTAGATTTTTATTGAAGAGCGCCACTTACAACATTTCGTTAAGTACCTAGGTATAGATGTTGATTGTGAATGTATGATTTCACGTGTCGGATGAAGATGATCGGTACATAGTAGGCATCAAAGCTTTGGGTAGAAAAAGGGGAGGCAGAGGGGAAGGGAAATGCGATACTTGCATGAAGTAGACTAATTTCAACAAACCAGATTTATCATTTAGACAGATATTGTCGCCTTGCAGCTGCGTTATAGCAATATTCAAATATCCGCCTTGTGGTCGCATAATAGCACCAAACTTGAAAGTTATTAGGAACACTGCCTTGGAGATCTCCATCTCCACCTCCATCTCCATCTCCAACTATTTACTGATAAGAGTTGCCGGGAGTAGCCGAACATGGGAAACGGAAAGAAGAAACCGACGATAACACGATCTTAGGTAAGGTTAACACTGCCAGGTGCATTATCACCGCCATTAGCTCAAGCTACCTGCGACTACCTTGCCGTTTGCAGTTATCGCCTGCCGCTCGACTCGACCGTGGCAGCGGCTATCTGCTGTGCAACTTCCTTCGTCAATTCCAAGACGTTTTGCGATGGACGGCCCCTCATCGGACTTCATTTCCTTTTTGAGCTGACCATCTTGATCTCATCTACCTTCCCTACGGTGTTCTCTTCGTCCTGGCGATGCCCTCACATTCCTGATGCCGCATATCACAATGACGCAGCACTGCATACTCCACACCAAGGGAGAGATCCCAGTCCCATCACCACCGCACAAAGCGACGACGACATCACAATGGCGTTCATGGAAATCCATAATCAGTATAATTGTTGGCCTTTCTTCGCTGCTTTTCCTACTTCGCCGAATTGGATGGGGTGAGAACCGCATCATAGTCATAGTTGACCATTTCCCTACTCCCAGTTCGGCAGAAGCAACTTCTACAGACTGGAAGTGGAGCGACATCGAGCCTAGCAAGACCTTGCAGTGGCATCGCTGCTATAATGAGACTTACGATTGTGCAAGACTCGATGTGCCTATGGACTGGCTTGATCCGTCCGACGAACCCGGGAGACGAGTTGCCATAGCCGTCATACGTCTCAAAGCTACCGAGCTTGACGATTACAAGGGTCCTCTCTTCTTTAATCCTGGAGGACCTGGAGGCTCAGGCGTCTATGCGCTCAAGGATCGTGGCGCGCTTCTACAGGTAAGTCCAATAAGCTATACTCTGGATTCAGGGAGAATACTCACTAATCTACGCGATTAAGACTATTGCCGGCAAGAACCATGACATTATCTCCTTTGATCCAAGGGGCATCGGTGCCTCGGTTCCGCGGGTTGACTGCTGGGGTTCTCAGGAGAAGAGCCGCCTCTGGGACTTGCGGGACGTCGGCGTGGTCGATGCCCACCCGGGTGTCGTATATGACGCCTTCGCCCGAGCCACTGCCTTGTCTCAAATTTGCGAGCGGAATATGAATAGTTCGGGTCTGCTATCGCACATCAGTACTGCTTCACACGCCAGAGATCTACTTGAAATCATGCACCAGACAGGGCAGGAGAAGCTCAGATACTGGGGCTTTAGCTACGGGACAGTTTTGGGTGGCGTACGTAATCCCCTGATATCAATCATACCTATTTGCTATACTCAAGTCGTCGAGAATGCGAACACATATTTTTCTCTACTCTTCTATATGAGTATGCTAACGTTGAACCCTGTAGGTCTTTGCCGCGATGTATCCTGATAAAGTCGAGAGGCTTGTCAGCGATGGTAAGCAGAGCACTAGACTACCAAATTGCCTCGCGGGACTAACCGAATTACTTCCTCCAGGCAACGTGGATTACCGAGAATGGCATTGGCAATCATATATCAACTTTCTGCATGACACCGACAAAGTCATGATGGCCTTCTATGACTTTTGTCACAAGGCTGGTCCATCTAAATGCGACTTCTACGCTCCTAGCCCGAAGGCAATTGAGCAACGGTTAGGCAAACTCCTCGACCAAATACGAAAACATCCCGTAATCGTATCAGTCGATGAGTCCGGATCCGATATGCCGCAACTGATCACCTGGTCCCATGTCAAGCGCCTGACCTCGGCTGCCTTGTACCGGCCTATCTTCATGTTCAAGAAATTCGCGAGTGTCTTGAAAGCTCTAGAGGGCGGGGACGGCCTACCTTTCTACCAACTTATCAACTCGGAGAAATCCGCACCTCCTATTTGCTCAATCGAGGCAATTCCGCCCAACGTGCCAAGGCTAGAAGAGGGGAATGGCGATGCGTTCCCCGCGATTCTATGTGCGGACTCGCCCCCAGACGAAGACACGGCCGAGGGTTTCGCCGAGTACGTTGAGCAGCTGAAGCAAGCCAGCACAGTCGTGGGCGATGTCAACGCTCTGTTCAGAATAGCCTGCGTGGGCAGAAAAATCAGGCCGAAATGGAGGTATACGGGTCCGTTTGAAGGCAACACGAGCCACCCGATCCTATACGTGGCTAACATAGCCGACAACGTAACCCCGCTCATCAGCGCCACGAACAACTCCGTGGGCTTCCCGGGATCAGTCGTCTTGGTGCAGAACTCGTATGGCGTAAGTATCAATCAAGTTCCAAGCCGTGAGTATGTTTTCTGAAGTCAAATCTGACCCGTCCTCATAGCATACTAGCCTCTCTGCTGCCTCGACGTGCACAGCCGGGTACATTCGAGCTTACTTCCAGAATGGCACTCTTCCGAATCCTGGGACGACATGCGAGCCCGATTATCAACCATTCGAGAATGTATCACGAGCATCTAGAAACGAATTGTCGATAGCGTCTTATGAGTTGTCTAAGATGAGCCTAGGTTTCGGGTTTACACCAACTTTCTAGTCACTATAGCCACGGAGTTTTCATACTAGATTTCACGCGCAGCGTTTTCCATTACTGTTGATATCCTATGGGCTACTTTAGATAGCCTAATCAGGTACCTATGTGGCCAGATGAATAATACGGTACGTCAATGATACCAGGTATCAAGACCAATTACGACCCGTTGGTACCAAGTTGTCAAATATGTGCTTTCGCCTCCACCCTTTACTCTACGAGGTTGTTCTTGTCACTAGAAACTTGTTAGCAGACGTTGCGCGCCCCCGGAATGCTAAAACTTACGGTAATTCGAAGTTAGGCATGAAGAGCGACCCGATGAAAGCGAGTGCCGATGGTCCCACGGCCGCGTAAGTCATATACTTCAGGACCTCGGTAAACTACAAGGAATATGAGCACCTAGGTCAAAAACTGTCCACTCCGGAATCTGATTGCTTACCGCAAGATTAACAGCCGTCCGCGCAGGCGTCCCCCATTCGGGCAAAATACCCGTAATCGAATTCGCCAACTCCTTTACGCCCTCCGCCGTCGCGCCCGCTCCGAGGTAATGCCACAGCTGGGCCTCAATCGTCCCCGTGTAAATCCCGCCCGCGATACACGCGCCCACGCTACCTCCCACAAAGGCGAAGCACACGACCAGCGCCGTCATCTGCGGCATCTCGGCGTGCGAGACCACGACCTGTGCCGGGATCAACAGGGTGGAGCCCACCATGCCGCTGCCGATCCCCTGGATCAACTGCACAACGAAAAGCTCGGCCACGCTGTTGTCGGAGCCGCGGAGGCGGAGCATGACGCCGTACCCGACGAGCCGGATGGCCGCGCCAAGGACGCAGACCCATTTGTACCGCTGGGTCTTCGCGATGGCGAGGCCGGCGAGGATGGCGATAAGGCATTGGGTTACACCGTTGGTGTCTGCGCTTGTTAGGACGGATATAGACTCGCAATGGGAGGGAGAAGCGCGCTTACAGGTGAAAAAGGTCGCGTCCCGGGCTGCCATGCCCCGCGCTACGATGGCCCAAGAATAGATATATGTGTCTATACGCGGTAGGAGTTAGCCATGCATAAGTATCTTCATCCGCTTCGCGTACGGCACAAGAGCGGCTCAGGGACCAAATTGGGCGGGATTGGAGAGAGAGATGTCTTACGTGTTGCGCCGAAACCAATATTATCCATCGCGATAAGCATACAGCACAAGAAAATCGTCCGATTAGCAAAGTAATGCGGTGGTACGACAGGATGCTTGGCCAGATAATGCTCGTAAAATGGCAGCGCAATCAGCAGCGCCGCGCCCAGGGCGATCAGCACGTCGATCCACGGAGTCTTCCAGCTAGACGGCGCGGTAGCCGCGAGCGTCATCGGGATCAGAAGCAGCGCGAGGCCGCCACTGAATAAGATCACGCCGCCTAGGTCAATCTGGGAGCAGAACTCGTACAGCGAGATCTTGGCGCGTGGCGCCAACCCCTCCTTCTGCGCGCGTGTCTGGTAGTACAGCAGCGTGGCGATGATGAAGCTAGCGCAGAACGGCAGGATGATGGCGAGCATCCCGATTCCCCAGCGCCAGCCGATGCCGAATGGGGAGGTCACGCTGTCGACGATGAAGGCGGCAGTCCAAGGTGTGATGAGGAATGGCCAGAACGAAAGCGCGATACCGAAGGCACGGTACCGCGCCGTGGTTAAATCAGCAATCACAATGTCGTTCATTAGGTTCGTGGCGGATTGTCCGAAGGAGTAGAAAATGGAGCCCGCGGCGTACGCATTGAAGGTCGTTGCCGAGGCCATGACGATGTAGGACAGGAGGTAGAAGCTGATGGCGATGAGATACGTGCCCCCGCGGCCGATGACATTGGAGAGCTTGGCGATGGGCGGCTTGGCTACGGCGAATATGATGGTCCCAGCCGTGCTAAGAGTGGCGAGTTTGGAGAGCTCATTGAACTCGGAGGAGGCGTAGTTCTTGTAGATGTAAACTGTGCTGTTGTCGATCTCGCTTTTTTGTACTTTTGTTAGTGGTTTTGAGCCTAGAAGTCAGGGATAGCCGGGATATCTCACTACACGATCATAATCAAACATAACCTAGACAGAGCTGTCAGCTTTCCATATCTCAGACACCTCATCGTGAGGGTGGGCGTGTTCATGTCCTGAGTCTCAGCTTACCCAACAATGATTAGCCACCGACCCTTCTTTCCCCAGATCGCCTGGGCCGCTTCGATGGTAGCCGTGCCTGTCTCGACAGTGACATTGGAAATTGCCTGTTTCTCGGTATCGGGACCATCGTGAGTTTGGTCTGCGTCCACGTCTTCGCTCGGATTGGGAACATTATGAGACGCAGCAGCAACTGGGCGGTGTGGTGGCGGTTCATCAAACGGGCCAGCACCAATTGCGCCCAGTAAGGCCTTAGCAAGAGACGTCATGATCGTCACCACTTAAGAACACTCATTAAGACAAGATAGACAAGCACACTGAGCGGGATCTGATATCCCGAGAGTTGGAGTTGGAGAGAGGCTCGATATATACCGTCTAGGACCCGCAGTCTCGCCTAGTTTATGCTACTCGTCTACCTATTCATCTCAAGTGCAACGTTATCGAGCCAGGGTCGCGATATATGTGAGCGATTTGCCTAGATATGCAAAGCGAGATAGTTAACTTACCTAGTAGCTGTGGGGGATCGTTGGAGGTAACCCAGATGGGGATCATCTGGCCATCCAATTTCTCAGACCTCACTGCTCCTAGGTGACTTTCTATCGTAGCTTATCTCAGGTATCCAATGAAGCGCCGGTTGGCGTTGACACGGACATGGCTCTGGGAGGAGACATTTGTTATCATTCCCCTCGGATTGGGAGATGCTGTGCGGAGTCGTGACAGGGGGTAGATGGAGAAGAAGTCGGAGTAAGTGTAAGTGTAAGCACAGGATAAGGGACTTCGGATCACTGCCGATGAAAGATAAGGTCGTTGTGAGCTCAGGGGTGATGTATTGGGGTTATTGACTTAAGGCGATATTTTGCTAAACCCATATTGTAAGGGATATCTCGTTTATTGATTATTACGCATTTCTACATCGCTAAAGTTAAGTGTGTATGCGCCGAGATGAGCTCGACGGCCCTATCTCATCGTATTTTGACCTTTTCGCATTTTTCTAACCGTCGTAACACACTCTCCTATACTTATTATCATGCTTATATGACTACCTACGGTATGTTGAGCATCTACTTTGCTTATCAACATATGTGGGTGATTGGAACGGGTGGCTGCAGAGCTGCAGTAGTACGCACACTCATGACGTGGAAGGCGTTCAGACGGCATACTTCAACGATAGCATAACAACTGAGGCTGGGCCAGTTATTTAGAGGCATAAGTACAAGTAAGTATCAACAAACTACAATAGCGACACTCCATGACGAGGTAGGATACTTGTCTCCTTTTTCAATGCATAATCATCAGGAGTATAGTGTCATGATAGTACCGCCATCAGCAGCACCTAAACCTTCTGAACGACCTCAGAAGTCTCAACGTTTCCACCCGACACCGTCTTTCCGATAGTAGGCTCCTCGTGGTGCACGACCACCTTCTCGACGGCGTGGACGGCTTCGTCGGCAAGGGCCTTGTCTTCGAATACTGCAGGGATAGAAATATCAGTATAGTCCTTTGAGCCACGCTAGCTATCTTCGTAGTCAACTTACAGAAGGCCAATTCTTCCAGAGTTCGGCCGAACGTTTCGGGGAACATAAAATACACGAATGCAATCTCGAACACCAGGAAGCAGCAGTACGAGATGAGGTACCGCCAGCTTACATTAGCGAGGCCGATCGGGTTGACGAAGGTGGTGAAGAAATTAGCCATGCGGCCGAAGAGCTGGAAGAAAGCGATACCGCGGGAGCGCTCGGCGAAAGGCCAGAGCTCAACCAGGTAAGCTAGTTAGGTACACACCGTGTTAGTCAAGACCGGATGCCGAGATATACATAGATGTAAAGGGGAATTTGAAGAACTTACTGTAAGTTAGCGCATTGTATCCGATGTTGTAGCAAGGCGAGTAAGCGAAAATCCAGAATATCGTAGCTACGTTTGCGGCGTTGTTGGGATTGCCGGAGTCCTTTCCGGCGATGGCTCGCTCCATGCTGATTGTCCACGCGACATATACGCACAGGAGCGAAATGGTACAGGCGAGATACATCTGGCGACGCCTAAACTTGAGCACGAGGAAGGCGACAATTACACCGCAGACAAGTTGCCAGCACGCGGTAGCGACGTTAATCTGCTGCTTGAATACTGAGTCATTCTTGCCGATCATGCCGAGCAGATCGCCGAGATAGTATGAGATGAGAGTATTGCCGGACCATTGGGTGAAGAGACCCAGCATCTTTGGAAAGCGGAGTTAGTGGCCACTCGTCTTCGTCTTACAAATAGCAACAGGTTGTATTGAGAATCGCTTACACTGCTGATCAACATTCGGCGGCGCATACCCGCCGTAGCAATAAGGTCGCCCCACGACCTTTTCGAGTTTTCAAGCTCGAGCGTGATGGTAGTCTGAATTTGCGCAAACTCGGCCTTCACGAACTCAGATTCACGGTCTCCTTCGGCGTGATATGTGACCAGGACATCGAAGGCTTCTTCGACGCGGTCTTGCTGGACCAACCAACGCGGCGATTCGGGCAGGAAGCTTTCGAAAGTATTAAAATCTGCGGCTACCGGAAAGAATAGGGTAGGTAGGGAAAGCTTACAGCACCAAGGCAATTTGCAAGAGGGAAGGGCACATCTGGAGCCACGACGGGATTTGCCACGCCATGTTCGTCGTGATATTATTGGTGCCGAAGCAGATACCCGCAGCAGTGATTTGGCCGACAAAGTATGCCACGTTGAAGAGGGAAGTCAGGACCGGTCGCTCCTTAGGGTACGCGAGCTCGCCGATCAGAGACGAAGCAGAGACGATACACGTGGGAATACCGAATCCTAATATTAGGCGGGCCACGACGTACATGCCAGCTACAAAGGTTCTGTCTATTAGCAAAATGCCCTCCTTTTTGGTTGCTAGTTCTCTGACTATATGTGCATACCGTTGACGGAGAAACCCTGGATTAGAGCACCGATCACCATGATGACGGAACCCCCGAGGATGGACCATCGACGACCGAACTTGTCGTTGACGATTCCGATGAACGGTAGAGAGAGAATAGCACCGAGGGAGTACGCGGCGGCTATAATGCCTTTAAGCGACCCCTGAGGATTCCCAAAATCTTGCGTTCGTCGTTAGCTAAGCAAGGTAAGTCTTCTTATGAGTACAAGAGCAACTCACAGGAAATCCATGTTGGTACGATCTGTAGAGCATTGATCATTTGCGAATCGAAACCGGACGTCAACTCGATTCCCATGCACGTGGGAAATAACAGGAAGTACAGGTATCGCAGATTCGGCTTGCGGTACCATCGCACCTTGTCCTCGTTGGCGAGACGAGTGATAATGGGGTCGGAGTCTGCCCCCGAAGCTGGACCGGCACCACCCATTTCTGCTAATTATCCAATTTCAGACTTCCTAGTTCGTTAGTAAAAAGGGTGAGTTGAGGTGAGAATAGAGGAAGACGTTGATCGCGATGGAAAACCCCAGAGGGTAGGCTCAGTCGCCCCTTTTAGATCTCCCGTGTCGACTTTGTCTGTTGCGGGGACTGGACTACCTACATACATACCGTAGGACTTAAGGAACGGTCAGCTGCGATGCAGGGTAATTAATATATTTCGGGTCCGTCGTATGGAATACTCGTTCGCAGCTAACCTCGCGCTCGATACTACCTCATTTCTCGCCTGGCACGTTTTACGCTCGCATTTCACATAGGGATCCATATTCCGGGGTAGGGCAACAGGGTGGGATTCATCTCCATTTCCATCTCCATCTAGATGGTACAAAGTACTGCATATGTAAACGGACCCCCGACATTTCCAAAATCTGGGGTTCATTTGACTTAACTGTTTCCCCATGGGTTTGGACTCTAATTAGGGCGAAGAGCATTTGCACACTGCGGTTCCTCGCGGGCCTGGCCCCGTGTGCTGACGCCAAGCCCTCGTCTTGACGATTGGACTCGTCCGCTCGGCGCTCATACCATAGCGGAATAGCGGCTCAGCACGCCAAACCCCAACCCGAATCCTTCCCGGCGCACACGCCCAATTGCAGGTTCGAGAATGCTGTCCCGAGCTCAGCTAGCTGAACCTGCCAAGGCGGAATTGAGGGACAACTCGCCGATACATGGCCCGTTACCGACGATATCGTGCTAGTAGGCAAAGCAAGTAAGGACGATGCCAAGGTGATGAGGTCTCTTGCGAATACACTGATGCGCCGCTTTTGACCCCCATCGATCAGGTTAGGGCACTTGGCGCTGTGTTGACCGGCTACACGTATCGGCTGCCCGACAATGTCAGGTCGTGCTAGCGGAGAAGATTGACTTCTCCGCTCGGGTAGTTGTGATTTCATAAATGCCCAGGTCATCGACGGCTTGGTATGGGATGGAAACGGGAGCAATAATAATAAATCTTAAAGGAATCGGCCCTTTCGACCATGAAAATCCGACAGCGACAGATCCATCGCCTGTTTATAATAGACTGAGTGTGCGCTCATAAACAACAATCTTAGAAGCCTTGCTGCATACTACGAAGCCTCAGCTTCTCTACTGCATAAGGAAATCTACTTACAGAGGAAATGAAGTCTAACGGATCCATGATTTCGATATGAACTAAACGCGTGATGCATGACATCGTGCAGAGCCCCGGTTTCCCACACTCTGGGTCTGTTCAGGCTGAATTCAATGGCGCCAGGGTGCTGGCACACCGCACACGACGGGTTGTTGATTGGTGCCGGTTAAAAGGTCCGACCCCAGTCTTCCATCCCTCAGTGATGAAAGGACATTCGGTAATAATTATAGCATCGTCATTATTATTGTTCTCAAGGGGTTCTAGAAACGAGATGTATTTCAGTTTTACGTACGTAAAGCAAGGTAATGGATTCGTCGATTGCTAATGGAACCGCGGCGCTGACTTTTGGCCCCCCCCTATTGTGGATCCGCATTTGGTTCTCCGGGAATATGAAAAGCCTTACTTCAGACTCGACAATTCTCCGAGACTAAGCTGAGATATTAGAATTACTTAATCATGAAGAGGACAGAAAATCCTCTCTTCTTAGTGAAAGTTCACGATACAGAATTTGACATGACCTTAGGAGGCCCTGACCGGACTTCTAACTACGAGACCGGTCACGACCCTTCACTCGATCCAACTTCTCTATTACGATGTACAACCAAGAGAAAAAGGACCCTAAGGTAAGTATATGTATTCATCCCGGGGATATTGTGAAGAATTGCGAGTTGGAGATATATAATTATATCAGTTCGTTATGATGTCGTTGACTCGTCGGATCTGCGGCCGCAAAAAAGGAGCATCCATTAATACAAAAGTACAATTTACATAGCCAACGATCCCGGCGACTCGCTGCTGAATAATTCATTACTCCGCGCTATGCAGTTTTGTCTTTCTATAATACATACAGTATATATCGTCAGGCCAATACAACTCTCGATCTCCAGGCTGGAGATCTTTCCTCTCCACCAGGTCCCCTATCGGCCTGGCTTGGAGAGGTGTTGAACGGCTGCCATCCACTTCTGCTCATCATTACTGTACCAATCGTTAGCCAGGTGAATCGTTAATATGCGGTACGGAAATAAGAGTGAATGTCTTACCGGTCAAACCGCAACAGCTTCCCCAACACGGGCACCAGCTGCGCCCGCACCTTCTCGTCCTTGACTTCGAGGAACTGGAGCAGGATCGTCTTCAGGTACATCGTATCGGGTCCGGGCGACGCTCCATTGGCGTTGACACTACTACGCATGGAATCGCTACTAGATCTCCCACTGCTCGCGACGTTCGTACTGAAACGTGCCTGCACGCCCTTGAGCTCCTTATTCGCCTTCTCGTAGCGCCCGCGCGCCTCGTCCAGTAGCTTCCGCAGATCTGCGCGCTGTTTTTCCGCGTCCCGTACCTGCTGCTCCGACGCGTCGAGGGCGGCCCGTAAATTCGTAACCGCGGAGCGCATCTCGTCCACCTCGGCAGTCGCTTTCTCTTCGATCTGCTCGAGCTCCTCGCGCCGGCGGCGCCACTCGCGTTCGCGCGCTTCGAGCTCATCCTTCTCGTCGGAGAGGGTCCGCGTTTCGCGCTCCAGTTCGCGGACTTTTGCTTTCAGCTCTTCCGACTCCCGGGCTCGGCGACGGGCGAGGGTGGATAATTCATCCTCGATGCGGTCGCGTTCTTCGACCGCGGCTTCCATTCGCGCGCGCATGTCACGGACTTTCGAGTCCGCTCGCTCATCGACGTCGGCGAGCATGCGACGCATCGTCTCACCTTCGCGGGTTCGTTCGGAAAGATGTTTTTGCACCTCGACGAGCTCCTCCTCCAGACTCTCCGTCTGGCTTTGCGCTTCCTTGAGTTGGATGGACAACTCCGCTGTCTGGTCGCGCATGGAACTTAGGAGACCCTGGGCGTTGTTGTACTGTTGCGTCTTCAACTCTGCCTCCTCCCTAATAGCATCTCTCTCCTTTTTCAAACTGGCGACCTCGTCTTCGAGCTGTTTGACTTTGGGACGCAGCGTAGAAAGCTCGGATTGAACAGACTCCAGCTCTCGGCCAGCTTTTTCGGCCTTTGCCGACAGTTCTATCTTCTCAGCTTCTGCACGGCGGTAGTCTCTACCCGCCACGCGCTTCTCATCCTCGAGCCTTGCCCTCGAGGTCTTCTCGGCCGTCAATTTCTCGTTGAGTAACTTAATCTCGGATTCACGATCTGAGGCAAGACGTTGCGCTCTAGCAACCTCGTTCTTTAGGTCTTTCTCGCGTTTCTCAAGCGCACGGAGCTCATTATGCTTTGACGCCAATTCTTCCTTGGTGATTTTTAAGGTCGCCGATTCTTGACGCAAGCTTCTAAGCTCGGGTTGAGCCTTGGTGAGGACTTCCCGCAAGTCTGTCAGGTCTTTGTAGCGAGTTTGAGCCAGTTGCTGGGCGGCACCCAGGTCTGACTGTAAAGTCTGGGACTTGATCTTTAGCTCGTCGAACTCTGCTTTCATAGAATCGAATTCCGCCTGCAATTTGGAGCCAGCTTCTGTTTTAGACGTGTAAGTAGCTATCTCCTTCTCCAGCTCGGCAATTCGAGATTCTAGTGTCGCCTTTTCTGACTCCAGGCTCTTAATTCTTTCCTTGGCCTCAACATGATCATGGCCAATATTGAGTAAGCTTTCCTGCATGCTTTCAATCTCCTCTCTCAGGTCATCCTCGGACTTCCTCTGTTTGGAAAGGCGTTCAATCTGAGCGTCCTTTTGAGTTATGTCATCCTTGAGCTGGGCTACCTCCGCCTTGAGAGCCTCGGCTTCTGGGCTCTCAAGTGGTGATAATTGACTGCGCTCTGATGTCTCACTTAAGGCAACTTCCACGGTAGTATCTGTAGAAGCGGCGCCACCCTTCTTCTTTTTCTTGTTCTTTTTCTTCGATCCTCCAGACGCAGGAGTGGTCGTGGGAACTTCTAGAGATGTCGGAGTCGAAGTTGACTTGGGTTGAGTGGCTGACTGGATCTGTTTGTTTAATTGGTCGATTTTGTTCTGGCTTTCGGACTTTGACTTCTGTAGGGAGTCAATTTCGCTCGTTAGCTCATTGACTTTAGCGTCGAGCTGCGATTTCGCTTCCCCGAGTTTCTTCAATTCTGCTTCAAGTTCCGTGTTCCGAGAACTCGAGGCGCCCAGTTTCGATTCTTGTTCCTTTGCCGTAGATTCCGCCTTCGATCGTTCTTCCTTGAGACCAGCTTCCAGGGTACGTAGTTGCGACTCGGTCTGCTCGAGCTTTTCTGTGAGTGACTTGATTTCGGCATCTCTAGCGTCCAACTGTGTTTGGATCGAGTCCCGGTTCGCTACTTCATCTCGGCTTTCGCTCAATTCCCGCGTAGCCTTCTCGAGGTTTTCTACTAAGCCGGCACTGTTTTCCTTGGCAACGGTCAGTTCTTCCTTCAAGATGCCGATCTCAGACGTAAGTTTAGCGATCTCTTCGGATTTCGACGCAAGCTCAGCTTGGAGTTGGGGGATTTCGTCATCGTAGGAAAACATGTCTTCGCTTGCATCCTTAGGGTCATCGACGGCCACTAGTTTCTGCTTGGGGGAAAACACGCCCAATATGGAAGAAACTGGTGATTTGCTTGCAGAAGGCGATGCCGACTGCTTCGCCTCTCCATCGGCTTTCTTTTCTTCTGAGATCCTCTCCGGCTGTCCATCACTCTGTGCTGGCATTTCCTCGGCCTTGGCAGCTTTCAAAGCAGCAACTTCTTCTCTAAGGGTGACCAACTCCTTGTCGGCCTCGTCGAACTTCTTCTTGAAACTGTCCTTTTCGGTGGAAACGCGTTTGAATTCCTCCATAACCATGTCACCCTTCAGATTGAGTTGATTCAAATATTCAACCAGGGCCGCGGGATCTTTGATGGTGGTCAAGGGTGTATTCTCGCGCAGGGCTCGCTCAAAGGGTTCGATAGATGTGGCTCGTCCATGCGCGATTCGGTATGACCGTAGTAATTCTGCAAGGTTGACAACCTATGTTAGTGCCCGGCTATAATGGCACAGCGAAACGCGCCTGAGATTTGACTAACCTGGGTACGTAGCCTCCAGTTTCTCTAGCTTCCTAAGCTTGGCTCTTATAGAAGGCGGGAGTTCCGTTGGGGAAGTGGACGAAGCATCCTTGGGTTTTCCATCTCCCCCAACACCAGCCTGGTCTTTGGTTTCGCCATTTTGGTCGGAAGCACCATCAGTCTTCTCGTTACCCGTAGAGCCCTCATTCACAGCCTTCTCCGAAGCCGATGCCGGCGGTTCAGCGGAGGCAGGTTCGGCGTCCTCATCGTCGAGAACGAAGGCGGCTTCGAAGACAGCGGGATCTGGATTCGCAGAGCTATCCCCATTTGTATTATCCTGGCTAGGTTTCTTTGGCTTCCTCCTAGCAGGCGAGCTAGTACTATTCGTCCTCGAAACTGAACGTGGGCGTTGGCCGGGGGCGGAAGGAGAGCCAGCATTAGCTCTCTGCTCAGCGAGCGTTCTCTGTCGAGTCTGCTCTTCAGCGATGCTGCGGTCGATAGCACCTTTTATTCTCTAAAAATGGGATGATTAGAAACCAGATTATTCGAGTTATAGTACCAAAGTACCACTAGAAAAGAAGACACACAGAAAACATGTTGAGATCGACAAACGGCCTGTCTCAAAGGTGAAGGCGCCGAGGCTGGCGGAAAATGCGACGGTCGAGTATAGAGGGAGGACAAGACCGTAGCCATGCGAAGTTTACAGGAGGTTGACAGAAGAAAAGAGTAAGAAGCGGTATTCCAACCGCTAAGGATTGCCAAAGCAACTAAATTTTGAGGTTCGCTCCTGTCAGTAAAAGATGTTGAAATGGTTTAATTGTTCAAAGGTCCCGGAACGTCGCAACTTTTGGCAGGGATCAGAAAGTTACGTGTATCTATCAATAGATGCGCGTACCCACTATACCAGCATTGAAGTACATAGTACATTAGTACATGCATGAGCCCTCACGTAGTACTATGTACATACTACTTGTAGTACGCCCTGTCATGCTGGTTGAGTTCAGTGAGCGGTACTGTACCTACTATGTAGTAGCAACACATACATGTAGGGTTCAAGGCTGTACCTTTGTACACCTCTAGCAGATAAGCTCCAGTAGCGCCAGTGCGATTTATTAGATTTGTCGGTATCCAATTTTGATTTGCTGTCCCTAATTTTTGCTTCACCCATAATGTCGTCACAGCTATCATCATCAGGCCTCAATGTCAACAAACCACCTGCCTAACGCAAGTTCTTATACAACACCTATATAGACGCGCAAGAGAATCGCCAACACTACACACCGTCGCAAATTTATTTTATCCCCGACCGATCTCGCAGCTACAATCTGCGACTAGCTATGGTCCCTCGACGGTAGACCCCGTCACTGTTTCGACGTAATGGTGTCTATATGGCCTTGGAAGGTAGGCTGACCTGAATCAATACAGCTTTGTTCTCGTCGATGGCTAACTTTACATCTTCGTCACGACAGGGCCAGGATTCTTCTCCGTCTTCCTTCGAGAGAGCTCTCTCAACTCTTTCCACCAAGATCACCACCACCCAGGCCCAACTTGATCGAGTACGGTCTAGCGCCCGCCGAATTAAAGTACTCTGGACGCTTTACCTCGCGTTCGCTTACCTGGTCTATGCTATTGTCTTGACCCTAGTCGTAGGATGGCAGAACCTGGGTCCGTGGGAGTGGACCGGGATGGCCGGTGGTCCAGTGGTGTATGTGTCTCTTGTTGCGCCGAATCACCCTGTCTAGAAATATTGGATTGTACTAATGTTTATTACGCATATCAGAATTTACCTCGTTAGGACCCTATCCAATGCTTACTTCAGCTTTCGTATCGACGCACTGGAAGCTCGGCTCAAGGACCTACAGACCGAGCGCGCGAAGACTATACAGAAGCTAAAGGATGCTACTAAGTACGACTCCACACTAGAGCTACTAGAGAAATACGGAGGGTCTGGGGAGAAGCGGAATCAACCGAAAGAAGGAGCACAGGACGACACCAGCGATAACGGCCAGCAGAAGAACGGCAAGAGAGACCGCCGAGGAACAGGACCAGAGGGCTCCGGCGGGAGGATCAACATCCCTCCTCCACCGACAGCCAATATTCAGAGGCGCCCTGTTTCCGCTCCAGGCCCAAGCCCAGGCGCCTCGGAACATCGCCAACTGTCCCCCTCTCACATGCCACAACTGCAAGTACCACTGATGGAGCACCAACCTACCGAAGAGTTTGCTCCGAACGCCGGCCCCCTTCCGGGTTCATACTCCCAGTACGATATGAACTCCGGCCCGCCCCGCTGGTATGATCGTATCATGGACCTCATGCTCGGCGAGGATGAGATGGCCCCGAAGAACCGCATCGTCCTAATATGTCAGAAGTGCCGTCTCGTAAATGGGCAAGCACCTCCTGGAACTAAGTCGCTATCGGAGATGGGGGCGTGGAAATGCATGTCCTGCGGAACATTGAATGGGGAGATGGACGAGGGTAAAAGGATCATTCGGGAGGTGCTCGGGACAAGGAAGTCAAACAACCGTGCAAGGAGTGACGACAGAGATAGTGACTTGTCAAGTGACGTTGTTAAAGTTGAGAATGATGGTGAAGGCGAAGAGGATACTAACGGCGAGGAAATTTCTGCCAAAGAGCAGCCGAACCTGAGGCTTCGCAACAAAAAGTCACAAATGGTCCCATAATATATACGGGATTCGTATTTTTAGCGAATTATACGACCAAAATTTCCTTTATGATTCCCTAGCAGTTGTCTCACCTACACGTTCAATAAGGGTATTAGAGTAGGGCACTATGTGTCGAAGCCGTGCTATAAGATGTGTAACATTGCTGTCATGACTTGTAGGTAGTACCCCTTAAGATTTGATCATCAGTGTAGTACCAGGACTACATAGTAACATTCTGGTCACTTACATAGTACTGGATAGTACCTAGTAGTTTGCAGAACCACACTCAGTGTATGAAAAGACTACTACTTAGGGGTACGGTGCTATCAATCCCTTTCCATCCATCTCATGGGACCTTATTCTCTGAGTCGGTGCAAGCAGGCGCTAAGATACAATGTTCCCTGATTCAGGGGTCGTTTGCTACCTTAGAGAGCAGGAGCGAAGCTCATGATGAAGTCGGTTGGCCGGCAACCTCCAATCAAAGACAAGAACCTGAAAACACAGATGACTCTACCCAGTATTAAATAGGGAAAGTAGACAATAGACTAGGTAGGGAATAATGCAGACCAGTGCGAAATGCTGGGAAGGGGGAACAGAATAATACATTGACATGATGACCTCGAGATGCCCTGCTAAAGGTACATGTATATAACCAAAAACCTAAACCCACCTTCAACATGTAGAATCCATCTCCCATCGATTCAATTGAGGAATTCTCTGGGTATCCGGTCCAGGTTGTGCTATATTTCCTTATTGCCCGGTAGTCCAATCCCTAAAACTACCAATATCGCCAACAATACCTGGTATTCTTGATACCGACAACCTCCGTAACATTCAACATTGGTCTTAAGAAGACCCTCTCCGTGGTCTTACTCCCTATACCATCGGTAATTCGGTAAGTGATGTTATATCTACCTGAATTATAAAATGCAAGACGACGCCAGTATGGGTCACCACACTTACAACTATACCTACGCCTCGTCATCCATATCTCCTGAATCCTTTCTAACGATAATCTTAAAGTAGTAATATCCCATTAGCAATAATGGCATCCCAAGAAGCGTCCCAAGGCGCTGTCAACCCTCCTGATACATGCCACGAGCATGGCCGCTCCATTTGCCCTTCGTGCCTCTTCAACTGCGAGGTCGAGGACTCCGCCGCCCCTTGCAAGCTGGAAGAAAATACCCAGATGTACATCGCGTACCCGCCGGGGCCCCTCTTCTCGTGGCTATTCTCGTGGTCCTCCTTCCGCGACGACGACAACGACCAGAAACTCGAGACTATACACCACAACCCGTACGCCCACGAGTCGAATACTATCGCCCAGAACGCCGGCTGGCATCCCCTATTCGTCCCACAGTTCGACGAGCAAGCCAAGGGCATTGAGATCAGACAGCGCTTCGTCCCAGTCTTCCTATGGGTCCGGCTCAAGGCCCCGGTGCCGGAGATGCCGGGCACGGCATTTTCACAGAAGCCTTGCAATATCTGCCAGCTTAGGTGGCTCAGGGGCCATACACGCGACGAGGAGCATCCTCATCATAACTCGTTATTACCCGCTGACACGAAGAATATGAATGTGAAGCAGCGCTCCTTGGTCGTTTGCGTCGACGGCCAGATGCCTGCGGGCAGCCAGGCCGGCGCCCAGACTGGCTCGCTTACGGTGGGCCTGGGCGTATTTTTCTCGACTGGGTCCAAGTACAACCAGTCCCAACCGCTGCGTTTAGCGTCAGCAACGAAACAAAGCGCCGAGTTCCACGCGGCACGGCTTGCGCTGACGATTCTCAAAGAGCGCGTTATTCCGGACTGGCGAGAGCATTTGAAGCAGAAAGACAACAAGCCGAGCGACGAGACGGACAACAAGACGGGCAACAAGACGGATGATAAGACGGATGATAAGACGAAGGGAAAGACGGAAAACATGCAGGATGACACGAGTATCCGCCTGATCATCGCCACAGACTCGAAGGCTATGGTCGAGACGTTCACGACTAACATCAAGAAGTGGCAGTATGACGCCGAGAAAGGGACATACTACAGAGCCAGTGGCACAAAGCGAGCTCACACCCGCGTCAAGAATAGTGACATCATTCGAGATATCCAGGTACAGATCGACGAGCTCGAAGGGGTCGAGGTGGTTTGGTATCCTCTCAGCCGCGAGTACAATGACGAGGCTCGTAATATAGCCAGCGCTGCTCGTCATACCGTTGCTGATGGGGACAGTGCCAGAATGGAAGCGCCAACGATGGAGGACTAGGCTGCCACCTATTTCATGTCCCTTCAATATAACGAAGGTTGAATGTATTTGAACTGGTAGTTACATATGTAGCTACTTGATCTGAGCAGTGGGCTCGGGTAATAGAGGAGTCGCATAATTTCTCAGAACGCCTTTAGGGGCGGTGGGTTATGTTATTATTGTGAAGTTGTTGTATTAGATCCTTCCACCCGTTTTTATCCCCCGTTCGCCATTGTTTAACTAGTAGCAAGCCTTAGAACTTATGTAGGTACGGTCGTAGATTTAAGCATCGTATATACGCCCAAATACGTACATTTCAAGTAGTGTCCCAGCAAGGTGATATACTTCAGCATACTTCAGCACTGCAATCAGGAGGGGCATCCCACAGCCGCAAGTAAGAATAAGCTATATAAGTAAGGATTGTAAAGCACGCCCCGGTGAAAAGGGGCGGGGGTCATCAATGATACTGTCTTCGAGGTAAGTACTTGCCAAGTTACTTCTCTCGGCTTATTACAAGTCCAGATACCCGTTGGTGAAAATCATTGAAATTCGAGGCTTTCTGGGATCATCGCGGAAGTCTTTATCCCAAGCGTGCCGAAAATCGACCCAAAGGCCGTCAACTTCCGACTCGGTAGGTCGAATCTTTGCTAAGGCGTCAATACCATTCCAGCCAATTATCTTGTCTCCAGTAGCTATAAGTTCTTGCATGTCCCTATCTCCGTTATATGTGCCTTCGAATGTATCTACCGCGTTGAGCTTGTATTTGTACACAGTTATCTATGCCTGATGATCTTGTAGTTTTTGCCTACAGCAGGAAGGTCAACAATCACAGGTGTGGCCGCGCGCCCCAAAACCTTGAGGTCACCGATACCCGACCTTTCAATAATACACGGCGTAGGGGCCTTAGAGACCTTGATCGGCCCATCATGACCATAGTAATCTTAATCGTCTCGGCCATCTATGTTTCAACTGCGGCCGTTTAGTAAATACTTGGTCTCATATGGAATTAGTAGACGATATATGTTGATGTACCTTCTTGACAAATGGAGCTACCCCTTTGTCTGACCACCCCGTAGTATCCCATGAGTCGAAGGCAGAAATCTGAGGTCGCGTAGAAATCGAACCTGTGACCCACGACACGCCCCCCGGGGGGGACCCGTTGCTATGAAGATTTCTCTATCTGCAAGCTGGTTTTCTTTCCTGGCCTGGAAGTACACAGCGCAAGTCGTATCAGGAGTGAATTCCGCACGATAGCAAGCGGGATGATAGATAGTGGGCGGACTGCGGTTGTCCGGACCGGACTCAATAAGAAATATGCTGAGTTGAGTGTCCGCATCCGCCAATCTTGATGCAATAATGCATCCTAATGTGCCACCAAATTACGATGACTTTAATTAGTTAACAGACGGACGTCTTATCACAGCTATAATAGTTGATACACCTCCAACGATGATGACACCTACGCTTGCAATTTCGTCGGGGAGTGAGTTGTATAGTCCTATCATAAGACGAATTCGGTCTCGATCAATTCTGGAAATTCGATAAAAAAGTGTAGCCAAAGGCATAAAGAAGTTGTATAGGAGCATCATATGTTGAAATGGTCCTTTGTGTCCTATTAACGCTCATATCGCTCATATCCTGGGGGTAGAGTCCTCCCTTATAGGACGGAGGGGCTAAACCGCCAGTCCCTTTTACTCGAATACGGGGTTTAATTAGCCTTTTAATACACACGGCCAACTCATCGAAATAGACAAATTCGACGGATTTGCAGTAAACTAGAAATATTAATGTCTACCACATACATATACATATATCGTTTTTGTATGAAGTTTCAAACACAATATATACATATATAGTTTTGGTGTTATACGAGTATAACTTGCGTAAATCGGTATATATAAGAGCTTCGAGACAATAGCACGCATAACCTAGTACGGAAAGGCGGTTCACGTAAGCATCTGCTTGGGAAAATGTGTTAAGGTATCGACTTCAACCTTGAACATACATATGTAGTCATTAAATTATCCGAAGTATATGCCAATAAACAGTTGGGATTGTATAGCAGCGCACTGCGGTCCTAGGGACACTGATATTAGTACATATAGGTCCTTTTAGAACAGATAAAGGCAGCTTAGTTACTTTGACGCCGTGATTATATGTACGGAGTCCCATTGGTGCAGGTATCTTGAATACAAATCTAACGCCGTTCTAATCTGTCTGGAAACAAACATGTTAACTTAGTTGTGGAAAGAATCCCCACGTCTACTTTTGAAGCGTTGCGTATATCCAGTGATATGGGGTTCTCGCATTTCCAACTTTTCAACTGTTGTGTATGTCTACATCTTACCGGTGATGTGTACCAGGGCTGGCAATCAATCCACTCAATCCACTAAGCACCTTCGTGGAATTAAATTGATTATGTCATTAGCAAAGGCCTAATGAAATTAAATTATGTTGTTAACGACACGTTTTAGTTAAGTTAGGTTAATTTATGTGTAATAAAGTAGTTCTTTAATTTCCGGTTAAAATAAAAGGTATCACATGATATAGCTTATTTTATCTGTTATTTTATTTTATTAATTTATTATTTTATCTTATTATATGTAACTCAATCACGTGATTATCTTTGGATAAATTAGAAAATATTTAAGATATCTATAAAAAAATATCACCACCACTTTATTCAACGCTATTTAATGTGTGGCCATATATTTAGATTTTATATTAAATTAATTATATAATTATAGAAGATCTTGTGGTATTGAATTGAGTTGAATTAATTTGGTGTGGGTGGACACACGTTGAATAACATGGATTGACTGCCAGCCCTGATATGTACCTAGTAGTTCTTGCCTTTACTATTGAACTATTGCGTATATCCAAACTTCACCGGGAAAATGGTACTGCCAAACGAGACGATTTTCTACTACAAACAGACCTGACGTCCGAAACAGTATTTTCCACACCATTTGCGACTCATGCAATCCCCGCGCTTTCTGATAAGGTCCGCAGTAGTCGAGAGTAACGCGAGGGTATTGTCGTCGATGAGGGTCCAAATTCGACCTTGAATCAAACCTTGGAAGGAGCAAACACTCACTCTTTCAAATTGCCACCTTTTGAAGCTTGTGTTTTCACCCTGTACTCCTGCCTACAAATAAACTACCCTCAACAGCTGTTGCCTATAGCTCAGGAGGGTTTCTCAACTTCATACTTCCGCACCACCTTGATTACTCTTCGGTTCATCGCCTTAGTTGCGATTCCATCCAATACATCGTCAAGTTCATCATGGCGGGAGAGTGGAACGATCTCTCGATGGAGATCAAACATATGATCCTCAAGGGCGTAGTATTGTCCAGAAGTCAACTCCATCGAAAGAGTGCTTACTCTACAGTCTGCAAAGAATGGCAGATGTTCTTCGAGAAATACCTTTTTCGCAGGTTAATCATGCGTCACTCAGCCATCTCCAAGTTTGGCCAACTCCTTGATCCCCGGCGGAGAGGGCTGTTGCAACATCTATGGGTACGCATTGAACGACCCGAAGACCCGATCGTCACGGAGACCCTGTTGCAGCTATTCAAGATCATGAGCTCTTGGAAAAAGGAGGAAACGAATAACAAGTTGACGCTAGAGCTTAGTGATCATTACCCTTCGGATCATCGACTGGCGCCTTATGAGTACGATTGTCGCCCTTACCCCCACATTGACGACGAGGATTGCGCCTACGAGGAGCTTTACGCTCACATGTCCCGTAAGAAAACAGATTATCAATGGTACTTCACGTTCGTGCGCAAGCGCCGGCCCCATCAAATATTTAGCAGATCCCCCGACCTAGACCCCAGTAGTGCTAGACCCCGAAAGCAGGTAGCGTTTCCAAAGGCCGAAGTCGTCAAGAGCCTGCTTATTCGTAGGCAATATGCTTGCAATTTCTCTCCGGATACCTTATTCGGGATTATCAGAAGCCTTCCCGGTCTTGAAACCATCCGTTTAGAGGGCTACAATGGTAAGTCAACCCGCTCTCTTTCTCTTATGTCGTATATTGCAAACACTAACAGTGAGATGCCTCAGGCTTTAAGTACGGGTTTACTAATAGACTTGAGGACTGCTTCCGATCAACCGATTCCCTTAAGACTCTGTCTATTTTTGACGAGGGAGAACTCTTTCGACACACCAGCGATGGACACACTATGGAAAACCTACATTCACCAGTAGGCGCCGCCCTCGCCAACAACAGCGGCTTATTGGAGAACTTATCGATAGGATTCGCTGTCGACGCAGGAGATTTCTTCCAGGGCTTCTGGCCTGGCAATCCGCCCGCAAAGTCTCAAGCCGAACGACGGGGAGGGAATCACCGAACAGCAGATAACCGCGCCCTGAGACCTGGCCAAACACTAGACGAATCAGCTAACGAGAAGTGGCCAGTCCTCAAGTCTCTAGCTCTCACGTCCAAACTCCTACATCCCGATACACCGGAAAATTTAATTGGCGACCTACTCCGAGCCGCCGCGAACGCCGCGCTCCAGATGCCCAGCTTGCAGCAGCTGGAGATCTGGAACCAAAGTCAGAAAGTGGACTTCATGTGTATCTTCACTTATCAGCGCCATGGCAACGATGGATATCCGACGATTACTTTAAGTAACACCTGGGGTTATGAGCTCAAGCCCGACGTCGTAAGTAGCTGGAACAAGGTTGCAGAGAAGTACGAACACCACCAGGTTACCGTATGGGAGCGGGACCTAGATCTGGAAGGACTTGACAGCAATACTTGCGGTGCGGTGGTTAGCTACTTGCAGCTACGTCGCTTAGTTTTACATCCGGTATCTATGTGTCAGATTATGTGTGAGCATGATGCAGCTAAAGACTGGAACAATACATAGTAGTCTGGTAGACAGCTAGTACCGATTATATACATGCACATGTGTACCAATCTCTGAAACTTCTACTATCAATATGTACGTATACAAGCTTACAGAGTGTTAGACCAATCAGGCTGACATGAGAACACGAGTCAACCGCTTTGATCGGCCAGCATACCGTCCTAGTACCATTTCTGAAGATCAATGGAAACTTACGGAGTTGGCAACCTGCCTCGTGCACAGGACCAAGGACATCTCCTATCTGGACCCCAGCGCGTATGGTCATAGTGGCAGCGGTCTTGTTGCTCTCGAAGGATCTTAACTGGCTAAGATCGATAGCTAGCCCATTTTGCAATTTTCCGAGGCTCGTGCCACAACCATGGCGGCCCGCCGTGGCTAAGAATGGGATATTCTTGGCCCTTGAGGGTTTTACCCAAAGCACATTAGTCTTAGCTGACGAAAGAAGCAGGCACACTCACAATTTCTACGGTGGCGCTCCTGTTCGATGGCGTAACAGCTGCTGCGAAGCTAGGGGCCTTATAGGTAGACCATCGTAATGTTGCGTTGACGAAGGTCTCAGAATCAGGGTGTCGAACTAGGGTTCCAGTAGGCCATTATATGTCTCGGGTCAAGAGAGGACTCGCCACCGTAGACGAACCAAGCACGCTTAGGAGGGGTACTGGTAAACACGAAGGTAATAAGTTCGACCGAATTTCGCTGTCACTTCCGCGACTAGGCGTTCCAGTGGGCAGAAAGTCACTAGGAGCAGTCTTATTAAAGAGGCTGGAACTATTGAGGCGTAGGTAACCTTCACCACATCTTAGGATTCTGAGTTTTCCATTACTCCATACGAGCACATACACCCGACCAACATAAATCACAATGCACGCGAAGTAGTATTTATGCTCTCAGTGCTTACATAAAAACCTTCTGCATAGCAATCAAAAGAGCTTAATAGCCATCGAGCTCTTGGTCCCCGTGGATCAGCACATTGTTTATTCATTAAACTCCATCTCCAAACATGTAAATATTCGTCCACCGCTATAGGATTTGTTAGCAAAGCATTAACCCGAGACAGAGTGTATACTAACCGTATCATACGCTCTAGACGAGTCCACAAATCTCAGATCCGTCCCGAGGCGAATAACGTTCTTCGGATCCTTGTTGATCGTTGAAGCGTGGATCTTCCGTACAAGTCAGCGCTGATACACCACCCAGTCTAATTCCCACCTCTCACCGTATAAGGGGTATGCAGCACGACGTCGCCAGCCTCAAACGACGTAACAAGCCACCTCCGGCCATGAGCCTCAGCGAATTCCTTCGGCCCATCCGCTAGCAATCCCCCACTCATCATGTTCTTATTAAACGCATTCCGAGCCTCCTCCTCCGAAAGCCCGGTCTGCTCGGCGCGGTCGAAGAACCCCTTCTCCAACTCCCTCCCGAGCGTGTGGCCGCGTTCCAAATAAATCAAGCCGCCGCCATCCAGCGCAACATCGCCCATGGGGACCCAGGCGGTCATGTTACTATCGTCGCCGTGGCGGAGGAAGATCTGGTCATAGTGCACGCCGATGGCCTTGTTATGCGGGGTGTTATTCCGCAGCAGCGAGCGAGTGAGACCCAGGGTGTTGTTACCCCAGCCTGTAAACTTGGCGATGAACGAGTGCAGCGACGGGTGTTTGCAGAACTCGTCTTTATACCAGGGTTCCGCGTGGGCTTGCAGCGCAAGATCGACGAAGAGGCCCCCGCGGGGGCGCCCGTTTGCGTCTGTCGAGCCGGCGCCTCTGGTGCGTGTTAGTATTTTTCTACGAAAAGATCCAGTGGTATGGTCTGTGGAGCTTAGCACTGGTTAAACTTGAGCGAAACCATTGATGGAAGGACTGCCGCAAGGCGTAGCGGAGATGCAAACAGAAGATAAACTCCTCACGTACTAATTAACCTACTCGTTAGCGACCACCCCTCCCAATATTATTGGTGTATACGTGTACTTACCATGCCCGGGAAATCTAGCTTGTCTTTGCTATCATCAAATATGCCCTCTACGGGGGACGTCCCGGGCGCCAGAACGCCGCTAGGTTCCAAGAGGGTAAAATAGGCTTCGCGGGCTGTGAGAACGTCTTCCCGTGGTAAGAGACCCTTCAAGAAAAGGTAGCCGTCCTGTTCGAAGCGGCGACGCAGGTCATCAAGCGGCTCATGTGGATATGAAGGCTGGAGATAGTCGACTTGTTCTGGCCTCAGCAATCCATCGTTGACGTATAACGGGGTTGAAGGCGCTGATGTGGTAGCGTGAGGCATGGTTTTTTTACGATGCTGTGAAGCTGCTATATCGATTTCTGTGTCTTGATCGCTTATTTGCTCCTAGTACTATGGTAGGTACAGAAGTCAAAGAATAGGGGGTTGCAATAGGGGGTTGCAGCGAAGCAGATCAGCAGGGTGGTATAAGAACTCTAGTACCTGGCAACATAGCAGCCTTTCATAACCTCGAGAATATCGAATCTCATGGACTCACGGCCGACTTCCGAGGCTGATCGCCGTTGTCGGCAACACCCGATAACTTACTATCGGTGGATAGCCGAACGAATATCAAGTTCACGCACGGTTCTCGCTTCGGGGCTTTATTATGGCGAGAACACTCCTTCCGGCGACGATCTTATCAGAATTAGGGTGTCATTCGAGCATCACGACATGGTAGCACCCCAGATAACCTTGCATCTTCTCCATGTTCACCCCACAATCCCCAAGTTTTCCAGTGGGGAAATCCTACGTTCCAATGCCGTCCCCATCGCCTTCGGGCAAGCGACGGTAATCTAGCCGGGAGAGGCCTAACCAGATGAATCCAGTGCCTCGCGAGGCGTAAAGCATCTCCGCCTTCCGTGATCAATATATGATCTTCGGACATATCGACCCTCCCCTAACAGTCGAGCTCCTCCATTCGCTCCCTCATTTCATGACTCGCCGCGCTATGAGTTAGGTACGCCTTACGAGGTAAAATGTTCAGCATAAAACAGACCAAACCCGTCCGGCGGGCGGCCGGCGAAACCGGAAGACGTCCCGCAAACCTCCGATATGTCTATCTCCTCACCGCGTTCGTTTCCATCGGCGCGCTGCTTTTCGGATATGGTAAGCTTCGCGACACCATAAATGCTTCAAACCAAATCGAACCAGGCCAAGCCAGATAAACTAACGAGATAAATTAGATCAAGGCGTCATGGGAGTCATCGTCGCGGACGCCCGATGGATCTCCCTCATGAAGCCGGCCAACAGCTGGGTGACAGGGGCCGTCGTATCGCTATACGATATCGGGTGCTTGGTGGGTGCGATGTCGATTGGTTTTCTCGCGGACCACTACGGCCGCGAGCGCACGCTGTGCATCGCATGTGTAGTCTTCGTAGTCGGTGCCGTGCTGCAATCAGCGTCCTACAACATCACCTCCATCACCATTGGGCGCGTGATCCTGGGTTACGGCGTGGGGACCTGCGCCGGCGGTGTCCCGCTCTACGTATCCGAGATCGCGCCGGCCAAACTGCGGGGTCGCATCATCGGAATCGAGCAGATGATTCTGTGCTTTGGCGAGCTGATAGCTTTCTGGCTGAACTACGGGATCAACTTCCTAGCCACGCCCGATTGGTGGCGGATTCCGCTCGCGATCCAGGTCGTCCCGGCCATCGTCTTAGCGGTCGGGTGCTGGTTCTGGGTTCCGCCGAGCCCGCGCTGGCTGGTGCAGCAAGACCGACATCAGTGCGCGCGCGAAGTGCTGGCGCGACTCCACGGCGACGAAGCCGCCGATCAGCAGATGGCTGAGATAGCCGAGGAGGTGGCTTTCGAGAGAGCCGTGACCACGGCGACGTGGGGCGACATGTTTAAGACGCCCGTATTACGAGTAACTCTGCTTGCCATGGGAGTGCAGTTCTTCCAGCAGATCACAGGGACGAACTCGATCCTCTACTACACTGTAAGTATTCAATACTCTCTACCCTTACGACATGAACCACGACACTAAGAGCCAATTAGCCGTCGCTCTTCGAACGCGGAGGGATCACCGATCCAAAGACGGCGAATCTCGCTACGGGGGGAGTCGGCGTCGTCTTATTTGTCTTTGCTTGGGTCCCCATCTTCCTGTTCGATCGGCTCGGGCGCAAGACGTGGCTGCAGATCGGTCTGGTGGGAATGTGCTGCGCCATGATAGGAATAACCGTCTTGCAATGGCATGCCGAGGGACACCCGGGGGATAATGGAAATTACGCCATCGTCGCGTTTCCATACTTGTTCTACGTCTTCTTCAATATCAGTTGGGGCGTGGGAAGCTGGACCTATGCTACGGAAATCTTCCCGGTTATGTACAGGGCAAAGGGCAACGCTCTTTCAACAGCGAGTCTATGGCTTAGCTGCTACATCGTCGCACAGGCGAGTCCCCCGATAGCTTCGGCCATCGGCTGGGGTCTATACATCATCTACTCATGCATTTGCGTGGTGGCGTTTGTTTTCGTACGATATGCAATGGGTAAGATTACGACCCTTTCCCTCAAATTTCGGATAAGACTAACAATCGCAGTTGAAACAAGAGGGAAAACACTTGAAGAGATGTCTGCTCTGTTCGGCATCGAAGGCACGTTAGCAAGGAGAAGTGGAATGGATGTCGATGGTAAAATTGGCACTGTTCATGTTGAAGAGCTCGACCAGGACAGATGAGATAACCTTTAAAAATGCCCCTATTCAGGAGAGGCGCTAAAACAGAGTTGCTCGACTATCGTCGCTATCTCCCCTAAGCGAAGGGGGTAGACCTCAGATGTCAGTACGAATAGCAGGCTCCCACAACATCCATAAAAGAATCCATAGGAAAAACAATATACTCTCGTAGCTTCCACCAACGATACGGACTAACAAGTACTCACGCCCTTTCGTACCTCGTCAGAATCCCCAAAGTTCCCCCGCAGCCTTTCCCATTCCCCTATTCAGCTCGTCTCAGGTCATAATACATTCATATGGTCCTTTGCATGCCATGGCCCGTTGCCGTAGGGGCAGCCGCATTTGGACCACCCGTGGTATTCGCTGTAGTAGAGTGATGCGCTGGAGGTACGCCCTCTCCCGCGGTTCCAGACACGCCCTTGCGCTCCCATTCCCGCCGTGCAAACATTTCATCCACATTCCTAACGTCCTGTTTCCCCTTCTCCGTAATAGCCCGATTCTTGGCTTGTGACGCCTGAGTATCCGGGTGGTTTGGGTTATTATCGAATGCTTGGTCCGTGACCTCCATGGCTCCACCTCGGATGGCGTCTCCGGCTCCGCGGATGCCTTTGAGACCGGTCTTGACGTCGTCTACTATCTTCGACATGATCGTTATTGAATTTTAGTAGGGTATAGAAGACTGCGGTGCTTCAAGGATTTAAATGTGATGTGGTTAATCTGATGACGGGCTTTTGATGTTCTGATTAAGGTCCTCATTTAATACTCCATATAACATGTAAGTGGAATGGTAAATGACGTATGATGGATGTCATTTTGTTACCCAGTTGATTATGGTATAAACTACTAAAGTTACATATGTCATAGCTTGTTGGCTTGGTGACGTCATCGTTTTAGCCATGGGGGAGTGTATTAGTCATCCTGGTTTTACCTTACTTTCGACGCGTCAATTCTAACTTAGGAAAATCAACGTCCTATTACCTCTCATTTCTCGTTGTTACAGCCACTGCTGTCACATAAACCAACCACGCAAATGCTAATCACTCGGTCCACAAAACTATCATGTATACGAGAGCTAGTAGAAACTTATTTTCAATAAACAGCCGTGAATTGTCGCCAAAGTCAGTATATTGGGTTATATATCGAAGGAAAAGGGGTATGGCGGACTAAGTCATTAGTCAGCCGGACGTTATGGAAGTCCACGCGAGGAACATTCTATCTTCAGGGAAATCCAAGCGCCCCCTATTCACACCCAGGGAGATCGATGGTTACACGAGAGGCGCCAAGGCGTTTCCCTCCCAACATTGAGCCCACATGCTCGGAAAACGAAGTCCTCGTTATAACAATGGAAAATATGTCGTACATTATGGTGAGCGTCTTGTATTTGTGCTTGGGTTTACATCCTGCCTCCCTTATACATATATCAGTACAATGTCAGAAGTACCCGATTATCACTTGGTAATTACCATGAAAATAAGATACATGTAGGTCGCTCTCCTTTACCATTCCGTATCAATATACATTACCGGTACATAAGTAAACGGTAGGTCGCAACTTTCAACCCCTAGCATCTCATCAATCCGGTGCCTACTCTGTATAAAGGCAACCATTCGGCTCCGAAACCTCCACGGCGCGCACCGAGATGCCGAGGCACCCCTCGTTGCCCGCCGGCTGCGCGAAACCCGCCGAAACCCACACGCTCCAGGCCCCGTCGATGCTGTTGGGGCAGGCGAGGAACCCCGCCCCATTGAGCGTCAAGTCGTTGTTCTCGTCCAGCTCGAAGCAAGTCCTCTCGGCGTTCCGCGGCGCGGGTTGCGCGCCCGTGGTGTAGCCCAGCTTGCCCTGGCCTGCATCACAGAAGGTTAGCATCTTCTACCAGTGCCGCACCATTCCTCGCTCCTCGGAAAATATGGATTGTATGGGAATCGGCAACGAGTACATACCCATGCCCGAGCGGTCGGCAAACAGCTGCTGCGGTGTCGCGGAGGCGGCGAACAAGTAAAGCCCGCCATCCCGCAGGTAGAAAGTCGCGTAGTCGGCGTCGCCGGCGTCGCACGACGCGTTCTGACTGGGGAGATGAAGGAAGAGGCTGCTCTTGGCGGCGCTGAAGCGAGCGAAGTGGACCTCGCTCGCGGACCGCAGGGCCATGAGCGCGAACTTGGCGTCGGGTGCGAGTGGTGCTGTCAGGGTTGCTTGCGGCGCGGCGGTTGAGGCGCCGAGGAAAAGGGAGACTAAGGCGATGAAAGTCTTGGGATACATTGTGGTAGGTAGGTAGCTTGCTTCGGCGTTTAAGTGGATACAGATGAGAAATGCTTGGGATCAAATGGAAGATGTCGAACACGACCAGGACAGCTAGGTTCTTATATTACATCTCAATAAGTGTGGAAAGGGGGCAGTCCCTGATTGACATCATATACCTATGCTTTTCTCGTAGAAGCGGGTTAATACGAGAAGGCTACATACGACAATACGAAATAAATTCTTGGCGGTACTCTGTAATAGGGCGGCTAACGGTGCAGTCCGGCTCTTAGGCTTCATAAAAGAGGCCCTTTATATGTGGAGTGATCCAAATTATATTCCGGAGTATGAGCCCACAATTGCTTGCCGTAACCTCCAAGAAATATACTAAAGCTTGCCGGCATTGAATAAGACCTGTAGATCACGTTGAGCTATGCCTCTTTTTGAGAAGGTTCGTTTGGTCATGACTGGACATCACTTTTTGCTATTGACAAGAATCCGGAACGATTATTATGTTTTCGATATTTCGTTAGCATGGTTCTACATACATGTACGCCGCGAATGAGGCCAGACAAATTCGAAGAATAGACTCAACACGGGAAGCCCATAATAACTTATTTCTAGGCATAATATGCACGACTGGAGTGATAAGAACGGTGTAATGGCAAAATACCTTATAAGTGTCGATATTTCCCGAATGATAACTTCGGTCGGCCATGCTTGAGTCCTTGTACCTCCGCAGGCGCAACTCACACCCCTTTTCCAGACTACTAAGTAAGAGACCTACTAGATACGCAGCACTTTCGAATGTCAGGCTTCTCCCTCCTGAAGAAGCACATAATAATAAAGATCCGAGTATGCACTACAGAGTTTCTTAGAGAAGAATAGAAATACGATTAAGGCGGAGAACGCGAATGGAAAGGGACTACCGGATAATGAGCAGACATAAGTACGGACTCATCGAACTCTAGGACCGCCCCCCGCGAGTAAGAGCATGGATAGCAAATCACAAATACGTTGCATGTCAGAAAACAGTTTAGAAGAGCATGGAGGTTCAATTCAGTATTTGGTATTTAACCCCACGGCGCAAACGAACTCAGTCCACCTCCTAGTATACGCCTCATGAACCGCAAAGTGCCCTCCCTCTCAAGTGACCCAGTGAAACCATCTCAAATGTCAGAAATCCCGTGCTCCATCCCATAGAGCAAACGTGCAAATGCCTCTGTGTTCATGTGGGGAATGGTGTCGTCTTGGTCGGCTTAATCGACAATGTCATCGTCATCATCGCCATGCTCCTGCTTGACAGGGACACCGTTGTCCTCCTGCGCGCCATTATTCTCGCCATCAGAATCCTCGCCCTTGACGACAGCGCCGGAGAGTGCAGCAGACTTCTTGCCGCGAGCGCGCTTGGCAGGCGTCGGGGTGGCGGGGCCGCTGCTATCGTCGTCGCTACCGTCGACAGCCTTGCGCTTGGCGGAGGAGCGGGGGGTAGCCTTCGCCTTGGTCTTCTTGGCCGGGGTGGCGGGAGCCTCGCCGTCGGCTTCCATGGCTGCTTGGATCTTCTTGCGGACAGCTATTGTACGATATTAGACTAAGAAAATGACGGTTGCACGCATGTTGATTCGGGGGGTGGCTGGTATCATACTATGATGTATGATACATGTATGCATACATGTACGAATGTGGAAGTCCCGATTGTATGCGCTATGTCACGGAAGGAGGAATGGGTAAGGTGTGAGAAACTTACAAGTGAGAACGTTCTGGACGCTCTTGTGGTTGGTGTAGCCGGTAAGCCCGGCCAGCTTGTGGAAGTCCACCTACGAGTAAATGCACGTTAGGAAGCAGCGCCTACAAGAGGTGTCCGGCTTTCAGAAGACGTGGGAGTATTAGTAGTTACGTACCTCAGGCTGGGTCTTGAAGCACTGCCAGGCCGTAGCTAGGACCTGGGCTTCCTTCTCAGTGATGTCGGCCTTGGTGCTGGGTGCCATGGTGACGATGTTGCTTGACTCGTAAATCACGTAGATTTCTTGGTGTTGAGAAAGTTTGTGTACGAGGTTGGGTAGTTGTAGAAGTGAAAGATCGCAGTGGTCGGCGGTTTGTTATGATGAGTTGTGGTTGTAGTGGTAGTGCCGTTAGCTGTGATGGTAACGGTTCAAGCTACGGGATTATGTGGTAGTTGTGCTGCCAGATATAGTAGTAACAGGGCAAGTGATAGTAGGGGCACAAAGTCATAGAAGTTATCTTATGGCTTGTGGTGGTCAGGCGGTCGGGGGAAGTAGTCACAGCCTAAATTCTATCAACTCACTACGCAAGAGAAATATTTGCGCGAGTTGTGGGAGCAATAGGGCTTGTGATCTAGGATGGTTAGTTAGTCGTGGTGGTAGTGACGCAAGTCATGGAAATTATGATTTTGGGTGGTTACGCCAGAAGATGTAATGGTAGAAGTTTGAGAAGAAGATGGAAAGTTATGTGGGTTGTGACTTATGGTAGTGGGGGTATCAGTTGTGATGGTAATAGTGCAACTTACAGAAGGTATATGGTCAGTGATGTGTAGTGGTTGGAAGAAAGAAAGTGCACCCGCCAGCGTTGTTGTCGATGTGGATGCTGGTGTTGATGTTGATGCTTTAGTAGTAAGGGATGGTAGAAGTAGAGAAAATGGCGGGGGACTCCACGAGCGAAATAAGATGGCAGGAAATTGTGATAGTGATGTCAAAGTGCAAATGGTATCGAATAACACGAATGCCTGTTTTGGATGTACTTCCTCTCAGAGTTATTCGGGTGATAGCTGATTGCTTAACATGCAATACATTGTTTATATGGAGGATTAGCTGGTGGTGACCCTGGAAATGTTAAGCAAACAACTTGCCAATTGTGCCTTCCGAGAATCTTCAACTCCAAGTACATAGTCCTGTGCATACCAACTAATGGTGCCAGAAACGATGAGTCAGATTCATGTCAATAACAGGGAGCTACCTAAAGTACCGGGGAATATCGAATTCATCCCACTCCGATTTTTCAACAGAATTTTCAGCATTTCTTGCCATGCTTTCTTCCTTCACTTGTTCATCTCTTCGATGTACGTACGAGGTGGGTTATCTCTGTGTTTAGCTATTGGCTAAATGCCAAATAGGGGGGAATCATGTAAATAACTTGCTCTTCTCATCGCTATCGATTATTGCCCTATCACTTTCGCAAGCAATACCGGCAAACAGACAGCTTCCTCTGAAATCCCGTAGATCTTGGCAGGTGCTGTACCTCAAATCCCGTGCCTTCCCCCACCGACCGCCCCGTTCTCTCCGATCTTGCCTCCCGTCTACTCCATGTAGGTAATTAATAATTGATATCGTCGCTTCCAAAACACAAAACTAGTCCGCCCCTCATTGCGTCTGTTGAATCTGCTGCATCCTCGTGCGTATCCGCTCCTCCTCCTCATCCAGCTCCGCAAGCTCCATTAGGCGCGTCCTCCTGGCATCTAGCTTCGCCTGCTCGGCCATAAGGTGCGCCATTTCCTGCTGGGCTTGCGGACTGCTGCCGCTTCCCACAGACCGGGTAACTCCTTCATTCCCCGGCATCTCCGCCGCATTATGGCCTGCAACGGGAACAACACCGGGTGGAACTTGCGGCGGCATTGGTTGGCTGCCCGAGACCGTCGAATCTCGTGCATGTGTGGGTTGCGAGCCAACCACTGAGGGCGCTCCTTGGCTCTGAGTTGGGGCCGAACTTGTGACAGCAGTACCGCCTAGCTCGGTGGGATGAGGGACAGAAGAATAGTAAGTGACGGCGCCAGTCTTGGGATCGACATACTGCGTGTACCCAGGATACATGGGCTGCGAATATCCCTGGGGTGTCTGGCCTTGTTGGCCTCCCGGACCGGACATATATGGGTACTGGTGAACGGGATATTGGCCTGGAGGCGGTTGTGGTTGAGTTGTGGCAGGCTTGTTGGCGTCTGGGCCCTTCGAACGTTTCTTCCGATACCATAGAATGAAAAACACCGCCAACCCAATAGCCAGGAGACCGAATAAGCCCACACCAACACCAATACCAACCTGGGCGCCTGTCGATAAACCGCCCTGGCCCCTACTCTCATCCGAGGTGCCCGTGGGTTGCGCTAGTCCTGTCCCGTCAGATGACCCGGTTGGTGACCCGGTTGGTGACGAGTCAGTGTCTCCTCCACCAGTTGCAAGTATCAAGCCAGGCGTCAAGGGGTGAGTCTCTAAGATAGAGAGATCGCTTGAGGCCCAGCGAATTTGGATCATCACTTGCGCGTCTGCAATTCAGGGTTAAAAACCAGATTATCCCAAAAGATACCCAATCCCCAAGACGACCAAGGGCAAAAGGCAGGGGGATACTCAAGATTACATACAATCCAGATCTGTGTTAGTCGCGTAGTAATTCCAAGCATCAGGCGTGCAAGAGTAATCACTGCCACTCATTAGTCATCTCCCTCAAACCAATCGTCATCCTCACCGCCATCATCCGCTACCTACCTCAAAACACAAAGCATAGCCGTTTCCGTGGGCTCAACGGACGGGCCCTGGAACTCTCCATAGCGCGAACAACCTACGGTATACCCACTGGGGCAGATCGCCGGCGAATAATAGTATGTATCGAAGTAACTGGCGTAGCCGGGGGGCGCGCACTCGGGACTCGACGTCCAGAACATATCGATATCGGTAGTCGAGCGCGTGGAGAGGGGCCAGCAGCCCTCCGACGGCGTCCACACGGTGGTCAACGCAGCGACAGGTGGCGTGCCGTCGTGGTCGAGCGACTTGGAAGTGGCGCGCGCCGCCAGCGCAGCCGCGGTCGGCGTTGCCGTCGTCGTGAGCGGTGCAAGGACCATGGTGGTGATGGTGAACAAGTGACAATACACAATACGATAGCTCCAATCTTTATGAATGCCTTCTATACCCTCTCTTTCCTAGATTCTTACTAACAAACCACCAAACTAGCTCTAGCTATTCACCAAAAAAAAAAAAACGAGGGAATAAGAGAAGGGGAAGGAAAAGAAGAAAGAGCCATTTCACTCCCGCCTCCCTACCGAATTTCAAATTTCGAGCTCCCGCACCCGTCGACTCATCGCGTCCGTCCCATGCCAGGGACACTCGACCCATCCATCTACCAGATTTCTCGTCAGAGCGCACAAGGCAGGCTCTCGCTGTCTTGGCAGCGCCCGCTATCACGGTATTGAAACCAATGGCGGAGGTGCTAGGGGACAGGGGCTAGGGGAAGCTGATTCCAGGTTGCTGCCAAGGGACTTTTTTGCACGCGCTAGCGGCCAGCTCTGCCTGCCCAGGCAGCTAGGCTTGGGGGCCCTTTGCAACTTCATCTCATTTATGATTTCGCCAGGGTTGCCGTCTATGGAGAAAGCAGAAAGAAGTATGAAGAAAAGCTAATGGCACCGGGTCAACCTTTCACTTCGGGATCCGGCATAGATGCTCTATTTAGCAACGTTGAGGTTATACTGGTAGTGCAATGAAGCTCGCGGTTGATGGTTACAAGCCATCTGCGACCGCGCTTGGGAACAAAGTTAAAGAGCGAGAGCGAACTCTAGTCTCGAGGGCCACATTAGAATTCTTCTATCCATCCCATCGACAAAGATCGAGTCGGAGATATGTGATGAGCAAAAGTTCGGAACTGCAAGCGATCATACGGTAAGGGTTCCTTCAGCTCTTGGCTTCCAAAGGGGAATGGCGTGAGATTAAGCGAGATTCGATCAGGTAAGGCAAATGGATCATCTCCCGGGACAGGGGAGATTAAGCTTCTGACACCACGAATAAATTCCGTACGGATTTTCCAATTTTTACCCGCTTACTCAATAACTTTTATGTATACGAGTAGGAGTCTAGAAATGATCATGTATACAGAATTCGCACCTTTTGCGTCCCCTTGTCCTGAATCTCTAGAGTATCATGAAGCTATCTTCTACGAGGGGCCACGTTCAGCCCCAACTCGCTAATTATCTACGCCAAAACGCTGAATCACAAGCCCCAACGCCAGGCGGTCACTCTAATAACTAAAAATAACTAATACGACTGGTCTCTCGGCATCTAATGGCCCAAGTCAACGGTGAGCAGAGCACTGTATTTGTCGTATCCAATACATTTTCATCGAAGTGTGTAGCTACGTACAGCTAGGCTGGTATAGAACTGGGGAGTTCTCTACACGTCATAACGTACTATTTCAACCAGCAATACAGTCACGGTATATATAGCGTAATCGCACCACTACGATTACGGCGTCGGTTTTGCAGTGCTACAAATACGATGGCGGCAAGGGTGTGAAGACGTCTCATCACGAACCACCTGATTGTCACACAGCTCAAGTTCAGGAATGCCATGTAGCGTATTATTATGGAGTAGTAAGCTACAATGATGTTCGACTAACCTATGGCTATCTGGACCCGTATTTTCACACGAGGATCCACGCCCAGCAGAGCCGTTCAAACAGTACGAATGTGCTGCTCGAACTGAAGATGCCAGAGGTCACATTTCTGAATTGGTCAACGGCCTGTGTCGTGGCATAGCCTTGGCCCCCAAGCCTCTTCATCTATTTCCCCTTCCCAGACTGCGTATAATCATACGCGCGCTCCGGAGCCTTGCGCTCACTCGCCAACTCCTCCGCGCTCGTCGGTACCCGTTCCGTCGCGGACGGATAATCAGCGCTGGCCTTCCCCTTCATACCCTTCTCCACGCCCTCCGGTAAGTCTGCTCCTTTCTGCCTCACGGGATCCCCAACAGTAGCCCCGACACCTTCTAATCCGGCATGTTCCTTCTTCCGGCGATTTAAACGGTCGCCGTGTAGGTCTCCGTGGAGCTCCGCGCCCGTCTGGCCTTGGACCGGTTTACCCAGACCCGTATGTACGTCCCCAGACGTAGCGCCGCCTAGAGTCTCCGCAGGGTCAGTGAACTGCTGGGATTCTGCTACGCTCCTAGGAACGCCCTCTTCCGGTCGGGGCTGGAAGGTATGTTCGCGGGGCGCAGTGCCGGGCGGATATTTTTCGGCGTGGAATTCGGGAACCGCGTCGTTGCCAACCTTGACACCGGGCTTGTGACCGGAGGTGGTTAGAGGTTCTGCGGGCGGGACGCGGCTGTGGAATTCGCCCTGGTTGGACAGGGACTCAGTGTTTCGGGTTGCGGACATTGTGATTGATTCTTATAGCTGAGGTATTGAGAAAACTGTTGAATCAAGATTTGGTTGCGATGAAATTATATGGTGTTTAGGGAGATATCCGGTAGTGTTTGGTTGTGTGCATGTATATAGGAATAGGAGAGGGACAGAATTGTGACTCCATGCTAGGAGCCACGCTTCATATAGCGACTTGCGGGCTGCGTTGCCACAACATCATTTTGCTCTATGATGTCAATTCAGGTCTACAACAGATACGAAAGAGTTGACGTCACGAAACTGCAATGAGGACCTATAGAGAAAACGGTCTGACATACGGCGGCAAGGTTTAAGAGAGGGGAAGAGAAGGAAACAGAAATAGATAAACTTTGATTTACGGAGCTGGGGGTACTATACATTTGTGTAGACACCTCCGTGCCGCGTTCTCGATGTACCATAGGTTTCGTTGTGGTTTCGTGGTGGTTGACGTGATTGCAACATCACCGGAGCTTTTGCCGCGGACGGATTTCTATTCGATACCTTATTCGGAAAGCATATGCTGTGTTACCTACATTGATATGTAGATTTACGCCATACAGTATAAGTACTACAGTATGTACCATCCACTTTACGGAATCTACCAGAATCGATGCTCTTATCAAGCTTGCTGACTTCATTCACGGCGATATATAGTTCTTAAGTGCGCATTAATTAATGGAACATTGAATTGATCAATTGATACTCTCCTCGTCGAAACTTACGTCATAAACATCCATGGATCAGCTGGAGGCTCTGATTCATCAACTACATGTAATCGCCTGGGGCGCTCAGTTTTAGGGTTTGCCCCGCCCAGTAAACATTAGAGAACATCTGAATATTGAAAAGCTGGTCAATTGGTATAGCACGTCTTCCGGGGCAAAAACGAGTTATGCGTATTTTATTTCCTGTGTTTTTCTTTAAAGCAAAAAGTTCTCTGGTAGAGAAATACGTGTATAAGTGACTAGTTGACTGGCCGTGGCTGGACTAATTACATTGATAGTAGGTACTCTGCACCATCGAGTTTCTTCCCCTCGTACTGTAGCTTGATGTAAATACCTCTTACACATATACCTGAGTACTCGATCGATGATATTGACCACTTGAACCATAGATAAACACCATTTTCAAAACACAGCGAATACCTAATGCATTAGCGACCTTCCAAAGTGACACGGCATCTATGGATAAAAAGAAAGATGAGTTATCGTTAATAAAGGCCATTGCATTACACTCGACTGATCTCTTAGGTCCGTAACGCGAAATGCCGCAACATTGGCACAAGGCGACCCCGCAAAGAACGGGCGCTGGGGATATCCGTACGTACTAGCTTTAAGCAACAATGATTGGCTACCGAGCGCGATGTTACGTCGCATGTGTACATGTATATTCCAATGTTAAGTCGATCGCCCATGCGGCTCAATTCTGGCAGAATTGATTCGCTGATTTTCCAACTGCGGGATGATGAATGTGACTTGTGACCCCTTGTTTCAGCGATACTAAGAGAACTTGACCTACATAGTACACGTATATTGCCAGGAACTTTATTCCATTCTAGCCACTTGTTGGCTAGATTCTGCTGCGGTTCATTTTCGGTGTGATGTGATTCGAATGTTGATTTGAGGGCCATCAGCTCGGGTCGTATAACAGGTGACGGTCAAGCGCTACAAGGCGTCTATTAGACTTGGGACCTGCCTTGTTCAACTCGGATTGGCCGAAGAAAAAGACGCTACTGTTGGATGCCTCAATGTATCGCCAACCATCAATCTGGTCAGGCTATGTCACCAGCAACTTTATACAGACCATTTGTATGGATCTTGAGGGACTGGAACTCGTGTGTCACTTCGTACAAGCGCAACATCCAACATCAACTCACTAGTATTTGGATGACTCGAGACTGGGATATGGTGTGCCCGACTATGCTTTGAGGCACTGAGCCATGGATGAATCCTCTAAGATAACCCTCTGCTTCCTTATGATGACAAAGATCCTAAAACATAAGCACGGTTATGCTTTCAAATTATTCAAATGTCAAGATATGAGCATCAACCATTGGCTTGCCGTGAAGCAAGTCGCAACCTCGCTCAATATGTTATCATAGAGCTCAATTAAGTACACTTCGCAATGAACGGTAGACTTATAGCACTAGGCAACAAGCTAATGCATCATCAACCAACATACATGATAGCGAGTTTGCAGTAACCATGTGAGAGACGACTTGTAGCAAGCGTACACTTTTAGCCCCTCGAGAAAAAGAACATATAAGGGTCATTCAACACCTCAAAGTCAACTCACTCTCCTATATCCATTACTTTCTCCTCGCAGAACCCCTGAAGCTATAAACACAGAAACTCTGGTTAAATAAGTTATTCATCTGCTTTTAAACAAGATGGCTGAACGTTGCGCTCAGTCCGGTTGTACTTCCTGGGCCACGAGTGCCGGAAGATACTGCGCTGCCCGTAAGGATGCCCGTGGTCTTACAACATCTCTCGATGAATTCTAATATGCGTACAGATAAACCATCTGGATCACAGCAGAGGCCCTCCATTGAGCAAGCTAATGGCGGAGAAAACTCCGCACCAAGCAGGAGAACAACCCCTGGGGCGTCGATACTATTTGATCTTTAGGGAGGAAGAGCAAATTTGCTTTTGCTGGGTCACGACACGTCGACATGGCCACATATTGGTGTAGTGGACAGACTTTATTTCATGCCAATCTTTTTCTAAGCTTTGCGACTAGTTTGAAGGCGTACTTCCTACCTTAGGTCTCAAATTTCAGTCACTCGTTTTGATCTCGTTTGTTTCCTAATGTACATGTACTCGTGCCTAGTGACCATTGTGATATTCAAATGACTCCGGTAGTGAAAAGCTGCATTCCTTGACCACTCAGCCAGCAGGCTGGGCTACGAAGCATGGCGAGGCTAATACGACATGGACAATATACGCTGGGAACTATAACCGTTGAGTTATGAAATTGGTTATACTATAGTGGGTCATGCTCTAGCTCAGTACATCTAATGCATGTTGGAAGATTAGAACGTCCGTAAACGCGCATGCCTTGATACCCAAGTATGATTGCTCGTTCCATTGACTCAGGGCCGACGCAAGTGTACAACTACCCTAGCAGCTTGTCATCTTGTTTGATCCCGAGGTATACCCGAATACAATGTGACAAGTATTTCAGTGCCACTATGTGTTCTCAAGCGTGACTTATACACTACCTCAGACTCGAGGCACACTTATTCGTGATTCTTTCTTATTCTCTTCCTACGGTCTTATTGCCTTCTAATGGAAGGCTATCCACCTAAATTGCCTTTCAAAGTGCCACTATGGCCTTGCGACTGGGACGACTGCAGACAGCCAGCTGTTCAGAGAGCTGGGGATTGTTCCCTGTGTAACAAACACCTATGCCGAACTCATCTGCAAGATCAATGGCACAAGTGCCCCAAACCAGAGGCATGTATATATCTGTATTAAGTCATATAGGGTCATTCTTATTGACGTTCTTAGGAGAATTGGGATGAATACGCTTCTCAATATGCGGCGGCGGAAACTCGCCGGATGGACGAACTATGCCGTCTAGTAGATGGTGCCAGACTGTGCGCCCGTGCGTCGCTATGTAGAGCTGGCATTCCTTGTACTGTCGACCTATCCGCTAAGAGTCTCTCGGGTATGATGGGCGGCCAGAATTGTCATGCCGAAATTACCTTTGAGGACGATGTGAAATGGCTTGCCCGGTTCCGTCTACGGAATATCTCGTCGCCTCCGCTAGAAGCCCGTGATTACATACTCCGAAGCGAGGCAGCCACGATGGAGTTCCTGCAAAAGCACACGCGGATCCCGTCACCCAAGATTTTCGATTGGGCATGCGAATCCGATCCCAGCAATCCATTGGGGCAGGTCGGGTATATCCTGATGGAAAAGATGAAAGGGAAACCTCTGGATTGGCAGGGGGCGAGTCCATCGCAGAAAGAAAAGGTCATGCAGCAGCTAGTTGACATTTTTCTCGAGGTTGAGAAGTATCCATTCGATAAATTGGGCTCTATAGTCCCATCTAGAGGTCCACTGGCGTACGAGATACAAGGTTTCGCTCATCATGCAGCGTATCGAGTAGGAACTGAAGGGCCCCCGGGCCCGTTCCGCTCTTCACAGGAGGCGGCTAATGCCATTATAAGTTTGTACCTGATCATGATAGCGAGTGGTGAGATCGGGGCAACCTATCCGGTAGATGTATATCTCGTACACCGTTTTCGCTTGGATCATCTGAACGATATCAGCAAAGATGCCCCTTCAGGGGAAACGTTTTTCCTCAAGCACCCAGACGACAAGGGCGACCATATCCTTGTGAACGAGGATTTCGATATTGTTGGGATTATAGACTGGGAGTGGTGCCATACTGTGTCGAAAGAAGATGCCTTCTCTTCGCCGTGTATGATGTGGCCTGTCGCGAAGTTTTACGATGGCTCCAACGAGCTTGCCGAGGAAGAACTGCGACTGGCTATGATCTTTCGTGAGAGAGGTCGTTATGATCTAGCTAAATATGTTATAGAAGGTAGAAAAGTGCAGAGGTTCTTCTTTGCTTTGGGGCCTGGTAGTGGGTCCCATAATGATCGAAAGACACTCATCGATCTTTTCATGGGTCTTAAACGAGTCTTCGAATCCGAGGAAGAGGAATGGGAAGAATGGAGCACCAAAGCTATGGACAAATGGAAGAACGACGAGCTATTGCAAGTTTTACTACGTAGTAATGTATAACAATCATGGCTTGGTTGTTCTCGAACGATGCGTTTGATCGAAGTTCAAGTCTGCAAATGTAGGGGTTTGTTTCGGGTTACTGTATGTCTGTCTGCAACAAGGTTTACGTACGTGTGGGATGCAGGACAAGACGTTTTGCTCTCTCGGTAAGAGTTGAAGGGCCGATGTAACGGATGGTAAAGGTAAATAATTGATATAGGTACGACATGTACATCGTGTAGGTACTATACTATTCTCTTGGACTTGTTGCAGGCTTTCGTCGTATATGGGACTGCAATTGACCTGCAATGGTAGATGGTTGATTAGCCAACCGTCGATCTACGTACGGGTACCAACGATCTACCTTCTCCAGTCAAGAGCGAACATGTACTGTCGGGGTGCCGGATCCGTACATATTCGATCGATCGCACAGCACTATTAAGCTCTGCGATGTGCGGGTAGATCGGTTGTGAGGTGCGTAGGCCGGTAGTGTAATTGATACCCCTAAAAACCTTCATGCGACGTCGACATTTCGAACGTTGAGGACCACGGAACGTCGCTGGAACGGCGAAGCAAACGTCGACATCAATATACACATTCATGCTCCCAGATCCAAGGTACGTAATGTGTGTGTGTGGATATCCAGTGGGTTGGTCGGTTGTTGCTAGGTTGAATTGGCTACTACTACCTATGTACAATCAACGAAATCAGCCAATAGGAGAGATCTTCTTCAGTTGGTCCAAACACCTAACTAAAATCGTTAGAACATTTTGGGTAATTCGGCCAGACTTGGTGGTGGTTACAATGCGACTTGGTCGCAGATGCAGGAACCAAAACAGGGGTTGGATCAGGGCACTCGTATGGGTGTCAGCCCCCATCAGCTGAACCAATTCTATTCTACGCCTAGGGAAATAGAAGGTCAGCGCCTATTAGGTACAGATGCGTATGATATTACGCCGTGGATACGAACAACAGAGGGGCGACGTACTGGGTATCCAAGGTAAATACGAGAACGTACCATAAACTTGGAAACGTTACAGTCGTCATCCCATTTTTCGTCTTCTGTCCTTTCGTTATTGATGGCAACATATATCGTTACCAAGTAAATTCGGTATCGTCCAACTTGACGGGGGATAAGAAATTAGAACATTTTTATCGTGTTGCGCAGTACAGTACGATACCCATAATCTTCGACAGGGCGCATTTGACCAGTTGACCCCAATATCGCCAGAACGCTAGGCACAGCCTCCACGACAGCGCGCCACAATCATCCCGAGCTGAATAATTGACGAGTGATGTTAACGAGAACGAGACAGTAGAGTAAAAAGAGAGGGAAGAAGCAGTAAGGGAGATCCGGTTTGCCGGTTTCGATGAGTGCTGTGCGCCGATAACTTATTCCCAGAATAGGTCTCGATCGGCCCCGATCTTGAAACACAACATTTCTCCTGTCGTTACTGCGTTGCCTTGCCTTGTCTTACCTTGCGTTCGTTACCTCACCGAATATTCGACTCTGCGCTCTATTCCACGCTTGAACGATATCGTTGATCCATTCTCTCGAGAGTTGTGGTGGTTCGCGCGACCAGAGTCGGTCGAGTCACTCGCTTCTGTTTATTGATACGGTAGTCCGTCTGTTCGCCGGACCTTTGCGACAACCCACAACAAAATCGACAGTCTTGCGAATTGCCTAGTAATATCTAAAATAGTATATACGGGATATATATAGGATATATGTATTAGGGAGGTATGTATGGTATATGTTGTCAGGTGTTTGTGTCCGGTCCCTTACACTTGATATCATGTAAGGCAGTTTAGTGAATTATTCGTCTGGAAACACCAACCTCCAAATGTCAAGATCTGCCTGCCTCGTATCTACCTACTCACCTACAGTACTATATAGATGCACGCCTTATCGTGCCATATTCACACTGTCATTACCCGGTTTCTTTCCATTATTCGTCCTGCTCTTTCTTTTGTCTCAGCCACTAGTCTACTCCGCCCTCTAGTTGTACTACCCCGACTAACCATGTACATAGTATTGACCCACACGATAGGACGGCCCTTCTTGTTCAGTCCAGTTCCAGTCACGGTCGTCCCAGTCTTAATTACGTCCCCAGTCCTTGTTTTGGGTCATTGACATATTTCCCCTGAAACGATGACCGGTCGTTATTCCTTTGATTCCAGTAAGTCTAACCGCACAGGTGAATTTTGCTAACCGCACAGGTGATCCACCATCCCCGTGACTTAGTGCTACGCATCGACCAACTCAACACATATTATAACGTATTCAATAATAAATGCATAATGAAAAATAAAATATATATATAAATGAAATTTATTTGATTAAATAATTATAATTGATTTTTTTTATAATTATCTTATGTTTGAAAATATCATTACGTAATTTATTAAATTTTAAAAAACTCATTTTTATTACGTTTTTTTTATTTTAAAAACATTTATAAAATTATAAAAAAAATGTAAAGGAGGACGGCGTGACCGGCGATAGCCTCACTAATTGCTTTTCCTAATCCTTCCTGATCCTGCCGAAGATTACCCGACACAAAGCATTGTCCTGCAAAAACACCTAATCCGAAGATTAGCCACGGGACACAGCCAACACATTACGATTGAGTGCCGTACAAACGGCGATAGCTTTCCTGTTTCTCTTCTTTCTCTTGGTAGACTGAAGTCTTAGCATAGAAACGGCCTATTGATTGACTTGCCTCACCTTGTTTTGGCTTTTGCCCTTATCCTGTATCGTATTCCGTCACATTCTTCAGTCTCTACCATCATTAAAACAACGCGATGGCGAGTCACCAATTCGAAGACCAATCGGCCGACGATGGATCGCCGTTTGCTGGAGTGTCTGGTCCTAATTCCGACGAAGACTCTACAGGTGGTGGACCTGTCCAAACCCAGAATTCGAATCAAGGCTCTCGAGATTCGAATCGAGACTCCCGAGATTCGGACCGGGACTCTGGTTCAGACATCCCAGGCCCGTCCCGTCGTCGAAGAAGGACCAATCGTCGTAATGAGGACGGCGACCTAGCTCAAAGACGTGGAGATGCTGCGAACCTAGATATCATCAGGACGTTACTACAGAATAACACTAACGAGACGCTACAAGCGTTGATGAACTCTAATCTGGAGGCCATGAAAGGCATGTTCCAGCAATTCAACAAAACAGGCGACAGTGGCAAACCGCCGACCTACACGGTCAAAAAGTTGTCCAAGGATCCAACACCATTGGAAGTAGAGGACTGGATCCAAGGGATTACCGATGGCAACAAACAGAAGCCTGGTCGGAGTGCTTTCATCCAAATCCAATGGGCTCTAACTCAGATGGAACCAGAAGTGCAAACGGACTGGAGATCCTACGTTGAAGGACTTGGTCTATCGAATCCGGATGAGGAGATCACCCTAGAACAACTGTGGTTCTTTGTGCGGCAGGAACATGTGGATCCTGCTTTGTCCAAGAGGAGGGCATCACTGGCTTTCTTTAAGATCCGACAAAAGCCAGATCAGTCGCCGAGGGAATTTTTTACCCAGTGGCAGGCCCTACACCGACGCCTGGACAAGACACCGCTAAAGGGGAACGATCTCCTAGCGTACGACTACTGGATGAAACTAGTCCCGGGACTCTCCACTTGGTTGGAGCGGCAGAACGTTCCCATGAACGATGCCAGCGAGTTGGCACTCGCCGCTGAACGGGTGTGGGGGACTTGGAATCATGACAAGTCAAATAAGAAGCGTGGTCACGAGGACGACCAAGACTCGAAGGAGGCCACCGTCGGTAACGTTGGCACCCAAGGAGAGAGGTCAGGCAACCGGCGGTTCTCCCAGGACCGATATAAGTCGTCACGGTCGGACGACCCCCAGGACCGACCTCCTCCACGCTGCTGGAGCTGTGGAAAGAGAGGACATCGGTACTCAGAGTGTCGCAACTTTGACGCTAATCTACCTTTCCGACCGGAAAGCGCTGTATCTGCGAACAAACCCAATCCTACGGCCGACCGTCCCCGCGCTGACACGACCCAACCACAAACCGAGACGCCGGCTGCCAAAGTCCAGAACATTCAGACCTCAGGCGACTGGGACGATTCTCCAGCTGAAGAGGGAAACTCCCAGCCAGAGTAGATGCGTACGTCCAATCTACCCTGGCCGAGGACTTGCGGACGTGTGGAAGAGGCCCGCCGTTTCGGAGCCGAGGAATTGCCCTAGGACTCCGAGACTTCAAGACTCAGGTTGTCATCGACATGGATACCGGGGCCGAGGTTAACACTGTCTGCCGACAATTCGCTAGAAAACGCCTCCGCCCCGTTGACGTTCCAGTTCCGGGTCTCGTCGGTCCTAGTGGCGACCACTTGAAATGTTTCGGGACCTACGAAGGGATTCTACTGCTAACTGACTCCAACGGACAGACGGAGGAAGTCCGACAAGTTTTCTTCGCCATAAAGAGGCCTAAGGGCGCCCCGCCTTTCCTCTTGTCCCGACCGGGGATGGGTCGACTCGGTATCACCCTCAACACGGCCACCATGGAGTGGTATTTTGGAAAATACCGAGAGACGGACCCTGAGGATTTCGCGGATATGGTCCTGGCTGGGGAAAAAGCCTACGTAGCCAATTATGTGGGAATAGGGTTCCAAGAGGACATACCCATCCCGGGCTTTGACGACGAACCCACTGACCAGGACCCTGACCAAATATCGCTGCCTCAATGCTTACAGAAGTTCCGCGACGTTTATTCCGAAAGAGCGGCGAAGGAACTTCCCATACTGGATGAGGCCGTTCACACTATTGACTTGAAAGAAGGCGAAACTCCTCCTTATGGTCCCATTTATCCCCTTTCTGAGCAACAGCGTCATGAACTGCAAGAGTACCTGCGAGAAAATCTGGCAAATGGCCGTATCAAGTATTCCAAGGCTGACGCTGGTGCACCTGTACTGTTCGTACCCAAGAAAGACGGCACCCTACGATTGTGTGTCGATTACCGCGGGCTGAATCGCATCACCGTCAAGAATCGATACCCTCTACCGTTGATATCCGACATCATGGAACAGTTAGGCGCTGCCAAAGTATTCTCTAAGCTTGACCTCCGCGACGCTTATCATCGAATCCGCATCAAAGAAGGCGATCAATGGAAGACCGCTTTCCGTACAAGATATGGTCAATTCGAGTACACTGTCATGCCTTTCGGTCTCACCAACGCTCCCGCTACGTTCCAATCCTATATGCATAAAGCACTTGCTGGACTAGAAGATCACATCTGCGTGGGATACCTGGACGACATTCTTGTATACTCTGACACCATAGAGGAACACGAACGTCATCTCCAACTCGTCCATGAACGCCTTCGCCAATACCAGTTATTCGTCAAAGCCTCCAAATGCGAGTACTTCAGAAACGAAGTGGAGTTTCTGGGTTTCATCGTGAGCGCCGAAGGTATTTCCATGGATCCCCGACGAGTCGAGACCATCCGCCAACGGCCAACTCCGGAATCGGTCCAAGACATACAGGTGTTCTTAGGTTTCTCGAACTTCTATCGGAAGTTCATCGAAGCCTATTCGCGGATCACTGAACCCATCACCCGCATGCTAAACAACGAGCATAAAGCGTTACCCTTCGACTGGACCGAAGAGGCTGAGGAGGCTTTCCAAGCACTAAAGGACGCCTTCTGCTCTGCTACTGTAATACGTCACTGGGACCCCAGGCTGGAAACACAAGTGGAGACAGACGCCTCGCAGCGGGCCATCTCTGGAATCCTGTCCCAGAAACATGGTTCCGACTGGCGTCCGGTAGCCTACTGGTCGAGGAAACTTAGCGACACTGAACTCCGTTGGCACACCGGTCAGCAGGAACTCCTCGCCATCGTGGAAGGTCTGGAGCATTGGAGACACTTCTTGGAAGGCTCGGGAAAGACTTTCGTCGTCTGGACCGATCATCAAGCACTGAAAGGAGTCATCGAATCGCCTGCGAGAGACCTCCGAGGACGACTCGCTCGCTGGGTCTATCGACTGGCTCAATTCGACTTCGACCTCCGCCATCGACCCGGCAAATCCAACAAAGCGGACGGCCCCTCCCGGAGACCGGATTATATGTCTGGGGAGATGCGCTACGGCGACATCATCCCTACCCTGACTCAAAAGCTGCGGCTTGATGACGAACTCTCTGCGGAGACCAGACGGAGCCTAGCTCCTGTCAAGAATTCAGATTCGCCTGAGGGCCAAGACCAGCCTGCGGGCTCCGAAGTTCATAGGCATGAAGCTATTGATGAGAGATCAGATCTGCCTGCGGGCCCCGACCAGCTTGAGGGCTTGGACGTTCATACAAAGAAGGAGGCACAAATAGCTCCAATCTCCGCTACCGCTCGAGGGCGTGGCCAGACCTGTAAGGGTGACGACCGCTGTGTCTGCCCAATCCATCGGCTACGAGTAGCCACGAAGGCCCAGATAGCGGCTGTTACTCGATCCAGGGATCGTCACACAGATGAACAAGCTCCAGAGGCTGGAACAGCTCCAGAGGAGCAGGACGTCCCCGCAGAACCTGAGTGGTTGGTGGACCAGTACATGACAAGAGACCAAGCCCGTCGGGTTACAGACGGCGAGGTATCTGACTCTGATACTCCATCCTCCGCCTTATACGACGTGGTCAAGGAATTGCAAGAAAAGGACATAAATGTCAAAGCGTTGGCCGATGTTGCGCGTAATCGCCCTGGCACACGAGGGGGTTATTTCCTCAATGACGATAATGTGCTGTATTTCCGCGGAAGACTGGTTATACCAGGCCAAGGGGCCCTAAGGAAGGAACTTATCCACCAACACCATGACAACCCGCGAGCGGGGCACCAAGGGGCGAACAAGACTATTGAACTGCTGTCGCGAAAGTTCCATTGGGAAGGTCTTGCACAAGATGTTCGGGAGTATGTCGCAGAGTGCCCGGAGTGCAACGGCACGAGAGTGCCTAGGCATCGGCCATATGGTCAGCTCCAATCCCTGCCTCTCCCTAGCCAACCTTTTCAAGAGATTAGTCTAGATTTTATCACTGGCCTACCCCCAGTCTTGGGAAAAGATGGTCAAATTTACGACGCAATCCTTGTGGTCGTCGATCGTTTCACGAAGATCGCACTATTCATAGCCGTCTCCAAGACAATGAACGCTGCTGAGTTGGCGAGTATCCTCTATGAGCATGTCGAATGCAGATTTGGGTCGCCAGAAGGCATAGTTAGTGACCGAGACAAACTGATTACCAGCCTATTCTGGACCGAGCTTTGCCGCGTCAGGGAGACCGCTCGCAGGGTTTCCACTGCCTGGCACCCACAAACCGATGGGCAGACAGAGAGAGTGCATCAGTCGCTGGAGAAGTATCTTCGATCGTACGCCGTTGACAAGCCGAACGAATGGGTACGGATGTTGCATGAGGCGGAGTTCGCCTACAACAACAGTAACCACAGCAGTATCGGATGCTCTCCGTTCCAGGCATTGTATGGGTATCACCCGCGAATGATTGAGTACGTCCCTGAGCGCATGAAGACGCATGTAAACGGGGTAAAAGAGAGGCTCGTAGCCATTGCGGCTGTTAGGAAAACGCTTCGCGAACACTGGGAGAAGGCTGTGTCGGTACAACAACGACACTATAATAAGAGACACACCCCTCAGGTCTTCGAAGTAGGCCAAATTGTGGGACTGTCAACGGCGCACTTCAAATTCAAGCAAGGGAAGAAGCTCTCACCTACATACATTCGTGTCAAAGTGCTAGAAAAAGTTGGCCCATTGGCTTACCGAATCGAACTTCCTAAGAAGTATGGAAGGGTGCATGATGTGTTCCCAGTCTCTTCGTTGGAGCCCTGGCGGGATCGTGTTGCCGAACAAAACAAGGCACTACCATTACCCGAGTTAGATGATGAACAAGAGGAGTGGGTCGTCGAAGACATCGTCCGACACCGCGAAGATCGAGGTGCGATTGAGTACCTAGTCAAGTGGGAAGGATGGCCCGTGGAATATAATACCTGGGAGCCGAAGGAGCACCTAAAGAATGCACCGGCTATCCTCAAGCGCTACGAGAAAAAGGGGAAGAAGATTCACAAAAAATGGGACGATGTAAAGTCAACTGCTGATCTTTGATGAACGATACGAAGTTACGAAGTTATGAGATAGACTAGGAGGCAACATTGTCATTAATCGTAGTTTTTGGATAGACTAATACATTCAACCCTCAAGACATATCCTCTTGCTCTACCGAGCGGGCAGCTGAAGAACGAGTATTCGCCCTACGAGTAGTCCGACGGGTAGCCGGAGCATTCATGTCCAAAGGAGGACCAGCCCTTGTAGGCAACAACCTGTCCATACAACCTTGAAGCCCTTCATGGGTAGGAGGAAGTTCGTCGCGATCCCAGCGTGCCACGTAGTCTGGTTCAGAAGCCTGAAGAGGTCGCATGTAATCCTCATTGGCGATACGCGAAAGTACCCGATCGAGACGCAAAAGAGCAGCGGGGGCTGCCTCGTAAGAAGGCTGAGCGGCGACAAACTGTTGATATTGCTCCTCCACTGGGAGCGGCGCGCCATGCGCCTGGGCCTAGGAGTCTGATTAGGAGACCGATCGGTTAATGGAAAGTATTGAGTTACCATAAGCGACTGCACCGTCAAGGAGATAAGACGACGGATAGACTGCAACTCAGCGGTCTGAATACGATTATGCTCCTCCAAAGAGGCTTGAGAAAGAGGACGCATCTCCTCCGTAATGACGTGACGAAGCGACATTTCAGCTTCCGTGAGTAAGTCGAAACACCGACCTAAGATAACGACGCGTTCGTCCGGGGGATCATCAACCATCTCTGTTAGGGCAACCGCGCCACTGCGACAGAACTCCGAGAACTTGACGACTCGCTGCGCGAGGCCTAATATAGCGAAAGGGATCTGAATTCATTAGCGAATAAGAACGCGGTCGATTGAGAGGAATACAGACCGGCCTACTAGCCTGATGGTCGTGCATAGAAACAGCGCATACGGGCGCAGACTCATCGGCAAGACAATACAACGAGTAATGAATATGGCGTTTAGAAACACAGTTATGGCAAGGGGCACGCCCAGGAACAGTAGTTTCGTCGTCGCCTGGCAATTGGCGATCGAGGAACGACCAACCTAAGCTTTCGTCAAAAGCATTACGACCTAGAATAGCCAAACGAAAAGTAGCATTCGTGGTGGCAGCATTAGCCGCATCAGCAGCAGTAGAAGCAGCAGGAGAGGACATGATATTAATTGTTGAAGGAGAGAAAAAGAGCGAGGGAGATCGTCAGCCGATGAGCGATATTATATATGCAGATGAGAATTTGGCAAAGCACGACTTACTCACAAATCTTAACAGGACGATCGATAAAAGCAACAGATTTACAGCGAATAAACGCCTATAACCTAAGATCGAAGTTATCTTCCGATAATAGTCTAAGTCCGACACTATTCAAAGACATAATATCGAGCGGAGACTAGTTGCAGCTGCTGAGGGACCAGCAGCTGTGAGGGGGGGGGATAGTGTAAAGGAGGACGGCGTGACCGGCGATAGCCTCACTAATTGCTTTTCCTAATCCTTCCTGATCCTGCCGAAGATTACCCGACACAAAGCATTGTCCTGCAAAAACACCTAATCCGAAGATTAGCCACGGGACACAGCCAACACATTACGATTGAGTGCCGTACAAACGGCGATAGCTTTCCTGTTTCTCTTCTTTCTCTTGGTAGACTGAAGTCTTAGCATAGAAACGGCCTATTGATTGACTTGCCTCACCTTGTTTTGGCTTTTGCCCTTATCCTGTATCGTATTCCGTCACAAAAAACTCGTAAAAATATCACATTTTAATAAAAAAAACTTTTCTTTATTTTTTAAATAAAGTTATATTTTATATTATATAATAATAAGTTTTTTAATTTTTTAAAATTTTATACATAATTTATATAAAATCATTAATTTTAAATACGTGCATCATATCGGAAAAACTTCGGAAAAACTCCGGATAAATATATAAATATATTTAAAGTTACGAATTATGTAAAATTAAAAATATAATATTTTTATCATTTAATTTCATAAAGTTAAAATTATTTTAAAATTTATACATTATATTTTTTAAAATAATTTAATTAATTTCAAAAAATATATATCACGATTTCATTTATAATTTTATTTTTATTCATTTTTAATTTATTTTAATTTTTAAAAAAATAATTTTTTATTTTAAATAATATATATATCATTTAAATATCGAGTTGTTAATAATAAGTTGATGATACATGGTGTCGATGTCACGTGGAGAGTGGATCACCTGTGCGGTTAGCAAAATTCACCTGTGCGGTTAGACTTACTGCTTTGATTCGGACCCGGGCGAGCACGCCCCTCTCGACAATCCAAACCTTCCCTACTCTGACAATCGTAATCACAATCATAATCACAACTACAACCACGACGTACATTCCAACAATAACCACCCCTCTTCCCAAATATCTCAACCTCGCTTCTACCAAGACAATCCAACCTCCGAACCCCCTCGGCAATACCCTTCTCCCTCAAGAGCGGGAGCATCAACTCATCCCAGTGCCCATCCCGATTCCGCATTTAATAGGTTACGTCAGAATAGATATAGTGGAAGTGCCGAGAAGACTACTGTCGCTGGAGCTGGAGTCGGAGCCGGAGTAGCAGGTGGTGCATTAGTCGGAGGAGTCTACGCCGCGGCCGAACCGTCACCATCATCATCATCTGGACCGGTCCCGCCGCCACATCGGGAGAATAGTATATCTTCCTGGGGACGTGAGCCACCTCAGACCAACGTCACTCCTGGCGCCGACAACTTCAGCGAGGCTGCTGCCGGTGGTATGTCTGGGCTCGCTATGAGTGTTGCCGAGAGAAACGCACGGGAAAGCGGATTAGAAGCCATGAGGGAGGCCCAGGAGTACCAACAATCACATCAACACCAACACCAACAACCTTACACGGAACAGCCTTATACCGACGCCTATCAACACGCCCAACCCCAACCCCAACCCCAACCCCAACCCCGTCCGTACGACGAATCCCAAGGCTCCGCTTATGATCGGGGCTATGACGTGCCGACGGGCTATGGTCCTGGTCCCCACGGCCAGCCCGGTCTAGCTCCCGCCGCGGCTGCTACCATGTCCTACTCAGGCAGAGGGACACCCACGCGGAGCATGCACAGTTATTCTAGCGACCCGTTTCGGGATCCCCATATGGCGTACGGCCAAAGGATGGATCCGAGCCTCGGCCAATTCAATCCGAACGACATCGACGATGATGGCGACGACGGCCTCGAATACCGGCGCTCTGCTCGCAATAGCATATTGAGCTTGGGAGGATCTAGTGGCCGAGGTGGTAACGGCGCCGCGGCTGGGGTGGCTGGTGGCGCAGCCGCTGGCGGCGTGATGGGCGGACTTATGGGTAGGAATCGGAGTAGCGGTATTAACTACGACCCAGTCGCAAATGCGAGCTCAGCGGGAAAACTCGGTGGTGTGAATGAATACGAGATGGGTGCCAAATCCGAGAAGCCATCCGAGTGGTTGACTGGCCAAAAAAGCAGCAAAAAGAAGTGGAAATGGTTCATCATAATAACAGTGGGCGTTCTGATCGCGGGTGGGATAGCAGGCGGCGTTGTCGGTGGGATCATGGGAAACAGCGGCAAAAGTACCAGCGGCTCTAACAGCGCCAGCAATGCTGAAGGAGTGCAGTCCGCCGAATCCGACACGGCAACGAATGGAGATCTAGGTATCGATTCGGATCAGATTAAGGCGCTGATGAACAACCCCAATCTACACAAGGTCTTTCCCGGCGTCGACTACACGCCTATCAACGTTCAGTTCCCGGATTGCCTTAAGAACCCTCCGTCGCAGAACAATGTCACCCGAGATGTTGCTGTCCTTTCCCAGCTAACCAACACCATTCGGCTTTACGGCACCGACTGCAACCAGACCGAGATGACGATCCATGCGCTGAGGCAGCTGAAACTCGAGAACGAAATCAAGATCTGGCTCGGCGTATGGCAAGATGGTAACGGCACGACGAACGAGCGCCAACTCAGCAAGATGTGGAACATCCTGGATGAGTACGGAGCCGATCCATTTAAGGGGCTCATCATCGGAAACGAGATCCTTTTCAGAGAACAGATGACCGCTTCGAATCTTAGTATGCTATTGGATACGGTGAGAACGAATTTGACTAAACACAGCTGGAACCTCCCGGTCGCGACGAGCGATCTCGGTGATAACTGGGACTCACAACTGGCGGACATGAGCGACTACATCATGGGCAACATCCACCCGTTCTTTGCGGGCGTTAATGCCAAGGATGCGGCATCGTGGACGTGGACGTTCTGGCAGAACAAAGCGAACTCTTTCTTCAAGGCGGACAAGGAGAAGAACGTGATCTCGGAGATTGGGTGGCCCACCAAGGGCGGCACCAACTGCGGGTCGTCGAGCCAGACGGACTGTCCTAACGGGTCGGTGGCCGGCATCGACGAGCTTAATACCTTGATGGAGAACTGGGTGTGCCAGGCGCTGGAGAACGGGACGAATTACTTCTGGTTCGAGATGTTCGACGAGCCGTGGAAGATCAGCTTCGATACCCCCGGCAAGGAGTGGGAGGACCAGTGGGGCCTCATGGATGTCAATAGGAACCTGAAAGAGGGCGTCAAGATCCCCGACTGCGGCGGTAAAACTGTCTGATGGGTAGAGTAGCGACTTATTCTAGTGCCGGGGCCAAGGACCATAAATAGTCGGCAATGGAGATGCGGCTATACGAAAGCTGGCTGAACGCTCGGACTGGTATAGAACCTACGCGTCGTATACTTACGCTTAGAAGACGTCCGAGCTTATATCCAGTACATGGCTCCGAGTAGCGTCGACGCATATGAAGGTCATACAAGCTACCTACCCATCAATTGGGACACATAAAATAGAAGCTGCCCGTACTAGTTCCGGCTTGGGGTTTGGGATTTCACGGGCTCGGAGTTCGGGTTTGGCGTTCTATACGGGTATCGGTCTGCCGAATATTGATTTTCTAGCACTAGGGCGCTCCGGCACAACGTTGATGCAGCGAGCGAAGCAAGGCAAAGCAAAGCATTAGAGCATAGTATCGTTGTATCAATGACAGGCATGGCTAGACATGACTAGACGAGGCGGTGACTGGAAAGTTAGAGCATAGATGATGTGACAAGCATGGGACTTCCACTACGGTGACGGTTGGATTGAGTCTATCATTCTGGTATTACGGTATTACGGTATTATGGTATTCTGGTGGAGAGGTCCCCTTGGTATATATTATGGGGGGGTGTGGTTGTGTTGGAGCTCCCTAGAGCTGTTGGGTCTGTGGTTTATGCTTGTGTTTGGGTACCTAGTACCATGTTTATAGGTACCCGTGCTCATACTCGACAGCCGGGTGGAATGCGCCTTCTTGCTCTGGATGGGATTGGTTACGGTAGATGATTAGCACGTTTTACATGGTATCAAACTTGCCTTCTCATGGACGTTCTTCTGTATGTGTGATATGATTGCCAGCTTTATGTACCTAGTACCTACTATGTAATCCTCGAGGGGTTTGAACCGTAGAGGATGATATCACATGATTTGGCGCAATTGTGGCGACGGTACGACCCGAGCAACGAGCACGTACCCCCAGCTGACGTAATTTCATCAATTGATCAAACGGGATCTTCATTCGTTTACTCCTCTGCTCCTTTCCTTCCCCAGCCTCCGTTTGCAGTACATTAAAGAAGAGGGATAGTGACTTTTAAGCCCCTCCTCTTTTTCTTTTCTCTTTTTTCTCTCTCGCAGGACGTACTTTAGACCTCTTCGTCGATACCCCTCCATCACCACCGATTGATTGCGGTGATCAAGTTGCACCGAAAAGAAACAATGGGTGCCGGCCCCGATTCCAACGCGCATACCACGCACAAACGCAAGCTCGCCCATAGTTCCGGGTACGATGATGATGACGATGATGGCCAAGCTGGTTATCTCGAGGAGGAAGAATACGAGAGCCCCAGGAAATCGCAGAAGAAGAGAGCTAAGCCGGAGGAAAAGCGGCTAAGAAGGTGAGACTTCCAAGGTTCCTTCAAGCAAGTTGGGAGGAAGGCATAGGAGTGTAGGAGTGCTAACGCTTGCGGTGTTTGTCATAACCAGATTCCGCAGCCAGCCGCCCCGGGATTTCTACGTCGTGTACGAGCGCGCGATGTCGCAGAGGTATGTCCCTTTTCCTTTCCCTTTCCCTTGCCCCTTACACTCTCACAAGATACTCGAGCGAGGATATGAAGAAATACAGACTAACTGGAACTTTAGATTCTATGTACTGAACCGAACCCGCACCGGCACAGAATACTGCCCGAAGGAAATTGTAGAACTCACCGGGTCGACGGGAAATGTGTATCACGTCCACATCGAACAGCAGCCGTGGTGCACATGTCCGCATTCGATGGGCGGGAATCAGTGTAAACATGTGATATACGTGAGCTCCCCTTTCCTTTTCTCCTTCCTTATCAATATAGTCTTTCACTGACCCGGAAACTATCTCCATAGGTCCTCTCCCGCGTCCTCCGCGCACGCTTCGACCAAGTCTACCAACTAGCCCTCCTGACCAGCGAGCTCCGGGATATCTTCGCCGGCGCTCCACCCATCGAGGACCCCTCCGCCCAGTCGAAAGATGAGAACCGCAAGCCTATCGAGGGGGATTGTCCAATATGCTTCACCGAATTTGAGGATGGGGATGCCGAGGGAACCGTGTGGTGCCGCGCCATGTGCGGGCAGAATCTGCACGCAGAGTGTTTCCGCATGTGGGCGCGGACGAAGCGGGGCGATGAGGTTACGTGTCCGATGTGTCGGGCGCCGTGGCAAAAGGACGATGAGGAGGAGCAGCTTTTCCGGAGTCTGATGAGTATGGGGAGGATTGGCCCGGATGGGTATGTGAATGTGGCCGATATGCTAGGGATCAGTCCGCATAGAGGTGAGTGGAACAAAACTGGAATCTGCGGTCGGAAAATGGCAGAGATGCTAACATTTCATAGATTACAGCACGTACTACGGTGACCGTCGGCGGTATGAAGGGTATGGAGGGTACGACGGGTGGTAGTAAATCTCCACACCACTATTATATTCGACTACATACCGCTACGGCGCCGAGCCATTTTCCCCTTGTCCACCGCCCCTTACTATCCAGCATCATAGGTATAAAGAGTCAGTACTTTCCCATAATTCAAGTCTAATCACCACGATCACGCATCATCTTCGCATCTTCCTCTTCGGTCTTCGGCACCTTCACGAACATCGGCACGGTCTTCGCGTTCAGCTTCCGAAACGCCTGCAATCACAGCCTATAGTTAGCCACACCTCGCCTATTCGACCACACGCCGTAAAGATACCGGGACACAAACCTCAGCAACCGCGCCCTCGGGCAGTTTATCATTCCACCTGTCTTCCACTTTCTCGATCCTATCGTCGGGTCCAACGTGGATCCTCACTACGGAATCAATCGTCTGGCTCATCCCCACGCCCTTGAGCGTGTACTCGTTCTTCAGCTTAACCTCCACCGGATTCCCCGCGGAGACCACGCTGTGGCTCTGTATCTTGATCGGATGGAACAGCGCCGCGAGCCCGTACCATTGCGCGGCGAACGCGTCGTACCCTTTTGCGGCCGTGATCGGGTCCTCGAAGGAGGCGGTCTTGGACCAGAGGGAGAGGTGTGATAGGGAGGGGTGGCCTTCGAATAACTAGGTAGGTTTCGAAGAGAGAGTGTGTTAGTGTTTTGTCTTTTGCAAGGCCTTCAACGGTCTGTTCATCGCTTCAGGGGAGGAATGGTGGGTATCGCCTGCGAGTACTGAGCTGAACTCTGAGTATGGCAAGAGCTAACGGATATGGCTTGGCGATAGAGAAGGGGGAACACACATCCAACACGCTCCCCACGAGCATCTTTTGCCGCGACGACAGCGAGACGCCCGGCGACTCGTTGATGTTGGTATTCTTGATCGGGATCTTATCTCCCTCCGCAGTCGACATCATTCTTATTTGGGTTCCTTGAATGTGAGTTTGAATTTGGGTTGCGGATGGAATCGCGAGTTTCTCGGATTTAATACCGGTACAGGAGTCTGTTACGATTCCCGTTTTCGTTTTCTTTAGCACAGGTGTTACGAGTGTGTGTATGGGCAGACAGGCTACTGCTGGTACCAAAGTCTTGTGTCGGAATGCGAAAGTGCGTTTAAGCATCGGCTATCTTTTCCTCTGACTTACGGTATGTGCCTAATTAAGAATCCTAAGATATTACGAGATACTTTAATATACCATTAAGTTAGAGATTTAGCGAATATAACGTGCGGCGCTGCTGTTTGATATATGAAGGAAACATCTACATGCCTACATGTAGACATGGACTGGCATGTGTCCTTACAGTACCACATGTATGACCCCTAGATGCCTTCCTACCTATGTAATAACCTTCCTATGTCTCTGATCTCTACATAACGCCATCATTCAACTACGTCGCTTTCGTTGACGTCACGACTCCCCGCCATCAACGACACGCAAAAAAAGAAAAAGGGGCGCGGAGGATGGCTCTTAGTTACGGTTACATAAACCTTGCGGCGCCTGTCTTGCCCCAACAACACCTGGATGATGTAAATGTCTCACCTTCCATGTACCTATCGCAAGTAAAGAGGGACTCACTCACTCAAGACGTGGATCAACAAGTGAGGTCCGATTCCCACGGCTAGGTACTAAGAGCCACTATCGCACGTATGATACTCAAGTATCACATCCCGTTGAAACCACGGAACGGCCCGCTCTCTTCCGTTTACGCCTACCAATGTATTGGATGGAGGTTTAATTGTCAGGTATACATATCATAAGTACTAGTAGCCATGGGAGAGCTCGTTTACTGAAACACCTTAACCTAATAACCTTAGAACCCCGCCTAGAAAGAGGTGTTACCTATGTATGTCTTATATGTAACAAGGTCTCCAGAAACACATGCACATACGATCTTAGTTTACGAATTCCTGTGTATTTCAGTGTCTACCTAGATACCCACGAATCATGCTCCATAGCTCCTACCGTATAGCAGGTATGTTTCATGCCTAGTATCTAGCTACCAAGTGGCATACCTCATGAACACCCGTAAGGGAATCTGCAAGGGAATATGTTAGGACCTAGGCGCGCGTAGATGTGTGACCTCCACCAGCCAAAACCCACTTCACCAGCCGTGTCCTAGCCAGACCGAATTCGGAGCAGTATCCTGCGTAGCCAGGCAACCAAGCAAAGCTCCCAAGCCACAAGATCAAGAAAGCAATCTTTACCACCTCTTGCAATATTTGACTACCTCCTTCATGTATCGTTAGACCGAAGACAGGAATCAGATGAAAACCATCAGATCTTCCTCCTTGCTAGTCTCGGCACTGCCGGGTTGATCGCCGTCTCCGCAAACCGAAGCCGCATCGGCTACGGTGCTGGCCGTCTCCCATTCCGGCTTGTCGGCCTGACGCACCGCAGTCGTAGTACGAGCGTAGGTAAAGCCCTGGGCCCCAGGTCGTCGAAAGTGGCGGGGTACAGTGTCCATGGTTCCTGCGTGCGGCGAAAACTCCCCGAAGATCGTACTATGAGCTTCTAAAACATTTCCGATCGCATTATTGGGGTATGCACGATCGTTCGTACCGCTCGTGCCGTTCGAAACACGGTCAGGAGCGGGCAAACTAAGAAGATCGAAGCTCTTCTCCGGTAACGTCGAGCCCAACGGAACAGCCCTAGTAACAATGGCTTCTCCAACCTTGCGATTATACTCGCCGTCAATCGTCACGGGCTTGTAAACGTCATGGATCATAGCCGTGACTCCGCTAGAATCCCGGTCGGCGGCCGCTGCCCGTTCTCGGGCTTCTTTCATTCTCTGCGCATCGTCTTTGCGGGCGTCAAAGCTAGCAAAACCGTTACCAGGATTCACCTGCTGTCGCGCAGCAACAGCCTCGATACCAACGAGGCCATGCTTAGGTTTGGGAGTGTCATTGTCGTGCTTGGGTCTGGGTGCTTGAGGGAATCGGCTTTCTCGACCTCGATATTGCTTCTTGCCTTGTCCCGCGTCATGGCCATTCTTCGCAACGGGTAGCGCAGCTTGAGATCGATCATAGACCGGATCAGGCCCATCCCTATGCCCCTGGCCACGAGAGGGGAATTTATCTCCGGCATATGCGCCGGTGAAATCAGGGCAGCTGCACTTGCAAGGCTCGCCACAGACTTGCTGGCATCGATGGCCACATACGAGGCGTCTCTCGCATGGCTTCGGGCAAATCAACCTATCATGAGGCAGCCTAATAGAACACTGTCAGCATCCCACCAATACCACACCAATATCATTTATAAAAGGGACTTACCAGTGACACCGTCGTCCGCATGTATGTCCACATGTCAGCTTCTCTTGACACGGCAAGTCGCAACCGCCGTGGAAGTTTACCCAATCCTCTGGATGTGTCTTCCAGGTGGTTTTTTCATGATTTTGGCAGGTGATGGGTAAACGACCGTCGCCGCCGAATCGATTCTGTTCCAAAAAGACGTCGTGCACTCTTTTCCACATATTGTACGATGCAGTGCTGGCGCATGTCAGGTTGATCATATTGCCAAATATGTACATTCCACGCCGAGCCCGGCTGATGGAGACCACGCCACGATTCTTGTCCTGGAGAAAACCGGCCCGGTGAGGGCCATGTTGGCCCCCGCTCCGAACCAAGGAGAGGAGAATAATATCATTCTCCTCTCCTTGGTAGGAGTCTACCGTGAGGATATTGGTAAACGGTCCCCAGTGCTGCATGGTGGTGCGGAATAGTTTTTGCAAAGTTTTCTTTTGGCCACGATAAAAGGTTAGAATCGTGATCTGATTCGTTTCGACACCGTTCATGAGGAGGTAATTAACGAAGCCAACAATCATCTCCGCCTCAAGAATGTTGAATCTACTGGCATTATCATCCGAATCCTCACCCCATGTATGATGGAAGAAGAACGACGGGACAGCCATGCCGGGGATTGGCGGTCGAGCTTCGTCGCTGGTCACCACAGGGTGATCCTTCAAGTTCGGATAGAATGGATTAAGAATTTCGCGTAATGAGGGGATCATTCTTCGTTGCATGTTCAAAACCGTGAAGGGCATTTTCAGCTTAACGAGCCGTTCAAACATGGACACTCGCATATTGTACGGATCTCTTGCTAGGGCGGGCGTATCACAATGCGGGGCCAACTGCTGATGGTCGCCGACGAGAACGAGCTGTTGAAGTGAACCATACAGGGCCGAAACAATGTTCGCCTCCCAAGTCTCGGCAGCCTCTTCGATCAGCATGGTCCGCGGCTTTAAGGCCGCGAGCAAGCCGCGATACTTGCACAGACCCGTGGTGGTACATCCAATAATTTCAATCTGTTTGGCCTTGATGCACAGCGTATCTTTGTACCATCGACTGATCTTCAAGTTCTTGGCGATGCGAGAACTATCGGCCAGGGCTTGTCGGAAGCCAGCGAGGTTTCGGGACATCAACTGCTTCTGCCAGTACTGGTAGATGGCACCACGGTATCTCAGATCGACGGTCCAGAGATCAGCCCTGCGAAGCTCTTGGCGGACTTGATAGTCGTGCTCGGTGTAGTTGAAAGGGTTCTTGCCAGTCCACAGGTGCTGAATCGGTAGGAATTTACCCTCTACACGGCCGACGTCCTCGCCGCTCTCGTCAATGCAATCATCCAGGTCCAGGTCGTAGTCTTCTACGTCTATGTCGAAGTCGTCGTCCTCTTCAACGGTATCAAAATCGGGATCCTTTCCACCTAGTAGGCTCACCTCCGTGAGCTGGATGCCTAGCCACTCCGCCATTACTCCGGTGGGTACATCGGGCGACACCGGGGCGGCGGCCCACGACTCTTCCGATCGGAGAGAATGGAGCTGCTCGCCAGATATGAGACCCGCGGCGTGTAGGACCTCGGGTTCAATCAATTTACCGGGGAAAATATCACCAATCATATTCTCTACGGTTTGGACATTGTTCCTGCGGGCCGTCTCGAAAGTCTTAAATTCCCGGTCCGCGCGCTGTGCGGAAGGAGGTCTGACGTTCTTGCGAAGATTGTACATGCTGTAACGCTTGATATCTTCATTCTGAGTGCGACCTCCAAGCCGGACAACACCGAATCCGGCATTAATCATTTGTGTCAGAATCTGGTCGACGGCGTGATTCGTCTGAGCTGCGACGACGATGACATTACTACCTCTCTTCTGGCTCCGCAAAAGTATTTGTAGAGCCTGTACAGAAGTAAATGTCTTACCGGTCCCTGGGGGACCTTGGACAATTGCCAACTCTTTCGTGAGAATTCGATGAACGGCGCTCAGCTGAGAATTGTCTAAGTTGGTATACTTGGAAAGTCTAGCGTCAAAGCCGTCGAGTACGGCGTAGCTACGCAGAACTTCCTTGGCCTTATCCATCTTCGCCCGCACTTCGGGAGATTCCATCGAGGCGTGGTCTGGAGCGTGATGGATCAATGAGCTGATGTCCATCTTAGAAGTCTCTCGGACGTATTTAGCAGGAAGATCGCTCTTGTCTCCCTGAACTAAGTACTTGTCAAGAGGCGACTCAGTGCTGGCGACGTGTTGAAGACCAACCATGGTGTGACGAACGGCTTCGAAATACCCATAACGCGGCTCGATCATGACAAGTTCCTGGGTAGGATCCATGACGGCATCTTGGGGGTTAGCCCACTGGAAGTGAATGGTAGGCGGCGACTGGTCAAGGCCATCCCGAATGCGATGATCCGAGATGATAGCAGGCATGCAAATGGTCTTGAAGCCGTCACTTGCAGGCGACAGTGCCACCAAAGTGCCTACGGTCAGACGACGAGTCTGGGTCCAACGAATCTTCTTGCCTGATCTGGCGGTTGAGAATTGAACCTGGCACATGGGACCCATCCGAGTCATTAGGTAGCCTCGGACGAAAACCTAGAGAAGGGCGATTGTGAGTTAAGGGGTCTACCAAGAGGCTTCACGCGACATATATCAAACTTAACTTACCTTGGTGTAGACGCATGTCTCCGTATCATCCATCATTGTAGGGTCCTCCTTGTACTTTCGAATCGAGAGTCGTAACAGGGTGGTTCCCTCCTCTCTCTGGAGGAGATAATGAGTCTGAAGATAGGTATCCTTACTCTTCCACGGCTGCTTCCAGGGATTGGGGAGGAGATGGCGGCCTTCGATCAGCTTTTGAAAGCGATCGTCGTCGGGATTGAGCTCGTCACTAGTAGGTAGCTCAGGAATGCTTCGCCAATCCTCAATCTCAGTGGAGGCCGAAAGACGGCGGTCGAACTGGACATGATGCTTGATGATGCTTAACTCATCCTGCAGGGTGATATTATTAGTGTCTACTGCGGGCGAGTAGGTGCTACGTGATGTGGATTTATCGACAGTTGTTGGGGTACTTACCTGAGTATCAGCGGCCTCGGGGATGCCGGGGATGCCGGGACTCGTCATAGCTCCTAAACGAGACCTAAGGCTAAGGGATTCCTCGTTAATACGCAACTAGAGAGCCACGGTCTATCTAAGGTTAGTTACACCTTGGTTAGTCTAGGATAGGAGAAGGTGGGTTCAATGTTGTTGGGAGTAGCTAGGGATGTACCAACAAAAGTGGTGATGGTGGTGGTTATGGTGATTGCTATCAGAGATTCAGGGAGTAGGGAACTTGAGAGAGCAGTGGTGGGTGGTGGTAGCCTGTTAGGTTACTAAGGTGCTAGGGTGGTGAAGGTGAAGTGGTGAAAAGGTGAAAAGGTAAAAGGCTGAAGAGGTGAAGGAGGATGAATGGGTGCGAGGTATGTCCAAGTACCATGCAGGGCGAGAGCAATGAGAGGGGAAAGTCAGTTACCTACCTAGTACTGTGCTAGGTAGATAGTACTCGACTTTGAAAGTCAAAGTGCCATAAGCGGAGCAGGTGAAATCGAAAGTGAGGCTAGTTGTAGCGAGATAGGGCGGGAACAAGCGCTGCAATGTGGTATGGAGGGAAATCACAATGTAAGAGAAAAGAGAAATAGGAAAGTAGGAAATTACCTTTTTGTCCCAAGTGTCTGTTGTAAGTTCAATGTAAAGAGGGTGCCAGCTTCCGTGTCGACTTACAAGCTACCAGACTATATACGTGAATATACCTTGCAAGTATAGAGTATGTAGGTACGTGTAGGGTATAAGGGGTGTAGGGGTGTAGTTTCAGGAACAGTGTCTTCCTAACGGGGTGTCCCGTGAACAACTCCCGGGTCGGTACGCTCTTCGATTTGTGTTTCGACTCTTCCTCGCGTGATTGATTTTGGACGTCAACCGATTGGCATGCCTGTTTGTCAGGTTGGAAGTTTCCACGTGAGGTTTGTTATAGGTCACGGATCGTAGGGCTAGGTACATACCGTACTATACCTTATCCTGTATTGAGGCTTGCTATAGTCGCCGACTATACGCTAGATCAAAGCAGGTACCCGTACTCTCAACTGTAGTATGTTGTACAGCATACTAAGTACCTAGGTAGTTTATGCGGATCTCCTTTTCTTACCATGAAAATTCTTCAAGTACTTCTCTAATGTTTATAATTAGATTGGTCAAGTGCGTGTAAATTTTACGATTGTCTCGGAATCTTGCTTGTAAGTACTATATACCTACATATGTATGTCGCTTTATATGTCAGGATCTTGCCGAGAGTGTTTGCTTACTTGCCTTCCCAAGTTTGGTAGGCACGCATGCCACTTTTTCAAACAGTGTACACGTGGTATACCATTGTCTATCGAAGAGTTCACTTGAGTCACTTACGGACAAGTTGGCTGTACTTTGGAACTACCAGACGGTCAGTTATTGTAGAAGTTTCACGTGGATTAGACATGTTATCTATTCCGGTTCATACTAGGTACTTTGGCTGACCTATCAATATCTTGACTCTTGGTTTACATCAGATAGGCGGTCTAGATAGATTATGCCAAAGATACCTCGATTTCTTTGTTGCTCAACTTCAGCATTGCTTGTAATCGCCGACATCGCCAAAGTCAAGCTTTCTTTTCACGCTTTACCAGTAAGTCCCTTCTGATTTTGGGCTCTGATCGCCTGGGATATCACAAGTCCTATTAAGAGCCCCAATGTATAAATATGAACCAATTTTGGATACACTGTCATCACGGTTTAACAATATTTATTACGTAGACAAGTAGGGAGACGTCGAGAATTAGGGCTAGCTTTAAACGTTCCTCGGCATCTATGTGTATACATTGCAATAATCAAACCATCGCCTCTCCCCAGCTGGGAGGCCGATCCTCCACCTCGGTCCCCCACCCCGACTCCTGATTTCCCAGAGTGAGTTCCATAGTCCATCCCTCGGTGAAGAAAGCATGCGAAATCCAAGATTTAGCCCATGGCTTCTCATTGACCGTGACGTTTTGTATAAAAATATTCTCGTAGCCCGCATCGAACCCGATTGTCTTGATCTGCGCCGTCTTTCCAGTCAGGGGGCTAGTAATATTAACCTCCTGGAAGAACGGCGCCGAGATGAGGTATACATCTTGGCCGGCTATTGGGAAGAGACCTAGCATGCCAAATACGACGAACGCGCCCATGGAGCCGCTGTCATCATTTCCCGGTAAGCCGCCATGGGATGTATTGAACGCCGCTGGTATATACGTGTGTAGTCGCTTGGTGCTCAGGCCAGGACGACCGGCGTAGTGGTATAAGTACACCGTCGAGAACACGGGCTCATTCGATATGTCAGCGAGGCCAGAGGTGTGGAAGAAGTCCAGACGCTGGATAAACGACTCTTCGTCGCCCATGAGACCAATCAGGGTCGACATGGACTGTGGGACCAAGCTATTGAATGTCAACAATATAGCCCATCTACTAAGACGGTATATACTCACAATTGATATTGCCACACACTAGTATAGATCTACTAGTTAGCAATTGTTCCATTAAAGGGGTAAGATAAGAACGGCGAGGGAGTGGGACTACCGGACTCGAACCTGAGTACATATGTAGTCATACTAATAGAACAGGACAATAGACTGGAAACACTAACCTAGCCTCGAAAGTTTCACTGGGATTACTAGTAAGCGAGCAGAAATCGGCAAGCGCCGAACACGCGATGGGGTCCTGGTATCCCCAAGTACCATTTTGGTATCTGGGCTGGAAAAATCCCAAAAACCCAGTATCGTTCCCCTTGATAACAGAATTCTGCTGCGGCTTCCAGAGATTCTGCCAGTTAGCACTCCTTGCCACATATTTATCGTATAGATCATCCCGTCCCAGTCCCTGGGCTAGTGTGGCAAGACAATAATCATTGTACGCGTATTCGAGTGTCCGCGAGATACTGCGCGAGTTCGTGCCGAAACCGACGGGGTCGAAGTCCAGATAGGGGATATATGAAAGAGCCTTCCAGCTCTGTAAGCCGCCGCGGCCGTGGTATGCCCATTCTAGTGGTTCGACTTCGGCGTCCTGAATGATCGCCTCGAGTGCGACGTTCCAGTCAATGCCGGTCAAGTTTTTGACGTAGGCGTCTACAAGCACTACATCGGCATTCGACCCGCCCTAAGTCACGGTATGAGCGTTAAGTACGGGTCATAGACAGTAGCGACATATGAAGGGACGAATTAGAGTATAGAAAACGTTCAACTTCCTTACCTGGGTCCAGCCATTGCTTAGGGACCTGTGGTAGGACTTGTTAGTAGGCTCCACATTATAATAGGGGTTAACACAGGGTGTTTACATATGACAATCAGGAAGCCAGCCTTCGTGTTTATACATATCCAATAGGGAGTTAACCATCTGGACCTGTGCGCTCGGATCTAGAATAGTAAGGAGGGGGTGCTGAACACGGAACGCGTCCCAGATGCAGTAGAAAGAATCGAAGTACGGGATCCCACTATCCCAGTACGGGTTCTCGTTAGTGTAATTCTGGGGAGATATCATGGAGCGGTAGATGCCACTCCAGAAACTAGTCTGGAGGTCCTCGCTGGCACCACCGGGGTTGACCGAGATCGGGCTTAGCTTCTCATTCCATGCATCTTCGGTCTCGGTTACGAGGCGGTCAAAATCGTCAAGAGGGTTGCGGATCTCCTCGGCCGCGCGCTGGCAGGCCTGGTCCGCACTTATGTAGCTGATTCCCACCCTAGCGGTCACAGTGTTATTGGTTAACCCGCTGAATCGAACCCATCCGCCTGCCTCCAGATAGAAGAGGTTGAAACCACGGGTGACAAATAGTTCCTTCGGATCCGTTCCTGCTCGGTTGTTGACCCACACGCCGCTATCGAAAACCTCGCCGCCGAAAAAGTCAACGCAAAAATGCATCACATATGACCCAGCCCCAAAACTCGGCAAGAATGTGCCGTTCCCCTTAAGCCTCCCGCTGGCGGGGTCCACACTGATTGATGCATTCTGGCGACTTTTCCACAGGTCCGTCAGATCGAGCAATACCAACGGGTGCTGATCACCTCCTGCCGGAAATTCAAACCTAAAGAGTGCCGCATGATCACTCGAAGTCATCGCCGCCTTCACTCCGGAAACCAACTCGACTCCGAAATAGCCGGGGTGTGCGACCACCGAGTCGTCCACGTAGTGAGTGGCCCTCTCGCCAATGAGGAAGTTACAATTATTCACCTCGTCGTCAGGGCAAATCTGCGGGAACAAGGGGAAGTTTCCCAAGCTCGGATTCCCGCCCGTCCCGCTATCATGAACTGCCGAGAAACCCGTAACGCTCGAGCCGTCTGTTGCGAAGCCCCCAGTATTCTGGCCGTCGACATCTGCAACTGGCTTTGCGAGAGCGTACGGCCCTGTAGCGTGTACGTTTAGAAGCGATTGGTCCGGAGATAGAACACTGGAGAGAACTCACTTGTGGCGCCGGCAAATACATTTCCGCCATTTGTGCTACCAATCAGAGGGTCGACAAATTGGAGTACGTCGGCGCAGAAGATCGCCAGGGGGCATATGAGGAGGATGAGGAGAAGGGGCTGCGGGGTCGCCACAAGGAGTTGTCGGCGTGCCATACTCGCCAACAGCATTCCTTTAATACGATCACAATTCGAAGGTTTTTAGACGATAGGCCGTTAATTGAAGGGAGGAGAACTTTGAGATGGGGTTCACGGTAACCCTCTCGCCGATTATCCAATTCCCCGCGGCTCATAGGTTGCAGCGATTGTTTGCGACCTTCCCAAATGGGTTGCCTCTATCCAATGATTTCCCGAGAGATCCTGGTGTTGATCTTCGTGGATTGTGAAGAGGACCGCCCTCTTGGTACCACGGTTCAGTAACGTCATCCCTTTGCGGGCACAGACATCACCAACCTCCCGAGACAAAGCATTCAGATGCCGCGCATACATTCCTTTATCTTTATTTGAAGACAATAAGCGCCATCGCACTGGTATAGGCTATGCGCGGTGCTAAAAGCGCGCATTGACTTTGGAAGTATGATAGCGGTTATTTCCGAAAAATAAAAATAAAAATCGAGATGCAGTGCTCTGCGATTGTCATGCAGCTGTGGCGCATAGTAAACATCGAGGTGGGTGCCCGTCCATAGCTGCACGGATATTATGCGGGACAGTACTGCTACGAGAAGAGCCATCACTGGGATTCTGTCGATGCGACAAGGCATTCATAGATGTTATTAGCTTGAATCTGGGGAACCTTTCTCTTTGAAAGTCCAGTCCAGTTTGGTTGGGTCCGCGCACCGTAGTATATTACATGATGAAAGTGGCATTTTACGAAGTCTTACGAAACGAGAGGCTGACTCCTTTTCAGCTTCCCACCAAGTCAACCCCAGTTTGATGCGCTAAGGCTGCAGTTTGACTTCAAATGCTGCTCACCCTTTCCGCTGACAAGCGCCCGAGTTCTGAGGAATAAAGCCACGATGTCAAATTATGGAAAAACTTAATGTGTAATTCGGATTCTAAGGGCAACCCTTGAGGTGAGAAGGAGAAAAGGGATGGATAAGTGGGTATCGAGATACATAATTTATGCAACCCCAGAGCTTATGAAATATGAAAGTCATAAAGCATACATAAGTCACGAGTTTCTCTCACGTGATATCCAATAAGGGTAAGCCGTCTGTATTCTAGCTCCTTTGGCAATTCATAATTCTTCATAATTCATCATATCATCTATCGCATATCATAAATGATTCATGACAGCAATCTAATGTCAGCTATTAGGTGTGGCTGTGTGGTGGCAGCATGATGTTGGTTCGCTGGTTTGTTCTGTAACACCACCGCACTGCACAAAATAGGCACCGATTCAAGGCTACTTATGAGGTCTCACCTCCGAGGGGCATTCTCTATGGTTTTAACATATGCACTTCGTAAAAACCCCGGCATTTCTAGTCTTAAACGCTTCTATGCCTTACGAGCATCGTCTCTACGCACACATACCTAATCACTTCCTAGACGAATTCCAAAATGTCATTCCTTGATAGCTACGAGACGTTTTGTGAGCACCGCCGCAACATAAATTGGAATGGCCCGTACCCGGAGAGGAATTTAATGGGTCCATTCAAGGTGGGTGAATAACTATATCGCCGAGCAGGGGCCCATAACAAATGCTAGGCGAGGTCATTGACGCAGTATAAATTATCGTCTTTGCCAGAGCGTCTAATCGACGTTGGAGCCACCAGCGCAGACACGGTCCACCTTGTTTCGCAAGATGAATCGACCCGGGGGAGTGACCGCAAATACCTAATCCTTACCTACCGTTGGGGACGGAGCAATGACTTAGCGAAGACAACGTATGCAAACTTCGAACGCCGCCTTAGGCAAATTGAAGTATCGAATCTCCTCAAGAGGATCGGAGATGCGATAGACTTAACGCGAAATATGAACGTTCGATACCCGTTGGCCGATGCGATCTGTATCATTCAAATGATGACCAGAGTAGCAGCTCTGACGATCGATCAGAGCAGATACCTAAGATGGGAGAATACATCTCGAATGCTCTATGCTGCATCTGCGCCTCTAGAGCTACTGACAGTATCAAAGGGTTCCTCGCCGAGCGAAGAGTAGCAAGATTCAGATGGCGACCGGTCTTCATTCCTCTGAACGGCGTATTGGACGAAGCATTGGATGTCACAAAATATGGAGTTTTAAAGCTACGGCAGCCAAGGAGAAACTTGGAGAAGGAACTAAATAATAGACCTTTGATGCAGCGGGCTTGTTGCCTTCAAGAATGGCTTTATCGCCCCGAAAGCTTCACTGGACTAAAAACGGCCTGTTCTGGGAATGAAATAGTATCTTCGGCATGTCTGAAGATAATATAGTCAGTCTATCACTATGATAGAGGCCCTCTGACTGAAGCGCACTTCACGTTACAACTACCAAAGGAAGAAGCCCTCGGTCAAAATTGAAGCGAGATATTCGTAAGTCCTTCGGCCATGAAATTAACCTTTAACAAAGATTAGCTGACCGCGATTCAAGGTATTGCTTGCCACTAAATCAGAAGTACAATGATAAGTACCGCGCGGGACTCTCCCGATCCTCCCTCGCGAATGGACTTTACTGGTGCCGGTCCTGATCTGGCTGGGCAAATACGAACTACGACTTTCCTACGTGGCCATGGGCGTGTATGAGCCCAACCCAGTATTCCAAGTTTAGCGATTACGATACATTCACTACTTAGATGGTTTAAATTTCAATCCTCAGAACTCAATGGTCAGTTGGAAGATTTCACCGATCCATTTAATAGATTACTCCGTCTGGAGGCGTCTTTCATGGAATTGCAATTGGCTAGTACCGGGACCGCCGGCGGAGGCGGATACATGGTAAACCATATAGAACCCATAAACTACACTTCTCTGATAAATCCAGGAGCCGACATTTTACTCCTTCCGGATACCCCGCAAGTGGTACTCAATTAGTGCCATGCAATATGGCTTACTCGAGGTGAGCGAAACGAGCTCAAGGGATACAACCGTGTGGCATACGTCGGTATATTTCTGAAAGAGTCAACATTAGATGGTAGCGGAGTAGGGGAGCGATTAGGTCTCGCCATACCTTTAGTCAAGCCTGAGCATGAAGTCGACCCTGGGAGATGGGGAAGGTTTGTAGATCTTATATAGAATAACCACACCCTCTTCCAACGTTCATAATCAGGACCCATCAAGAGGCAGCGTAGCTAAAACTGACGAACTGAGCGCAAGCGTCTGTAACTGGTTCAACCGGGACCTATCTCATGCCCTAACGCCTTCAGCAATGACAGGCCCTGGGAGGTCAGGCCTAGCATAGACGATATTTCGAATCCTATCCACGCTGGACATGCCGAGGTTCGAGTTTTCCATACAGTAAACGCAGAGTTCCCTTTGAATTATACGCAGCGGATACAAGCGCGCCTAAGCATTGGCAATGAATGGCGTGTCTCGCGACGGTATCACACGTCGCAACGTGCTGAAGGCAAAGGTGGGCATGCCATGAAAGACATTGCGAATTCTATATAACTCGATATATGATAGCTATGAAAGTCCTTCATGAAGTCTAATCCGTAAAGATCGAACATTTACGCGTCGAGGATGGCGTGGAGTTCAGTCGGCACGTAGATTGCGACTACCGTGCGGACACGAAGCATATTGTAACCGTCATCGACCTCGGACCACGTCCCGTCTCGATATCAGACGTCACTGACTCAATATAACCGGGCAATGCCAGCCGTATTCACATGTCGCAATGAAAAAGCAGATACAGATCTAATACCAAATTCCGACAATTAAGATAATCAACCCTGGAATCTTAGATTTTAAGGGGTAGCGGAGGATGTAGAGTCGATATAATCCCCCGGCGTCCTCACTTATGCATCCCTGGTTGCGCTCTTTTCATATATTGAAGACTGAATAATGTGTAGATTCTGAAGCATCAAAGGTCCTAGCGGGTTACATTGAATCTTTTCCATATGAATTAAAGCTCTAGGGAGTATTCCTGTCGACCAGTCTGTCACTGTAAGGAAGTTCTGGATATGAGCAGCCGCATCTATTAGGAAATGTACCGGACCAAATAGTCCGCATCAAACCTTGTTTTTTTCAACTCCCTTGCGTTCCTATTTAGGAGATGAACGTATGCAGATCTATGTGCAGGAGTAGACGAATTCGATTGATTGTGTTGCGTTGCTAGTTCGCCGTCGACATGTAGTGGCGTTACACCACGTGCCCTTAGACTGAGGCCGAATCAGAACAATTAACCACTCTATAAAGGTTTGCCGGGCTATATTCGGCGCGGGTAAAGTCATTATGTCATGACTCTCAATCTTGGGGTATGTGGTTACGTTGACGACTTCTGCAACGCAATGATCACGACATCTACCCACCCATATTCACTTCCCCGGCGTTACACAACTCGATTGTTTCGCGGTAAACATCCCGAGCAACAGAAGCCTTCCTCACCAGAAACCCAACGAAAAAAATCTTCACTATGAATCTCGGCATATCGCCCGCAGCCGACTATGACGCTAAGAGCTGGCGCTGGCCACGCACGAGCTCACCAAGAGCTATCCTGGAGCTGTCATCATAGCTGATGTACGCGTGGCTGTACTGCCTTTCCTCTTCTCCCTGTATAAGTATCTTCATCTTTTCCCTTTTCCACGATAGCTGCATCCATAGATTCCGTAACACTCGCATCGTAAAGCAGCGGTAACAATGCGGCAATTCGCGGTTCTGGCTGGCCTAGCAGCCCTCGTACCACACGCTCTCGCCGTCCCCTTCGTATCCGAGGCGACGACGACAGTGACTTCTGACCCAGGCACCACGGTTTCCGCAGTCCCAGTCACTAATGTGACGTCTCATGGCCCGTATACCGGCCCGCCACCAACCACGACGGGCGCGCTCTCAACTGAGGTCACGGCCTCGACCATTGCCGCCCATCCCCCGGAGCAATACAAGCTGGACTACCCCGCGGACGGAAAACTGCACCAACCACAACCAGCACCTTACACTCCAGGCGGTGGTCTAGGCACCAACGGATCAGAGCCTGTGTACCGAGTAATCAGCGACTTCGACTACGAATCCGTCGCGCTCGCCCTGTACCAAGAATGGATCGAGTTGGACCTCTTCCACTGGGGCCTAGCGCGGTTCTCCGCGGAAGAATTCGAGGCCGCGGGTCTGAGCGCCGAGGACCGGTTCCTAATCGAATTCATGGCGGACCAAGAAGTCGGGCACGCGACCGCTTTGACCAATATGCTGGGCCCGGCGGCGCCGAAGCAGTGTACTTATGACTACCCGGTGTCCAACGTGCGCGAGTTCATCGACTTTAACCAGAAGCTTACGCGCTGGGGCGAGAGCGGTGTGTATGGGTTCCTGAACCACTTGGATTCCCGGGAGACGGCGCAGATCCTGCTGCAGAGCATCACGACGGAGGCGCGACAGCAGATGATATTCCGGCAGTTCGACGGACTGTTCCCGATGCCGGTATGGTTCGAGATCGGGATCCCGCAATCCTGGGCCTGGACTCTGCTCGCGCCCTACATCAGTTCCTGCCCGGAGAACCAGACGCGGCTCATATGGCAGAACTTCCCGTCCTTGCGTGTGCTCAACCAGCCGAACCCAGCACGCATCAACGGCTCTGACGTCTTCAACGAAACAACCGGCGGTTACGCCAACACGCTGAGCACGGCCAACATCTCCGCATCCGAAAGCTGCCTACGGGCACCTGTGGGACAGAACTGCAGCCCCGCCATAACCCACAACCGCACGACGCCACTCTCCTACCCAGGACGGCAAGTATATCTGCAGTGGGAGAATCCAGGCCAAAGCATCGGACCCAACAACAGCTACGTAACCAGCACCAGCGCGGGAGCCCCGCGGTTCGCGGCGTGGGTATCGCAGCTGAATGTAACGTACACGCCGCTGATGAACATAACGCACAACACGGCGGTGACAACGCAGCCGAACAGCACGACATACGAGGGGGACCCGGCGGTCAACGGGACCATGTTCCTGGCGATTACAGACGATGATTTGTTTGTCACGCCGTTTAACCTCTCCCTGATTAATCCGCATGTCAACGCGCTGGCGATTTATCAGGCCGGTTAAGGTGGGGAGTGTTAGTTGAAGGGCGATGCGGGCTCGGCTCTGGCGGGGACCGGAATGGTGGAGCAGAGTCGGGAGAAGACTGCAATCGAGGTCTTCGGTAGGGATCTTTGGGGAATGGTAATTCTTGACTTATAGTTTCGAAATTCTAGAATAAGATATTTCGTCGATATAATAATGGTAACGTGGCAAGTAGCGCTGCGAAATAATGTGAACCAGCCAGTCACTCCCAAATGTACTCATCCAAAGACCGGGAAACAGTATCATCACGATCCAGATCCTCCCTAACCCGCGAGAAGAATTGCAAGTAAATTCAACATATTTGATGCAACCGCGAATAGCGATATTCCATTTCTTAATAACAGTAAAGTTCCAAATCGCTTCGGATAACCAGCACCGGTACGCCATGCCATTTTCCAAGCCGCCGCCGGGTATCTTCCTTCCTGCCCTTCCTTTTCAGAAAATTGAGCCGCCTGACGAGCCAACGAATTGTAATGATTTAGATAGTAAAATACTAGAGAGCTTCCAGTAACCGCATCCATCCTGCCCTCGAGCTTCGTATCCTGACGTCTTCCGAGAGTGAAATGCGAAACAGGAGGGGATGTCGACCTCGAAGCCAATCATATATCTAGCCCCTCCACCAACACTCTTCCACCTCACTGCGGTACATTAATCTCGTACCCAATCAGCACCTCCGTCGTCGTGCCCTCCCATCCTCGATTACCAGCCGCAGACAACATAAAGCGACTGCTCGGATCGATATACAGACTCGAAATAACACCCGCACGAGGCGGACCGGGAATAATCAAGAACGGAGGTGGAGAATGCTTCGTGTTATGCTCGGACCTAAGATCATACAATCTCAGAATATCATGGGACGCGCAGACGAGATGGCGCCCATTTACCATGGGCCGAACACACGAGACCGGGCCGCTGCCGCCGGGAAACTTGAAGACACGCTCGGGCTGCCAGCCGACGCGGCCGCCGCGCGCCTTCTGCACGTTGAACTCCTCGACCGTGCCATTGCGTCGCCCCGCGTAGATCCAGTTGCCGTCCGGGCTCCAGCACGCGCCCATACACCAAGGGGGCACGCCGGGCCGGTTGCCTATGCGGGCCACGGGGTTCGGCATGCGGCGATCCCAGATTCGGAGGGTTCCGTCCATGGATGCCGAGAGGAACGTGCTATCCGATGTCTGCGTCATGTCGTAATGCGCCGGTGGTGGTGCAGCGAAAACCGTCGATGGTGATTGCGGTGCAGCTCCTGGGGGACCTTGGTTTGTCGGCTGTGGCACGCCCGCTGCTGGTTGCTGGAACGAGTTGTCACCCGTGGATGGCATGGAGAAATCGGGTATGGGAGGTAGATTAGAGGAATCGTGGGCAGTGTTGTTACCGAAAGAATTGAGCCCGTTATCGCCGAACAGAGCAGAGTCTGGTTGGTTTGAATCCGGCAGAGGTTGAACGGCCGGCGCTTGATCCGACTGGGGTTCAAACGCCGGACCCGACATGTCGTAGTCGCCTAGCGTGACATCGTTATCCTGGGCGGAATCCTGCATCATGGCGCGGGAAAACTCGTTATCGTCGTCCACTCCAAAGGCGCCCATGCCGTCATTATCGCCAAATAAGTCAGAGCCGCCTGTTGGACTACCTCCGAACAGGCTATCATGTCCGGGACTTCCCCGGGCATCAGCACCGCCGTCTCCTCCGTTGGGCGCATGGGTTGAAACTCCATTCAGTTCTATGCCATTCATTCCACCATTTAGATCAGTGCCGAACCCGGCGTCCGGGTCAAATTTCAAGATTTCGTCTACGCCGGGATGCGCATTGTTGCTGAAGAATGTATCGCTAGGTAGATCTTCTTCCGCAGCTTCAGGGGGGATTGGGGCGCCACCCATGGGTCGTATCTCGATAGCAGAAATTTGGCCGCCGCTTCCATCAAATTGGCGCGTCACCTGCCCCGTATTGAGATCCCAGTCGAATATATTCTTGTCCCAGCTCCCGCTAATCACGCTCTTCTCGTCCGGGGAGAGAGTGAGCACGCTGACAGCATTGGTGTGCTTTTTGAGGCATGTAATCCGTTTTCCCTCGTCGTGGCGCACACTCTGGAGGTTGATACCGCCGCTCTCAAGGCCAGACAAGAGCCATAGTGCTTGGGAGTGCACGGCGAGACTGTAGACAGGACTGAGGACTAGATCGTCCTGGCGCGCCGGGGCCGACGGGGCCTCGGCATTCTCCCAATACGACATCAAGACTCCGGCTTTGGTGACGGAGTCGACAAAAGGATGCCTCTGCGCCACAGTCAAGAGGGTCTTCCCGTTGATCGTAGCAGGTCCGTCATACTTCCTGATGTATCCGTCGCTTCCTCCGGTCATCCAATAGCGGAGATCGGGAGTGATAGCCATAGCATTGATGCTGGTGGCCATCGGGGCGGCCATGGTGGGAACTATGTCGTATGTCGCGGCAGTAAGGGCTTCGGGACGGACCCGAGGTTTCCACTTGGGTGTCCCGAGAGGGCCGGGGGTAGCTGAGGTTCGAGTAACAGCCGGATTAGATAGGCCATTGGCTTGTCGATGATCTTGAGCATCGTCCTCTTCGTCATGATCGTGCTGATCCGGATCATCGTCCTCCTCATCGTCATTCTCATTGTCATTTTCGTTATCGTTATCGTCCTCTTCATGGTCCGGATTTTCATTCTCGCCCTCGTTGTCATCCTCGCCGTCGACGTCGACATCACCATCGCCATCCGCGTCGCCATCCGCGTCATGCATCATTAGATCGTCTTCGTGTTCATTATCGGAGCTCGCGTTAGAGTCTCGGTCGAAGTCATCCATCTTGAAGACCTGTTGAATATTCCTACCCACTACAAAATGCAATCATATCCCGTCTGGGCTCGGGTTAATCATTCTATTATATGTATGTCTCGATTTTCGAGCGCGCGTCGCGTATTAATATGAGGGGTTGCAGTTAATATAGTGAAAGGGTCCAAGGTACTTTCTGATGTGAAATTGGGTAGAGAAATGGTAGATATAGAATATGAAAGAAAGGGTATGTAGAGAAGGCGACAAAGTGGGAGTGAAAAGAGGCGCCGAAGCAACGGATCGATATTATTAATGGTTGATGAAGGTGGGAAGGTTTGGTGTACGAAGTTCAAAAGTTATACATAAGATATGTACTAGTAGAATTAGAGTTGGGGATTTATATGCATGCATGGCACTAGGGAAGGTTATGCAGATAGGTAACTCTAATTTGGCGGTGGCGTCAATATTAAAGGTTGAAGCCACACCACCTAACAATAAGCCACATACATACCTCCTAACTACTAGTACCGTAATTCAACATCAACATCAACCTCGATTGATCGCATCTCAAAGCTATTGTGCAGCGTCACTTCCAATTCACCCTCAGACGAGTCACAGTAGGCTCCTAGGATCGGATAGACAATGAATTGTAATACATTGTCGGTTCTGCTAGCTAATCGAAACAATCAATTATACTCATGCTTTACCACGAAGTTCATACAGTACGGTAGGTAGTTCGTATTACAAAAACATCCCCAAACATCCCCAAACATCCCTAAACATTTCTATCGCGCCGTCCATACCCCCTACCCGACCTCCTTTCTATAGGGGGCTCTTGAACCCCTTCCAGTTACAGGCCCTGTTCTATTCGTCCCTCTTCCAGCTCCTCTTCCACGCACTCGCCCGGCCCTTGTACCTGTGCTCGCCCCTCTCGTCGTCCCTCTCGTCGTCCCTCTCGTCGTCCCTCTCGTCGTCCCTCTTCCACTCCCTCTTCCAGTCCCTGTACTCGTACTCGCTCCAGCTACACTCCCACTCTCGCTTCCACCCGCTTCTTGGTTGCCCGTCTTCCTCTTCTTCTCAGGCCTTTCGCCCTCAGGTGACTCCACCGGCTTTCTATGTCGCTTTAAAACATCCTTCAGCGGTCTTGGTGGTGGTGGTCGCGGTGTCGATTGTCGCGCTGGCTGCGGTGCCGGCTGCTGTGTCGGCTGCGATGCCGGTCCCCGAGGCGGCCGCAGTTGCGATGGTGCCCGCTGCACTGGCTGCGATGGTGCCTGCCGTACCTGTGGCGACTGCGATGCCGGTTGCGGTACCCGCTGCGTTGGCTGTGATGGTGCGTGCCATATCTGTGGCGACGGCGATACCGATGGCTCACTTGACGGTGGCCTCGATGGTTGCGATCTCGGAAATGTCGGCGGTGCGTTCGTAAACCTGGGCGGTGCGTTCGTAAATTGGGGCGGTGCGGGAAGGGCCGGTACGTCCCTGAACGGGTCTGATAGAGCCGGCTTCCGGTTGTCTTGGGGCTTTGACTTCCGTGCGCGATGATGTAGCGGAGAAGCTCGGAAAAGCGGCTCGGGATCGTCCTCTTGGGCCGCAGGGTCAAGGGCATGGTCCGCCGACCAGTCTTGCGCTACCCTAGGCGTACTAGGGCTAGGCCGCACTGGTGAGGGGCGTGCCGGCCAGGTCCTCCCCAGATCAAATCCTGGTGTATCCCCTAGCGATACTACGGTTCCCGGGACCATTGGCTCCCTTAATGGTGCAGCGGGTGTCTGAGGTACGGTTGTCGGGTCTTCACCAAACCTTCCCGGACGTCGACCCCTACCGCGTCTAAGAACCCAATTCTGCCTTTCTCCTACTTCCAGTATCTCAACGTCCTGTTCCGGCTCGGCACTCGGCCGCATCGCGTCCCCGGCGTCCACCAAAATCTCACCCTTTTCCGTCCGGCGTTTTACCGTGGCCACCAACTCGACCGCCATTCGGGCTTTGTAATCCATCCTCTTAATAGCTTCAAATGCGTTAAGTCCCATCATCTCGAACCGCACAAAATCGGGGTTAAAATATCCCCGAATCGGTCGCCAGAGCGCTTCCTGGTTATCATATTCGCCTATGTCTAGTTCCTGGATTCGGTTTATCATTTGTCTCGCCGCCCAATACGTGCGGAGGCCGCAGCTCCAGCCGTCTTTCTGCGCGGGCACCTGCACGTCTCGGAGGGTATTTTCCGTTACAGTGAAACCCACTGATGCAAAAAATCTTTTAAGCCTACCGGTGAGGAAATCATTCCTCCTTTGATTCGCCGCATCCCGTTTGTGCCCCCAACTGTCCATCAAACAAAAGTGAGTAATATTCTTCCACCCATCATTCGTTCTGTCTGGGTTCGATTTCCGTATAACACATAGCTCCCAATGGTATCCTCCATAATTGATCGGCCACAAGGTAAATTCAGTTCTCGTGAACAATCTCTTGAACCTGTTCCATCCTAAAGCCCGTTCGAAATTTTGAGGTCTGTCTTCGGTGAACATATCCTCGATGTCCGCCGCCACTATGTGAATCTTGTTTTTCAGTCTCCCGTATAAGCCGTCGTGCAACATATTCAGACACGCATCGATGGTACTGCCATTCGCCCACTTTTCACGATGATCCTGAAGGACATGGAGGCCTCTTATGTCTGGCCACCCGTCCTTGGGTCGAGGTATCTCTGCCTCGTTAGGGTTCAATATGTGCTGAATTGGGCAGGTGTTGCCAGTAGGTGCGGTTTGGTTGCAGAGGACCTGTGCGGGCGTGAAATTTCGTCCGTTCAATGGGTTCCAAGGCGATGCTGGAGCCTGGCCCCCTGAGTGCTGTTTCTTTGGCGCCATGTTTTAGTGCCCTTGATTTTAAGGTAGGAGGGATGTTCTTTGGAAGATATTCCCTTGGAAGATAAGAGGGTTTCAAACACCAGGATACTACGCCGTCAACAGCGATGTATCTGTCTAAGTAGCTGTTGTTTCCTTACTACTACGTATTCAATATACCACACAACGTAGTGGTGAACGAAGATATTCCGCGACGTCGATAGGTTGGTAATAATAGATGGATGGTGGAATCCCTTGCGACGTTTGTTAAGTTCGCTATACAATTCGAGTCACCGAACAAAGCTGCGTATACCTACCACCAGAAGCAAAAGTTTGTCTGCCAGACGTCTTTGTCCCTCGCCGAATCCGACGTTTTCCAGAAACAATGGACTACAGGTGAAAGCGAGGTAACTTTTTGGTTTCGGCCCACGAGTTTCCGTCTCTTTGTCTACAGACCTACCCACGAGAACGATAGCAGGCAGGGCTCAGCGAATACGAACGGGTCGCAGGAAGCTTTCAAGAAGAATTGCAGATTCGCATGTGTTTTGTCACTCAAAATGACTATGATCCCATATATTCTATTGCAATCAACATGGCCTGGACCTCCGCTTTATATCAGAAATACCAGAGGCGGTAATAACAAAGCCGTTCTAAACTCTTAAGCAGTTGTGCAACAATAGCTTTCTCTTTCTTTTACTCCCAAACATAGTAAGTTAAGAATCGAAACAAGCCATCTCGCTTAAAGAAAACAATTTGGTGGTTCAACTAATTATACATTCGCTTGTGTTAGTAGACGAAGACACTATGGCATTATGGCATTATGGTATCTGGCTTAACAAAGGAATAGCATAGATTGTAACGAGTCACTCCAGCCCGCAATGGGTACCTAGGTAGAGACACCAACAATCTACACCAAAGAAGAGAACGTAAAGGTCACTGTAACAACGTATCCAAGTACTAGAATATTAGAACCTTTTTTTTTTCTTCTCTTACCAAGTACCATGGTCACCAAGACTACATGTTCCTGCGATTATCTATAATTTACCGGGAATGACAAATTGATATATCGTATGATAGCGGTATACCGGTGTATATGAGAATCTTATTATTCAACCGGAACATTTTACTACTCATGATATCACAAGGAAGTGTAGGTAAGTTGCTCAACGAGCTTGGCCACCCTTTATGAATTCGTGGTGGCTTGACCCCAACAGCCACTGATACTGATACATGTAATAGTACAGTACAGTATGGGTTTAATAGATATACAGCTATACATACTGTACAAGACCGATTTTTTACCGATCTTATGCCTCCATTATTATTATGCAGGGTTTGTTGGTTGTTAGCTCATAAGCAGCCTAGTGAATTAATTGATCGATCCTCCCTATCCATCTGCTCTTGGCTTGAGTCCCGACTGATCAATCATGTTCTATGCCGGGTTCTCATCTCGACGACGGATAATCGTCGTCACCCGCATCCGCCATTCCGTCAACTCTAAGTAAGCATCCTTAAGAGACTAAGAAAGGGAAAACTACATCGGTCCTGGGGGGCGGGTCGGGGGCGTTTGTTCCGATGCTCATCCCGGCGCCCTACCGGGGCATCGCGTCGTTCTTCGTCGGATTTCTCTTATGCTACGCCCTCCTCGCCTTCCGATTACGATCTCAATGCTACCGGGACCCGTCGTCCGTGTTCTTCCGACCGGAGTCCGCTCGCGTGCTCACATACTCGGCCTTCCGGAAGACGCAAGCCCAAAAATTCGGCGATCAACTGGCCGCCCTGGCCGCGCCGACGAAGTGGACGAACACGACCGCTCCAGACCTCTGTATCGGTGTGGCGTCGGTAAGCCGGCACGGGTTCTCGTACCTGAAAGAGACGCTAGGCTCGATCCTCAAGGGGCTGGACGATGTTGAGCGGCGGCGCATATACCTAGTCGTGTTCCTCGCGCACGCAGAGCAATCGGAACACGAAGATTTCCAGCAGCCGTGGCTCGTAAATATGGCGGACAGCCTACCATCGTACCCTTCCGACGCCGAAACCCTCGACCTCGTCCGGAAGCTCGAGGTCGAGGGGACGTACGAAGCGCACGCGCGCAAGCAGAAGATCGACTACAGCGTGCTTTTGAACACGTGCGCGGGCGTGAATCCCAGGTACACGATGACGTTGGAAGACGACGTGATAGCGCTGGATGGGTGGTTTCACCGCGCTCTTAGCGCGCTGCAGGCTGCTGCTGAAAAGACGCGGGCGCTCGGACGAGATAATTGTATGTTACTATGTACCTCGCACTACATAGCCTGACAGAGTTCTGCATCACGGCCCTTACCCGTGCCACCGTATTTAGATCCCGCTAACCTTGAGCTAACGTGTAGTTCTCTACCTGCGCGTGTTCTACGACGGCCGATTGTTGGGATGGAACAGCGAGGAATGGCCCCTGTACGTGGAAACCAGCATCGCACTGCTCCTCCTCGAAGTCTCGATCCTGTTCCTCATGCGCTGGCGCATCACCGCCATGCGCAAAAACCTCACACTTCCCGTCATTTCCGTTCTCTGCGGAATATGCACACCGATGCTTATCGGTCTCTTTTTCGCCGCTGGACGGAACTGTATGCTCCCACGCCCGGCGGGCGTGCACCTGATGCATAAGTACGGGTGCTGTGCGCAGGGTCTCGTGTACCCGCAACAAGTGGTGGCCGAGCATCTGATCCCGCTGTACCGCGACACGCAAGACAGCCACGCGGCGGTGGACACCTTCCTAGAGGACTGGGCGGACGGACACGATGCGCTGCGGTGGGCCGTCACGCCGGTGCTGATTCAACATGTGGGCGGGAAGAGCACGCATGGAGCGGGCGATCAGGAATTGGGGTCGCTGACGGATGATATGCCGTTTGATTATTCGTTTGAGCTGAATGATCCGGTGAAGCTTGCGCAGGAGCATCGCGACTGGATTGCACAGATGAAGATGCGGGGAGAAGAATTAGAATAAAATTTTAATAGTAATACGGGCATTCGCAAGAGCTACCTCCAGGGGGGCGGGCATATACATATGCTCCATATCTCTCGAACTTGTCCCTGTTTAACATCGGGGTGTATTGTTGTTTCCCAGGGAAATGTTGCTTTAAGCTATGATTTAACGACGCACCATAGATATCCTTCCCCTTACTGACAAATAGTCATTGGCACAGCGTTGACAGAACCCAGCAGCGCCAGCTGAACTTTGAAGGGCTGGGATAAAATGCTGTACCCGAGCCAGAACTGAGGGTAGGATAGTGAGCTGGTATGATGGGGTTTCTACGGCGGCCCAAGTAAAATACCTGCTTTACCATGTACGAAGTCTCATGAATATCACGATCCTACTGAAGATTACAGATAAACCTACTACGATATTCTGTTATTTAAGTAAAATGCCAGGGAAGTAGTTCCATGTTGTGTCTGTATAAGAGTTAGCTATCGTGTATTCCGGCAAATTTTCCACAGCTTGCCTACCATGATACAGAGTTCCGCCTGGATTTGGTGCTCTTGCGACATAGTAGTCTAACCAGTTATATCGAGAATAATTCCCGATAGGTTGTGAACGACATTGGGCATGATCCAACTAATTGCTAAGTATCGGATGACTGAAGAATCTGCAAGGAATACAGGCTCTCCGGTCATTTTACTCACGCATCCCTCTATCGCATTAGGGTAGGGTGCTGCATTGACATCTTCGGAGTTGTGCCTTAGCGTTTCGCGAATATGATATGACCTTTTCGACATGGCTTGACTCACGTCTCCTTGGGCCGTTTCCAATGGATCACAGTACTCGAGAATGTCGTATATCCCGAATCCTCAGGGAATATCGCTTTATCGCACTGTTCGTCTAACTCCTTCGACTCTGGCCATTCCAAGGAACCCGAGCCATGGCAACTGTCAAATATCAGCAAGAATACGACACCACCGTGATCAATTACTAAAAGAGGCCGCTACATCAAACGTCTCCCGACGAAACCCTCATACATGGATAGGTAAGCACTTACTCTTCCCACACCTCCCTCGGGGTCCCCACGAATATCGCAGGGCGGTGCTTCCTGATAGCCCGGGCGTATATATCCCTGTACAGATGCACGCCAAACACCAGAGTCGAAGAGCTGACCCGTTCGAAACCTGCAGGAGAATCGACAACCTCGTGGCCGAGACTACGAATGAACTCCTTGTCCGCGGCGTTGAACAGCGGTTCCTGGAAGAGACACGCGATCTTCCGTTCTTCTTGCTGGATTTGGATTTGGTTGACCATGTACAAGAAAGCAGCAAGTTGGACGTGCGCGCGCCGCTTAACCTCCCAACCGCCGTCTTCGGGGTCGAAGGTCCCCAAACCGAAACAGATCGCTTGGGTTATGGTAGAATACCGCGCGTGGGATGCGATGAGGTCCCGGAGTTGGTGGCAGCATGGTGATGTTTCCCACTGAGTTACTATGCGATTATATTCGGCCGTGATTGCGGGGAGAGATAAGAAGGATGAACGCGGCTGAGATCCGAGGATATTGTTACCGTTGTGGTGGGAAGGGATGACGTGCTGTGCGTTGGGGCGCCGCCGGCCCTTGCGGTGGACTTTGGTCCACACTTCCCCTATCTGTGTGGCTTCTTTGCAACCATCTACTGGTGGTGATGCCATACTCCGCTAAAGAAACGGGAACGCGGGTGAAGTTGCAAAGTTCTAGAGCGTCTACGCAAAACCCCTTGGAGGCGTATAAAGGAAACTTCGTTAAAGCGAAATTATGGTATTGCATACATGCATACACGTAGGGCACAAGCCACGCGAAATCATGTGATATTCTCTTTAAGGTTTCTTTCCTTCCTTATGCACTGTACGTGTACAACATCAATCAAGCCTCCAGTGTGTCTGATTTTCTTAAATAATGAGTGGTCCAAGCTTCCGTCCACTAAACCTTATTATAGTTTCTCTCTTCTACAACATCATCATCAATATCACTTCTAAACAGCTTAGATGGTGTGTGAGAATAAAACTCATCTTCTACATCGAAGCACTTATATAAGTGTTCAAACTAATATAAACCTACGTTTTTAATTAAAAAAAAAACGTCATATCATTCATACCCTTCCTACCTGAGCACGTTCTTAAACCGCGGAAAATAGCCGATGTAACGAGGCCATTTGGTACGTGATTTGGAATTTCATCTCGGCCATTGAAAATGCCCTACGGGAAAATCGCCGAGCATTTCGTCAACTCATCGGGAAATTCTTTTCTCTAGGGAACCGGTCCGAACACACAGCTCGAATATTTATCGTAAGGCTGTCATATAATACCGCAAACGTGTTATTATCATACTCATATTCATACTCATATACCAGCCCACCTGGGCATGTAAATGCGATGCGACGCGATGCTTGCCTTTATTTAGTTTGGGGAAGCACAGAGAGAGCCTAAGCTATATAAGTGAAATGGTGGTGTCGGCGCTGCTTACACCGGACCAAAAATAGCCCCCATACTGCACACCTACTGTAGCACCGTACTACCTGTACGGTAACGAGAATCAGGACAACTTAAAAAGAGGCTCGCAAGATTGGGGTCTAGGTAGCAGTAAATCGTGGCCCTGCCCGTCTCGATTGGAGTCTTCCCGAGTGGGCTTCTGCTAGACTTTCGTCGGCGCTTATGTCTCGACTTCTTACTGGCCAGGCCCAACTCCTCGACCCCTGTCTCACGCATTGCCGGCGCAATTTGTGGTACCAACCACAGCTTTTCCGAGCGGTGGATTGGGGAACTCACCCAGCCCTTGCTGCTCAAGTGCTGTGACCCCGGAACTACCCTGCCGTCGATCGATACCATTGGCTGGCCCACAACAAATCAATCTCGTTCCTACATTGGACAAGCGACTCGCTCTGGCGCTTCGCCCGCACCTTATTGGTCCTTCCCGCTTGTAGGACAGGGGACAAGGGCAGCCGGCTGCACGTCGTGCACATCGCCCAGCCCTTCTCACTGGTCCATCTGGTTAAGATGGCGCCCGCCGCTATCGACCCTTGGACAGTGGAGCGGGGAGACGCAGCGAGGGTATTGGCTGTGCGATGCAGGTTGGCTTTTCGAGTTCGCAATGGCGGCCAGGTAGGCGCTGCGGTTTTATTATTGCTCTTCCCACCGGTCTGTAATAATATGGGTTCATCCTGCCCTACGAGTCCTTCCGCTTCTTTTCTCAGTTATTATTATTCCCCCAATATCGCCAGTGTCTGTCAGTGATATACTCCTGTACGTGGGAAGATATATACCCTACGGCATACAGCAATATCTAGTCACTACCACCGACATAGCCGAGCAATCGGCCAGAGCCTGCCTATCTAGAAGAACGATCGAAGGTAGATACCGGCCGTGATATAGGACAGAAGCATATTCACACCGACTACGACGATTTCCATTGTTGTGTGTTGGTGTTCTAGTTGGGAAGAATACTTAGACCTGGTGCCGACGAAGGGTTTGGGGACTGTTCATAATAGCCGGGCGGTCGCTGTGCGACACCAGGAAAACCCCGATCACTTACAAACATTCACACAAACCCGTCCCGACGGACAATCTATACACAACAACGCCAACACAATGCTCTCATCAATATTACTGGCGGTGCTCACCTCGAGCTTGGCAGCCGCACACACAGTCATCACGTATCCCGGCTGGCGAGGCGACAACCTCATCCAGAACGAGACGTGGCCCTACGGCATGCAATGGACATATCCCTGTGAGTTTGACCCTTCATTCTTCCATAACTTGGTACACCTCGTACTCTCATTCAACTAAGTACTTAGCATGACTAACACAAAAACCCACAGGCGGCGGCATCCCCCTAACATCAAATCGCTCGTACTGGCCGACGACAGGCGGCGCCGTAGCCTTCCAACCAGGATGGTTCCAAGGGCACCAGACAGCCTTCTTGTATATTAACTTAGGCTTCGGAACCGAGGGACCGGACGGTGGGCCGGGCAACATGTCATTCCCCATGATCGCACCCTTCCAGCTACTTGGTCCGTCTAAGGGTCCCTACCCAGGCACGGTGTGCTTGCCCCAAGTGCCGCTGCCACCGAATATGACATTCAACGCCGGGGATAATGCCACGATCCAAGTCGTGGAGATTGCGCAACACGGTGCTGCGCTGTTTTCGGTAAGTCTAACTTTTCCTACTGGGGATTCCCAATCATCGTCTACGGACACTCGGCAGAAAAGAGGAAGGAAGATATGAAGGCCAACTCGCTAACCCATGTGTGAATATAGTGCGCCGATATAACCTTCGCCGAACCCGGCGACGAGCGGATCGCCAAGGTGAACGGGAGCAATTGCTTCAACAGCACGGACCTGGGATTTGCTGAGATTTACACCATCACGACGCAAGAGATCGGGTCCGCGGCTAACATGACGATCACAAGCTCTGCGGAGAGCAGTTTCTGGTTCAGGACAGCGTCGTCCTGGACGTGGTTGGGATACTTGCCGCTCTTCGTTTGTTCGCTTTGGTTCGCGTTATAAGACCCGACGACGAATACCTTATGTACGGATGGATTTACGTACCTACGATGGGATGAAGAGGACGACGATGAAGAAGAGGGGGCGTGGGAGAACCTACACAATTTTTTGAATGTATCTATATATACCATTTGGCATTTCCTCGGCGTACGCGGCGAACGAAGGAACGGCTGGGCTTTTCTATTATTTGTACTACTCCTGTCCGTCTAAGCACCGGGGAGGACGGCATCCCGTGCGAGCCCGGTTTTATAATAGCACGAGGAAAGGTGGTGCGAGATCCAGATTTCTACTTACCTACTGGGTAGCTATACCTACCACCGAATTATCTTGTCGGATAGATGAGATGCTATCGGGATTATCATTAGCTCGAAAACGTCGGTAGATATCTATCTTCAAATACCAAGAAACTAAGAACTACGTTAAACTACTCCGTGCTTAACTCTCGTGAACACCTGCCTATCCATGTCCACAACCTACCATACGCATCACCCAAAACCATGATCAGAAGTAAACCAACCATGGAAACATACGAGTCAATTTGCGAAATAGGGGCTCGTCGGGAGTATTTCCACGCCCGGAACCACGTACATATCATATGCATCACACCTCCTTTCCAGCCCGGCGGGTAGCGGAACTACATCACACACCAGCGACGCGACTCGTTAGACGAGCCGCCGAGGCTAGGGGCCGAGATATCCGTGGAACTCTGCAGAGCCTCCTGATGCCTGACATCCCGGGATGCGCCGTGATTCGTCGCGCCGGTGCCCTGACTACATTGCTTCATCGTACCCACATCCAAGTAACCCCTTGATATCTACCTAGTACGATGGTGCTTCTTGATACTGGTTAACTAGTAAGACTACTGGGAACTTACACAGGCGTAGTGAAATGAGGACGAGCTTAGGAGAGACTATCACTGAGTAGCAAGATACACCGTCACAATTTTGTAAATCTCAACGAGGAGACGAATTCGTCCGCTTAGAATTACGGGCCATCTAATCTTATTATATTTTCTACCCTGTCTGCGTTCGACCCGAGCCACGGTCTTCCGAGCGGCAAGGAACCATCTCGTCTCCGCACACGCGCTATCGCCCCGGGATGCTCGACCCCAACTTCACTCGCAGCGATGTGGAAAACACTGATGCGGCTAACTTCTACGAAAGTGGTATTCGCTTAGTGGAGCGCACGTAGTTGTGTACATGTACCTACACGGCGGACCATATTAATCGTGCTAAGATGATCACCTCAACAACGCCAAGCACTCATCCGCGACCTCCTTAACCCTGGGATCAGCGACGCGATCTTTGCTTGCCGCAATCGACGACGCCAAGCTCCGTGCCTCAGGCGAAAACTTGCCGATGACTGTAACTATAGTCCCCGCGGCTACGAGCGCGCGGAACACGACCTCACCGTCGTTCTGCTTCTGCAGGATGCGCGCCAGAGCCTCGAGAAGGCGGACTTGCACTTCTGTAGACACGCTCCCAGGTTGTCTAGACGCCAGGACAGCGAGGTTTACCAGCGTCGTCGTCAGGGCGATCAGTAAGTTACGATTATACGGACCAATGGCCGGCTGGCCGCCGATACCCAGGACCCTCTCGATGAAAGTCGCGACTCTCGCAGCTTCCGACGGCTGGGAGAGCAATTTCCGGCCTTCTTTTGACTGGAAGAGATTGGCGATAGCGCGGGCAGCCATCATGGCACAATTTTCGTTGGGCTGTGCACCGGCGGGGATGCCGTCGAGGGCGGCGGAGATAGCGATTTGGACCAGGCTGCCGAAGTCCGGTGAGGAGAACTTAGCGGCGGCGGGGGACACGGCGATGCACCGGAGCAGGTCGAGGGGAGCGAGCCGATCTGGGTAGTCCCAGCTTGTGCACATCATAACGACCAGGCCAACAGACTGCTCGTCTGCTACTGGTTGGCCGGCTTCTAGTTTCCGCTTTACCTCTGCTAGCACTTCTTGGGCCGGCGGGTTTAGCGAGTGATCCTTGCGTCCTGCGGCCACGAGCGCGGAGTTGACACTAAGAATCTTCTTAAACACAGCTGAATTTAATCAGTTGGAATTCGACAGCTAAAATTGAAGGGTAGGGGCTGGCAATGGCACTTACGTTCATATTTAGCAGCTGTGATATTAAGGTATTCGCGTTGCGGCAAAGCCTTAACTTTAGACGCGCCGGGCACCTCGCCAGGCCGGTACCGTGACTCGGTACCATACGGATCGGGTCCCGAGGGCCCAGAGTCCTGCCCGATAGTGGCACCTTGGGTGTTATCAGTAATGAATTTAGCGACTTGATCTAGGAAATTTTGCGATAGCTCATTATCTTCGATGAACTTCCGCGCCCGATCCCAGGGATTTTCGGAGAGGTTGTACGGCAACTTTAGTGAGGGCTGGCCTTCCTCGATGGCGACATCGAAGACGTAGTCGTAGGATTGGCCGTTGTATTCGACCTTGCGTCCACTGCTGCCGACTGCGTCCACGACTGTACCGATGTTGATCCATTGCTGTTGACCCATTGACCATTGGTGTGCCGTAACGGAGCCATTGTTCTCTTTTATCATTTGTACTTGACCCTCCTTTGTCCCCGACTTATTCTTCAAGAAATCCGGGCCTGGGAGCTTCTCCTTGTTGATTCCACCTACCTGCTGCTGCGGTATTGAAGAGGACTTGACGGATTCGTCGAATTGCGCTAGGGTTTCCGGACTTGCGAGGCGTTCCGGGCTTCGTGAAAAGACCCGCACAACGCCGTCGCTGGCGCCCGTCACGATATCGCCAGTTCCGGAGCACACAGCGACAGTCCAGACAGAGATGGCAGGGTGAGTTATAGTCTGAAGGCATTCGGAGCCGCTCCATATGCGGACCGTTCGATCCTCTCCGGAACTGACCAGTTCTCCAGAAGGTAGCATTGCAAGAGAATATATGAAACTTTCATGGCCATGGAGCTCACCAACTGGCTGGCCGCTTAGCTTCCATAGGCGAATGACTCCGTCGTTACTAGCACTGGCGAAGTCGGCGCCACTGGGATGACCACTCGGGACCTGGCAGAGTGCTCGAATAACGTCGGAGGTATAGATAGTAGATCGGGGTTCGACTTGAGCACCCCTGACGGTTCGGGGATCATATATACGGATATTCTTGTCGGCACAGGCAGTTATGATAGTCGTCTCGTTAAGAGGCAATACGTCCCACACCGCCCCCTCGTGGCCGGCCAGAACAGCTTCGGTCTCCCACTTCTGAACGCTCCATATCCTTGCGGTCTTGTCCCAGCTACCGGATACGACGTACCGATCGCCGGGGACGACGGCTAACGCACAAACATTCTGGGCATGGCCAATAAGTAGGCGCTCGGCGTTGTCTGAGGGAACCGAGGTAGCTCGCCGAACGTCGATGATAGTATCGCTACCGGCGGAAATCACCAGGCCGTCGGGGTAATCTTGCGAGGGAGGGAGGTAAGCTACGCTGTTGTAGAACTCGGATCCTTGGGAGGTAAGGGTGGCTTCGAAAGCGGGAGGGGACGCGGCGGTTCGCTTCCAGGCGCGAACGGTAAAATCTCTAGCGGCGGACAGAATAAGGTCTTGGGTAGGGAAGCAGACATCTCGTACCTGAGGCGAACAGTTAGCTACTGAGAAATATAACAAGGCGTATAAGCGAGCAGGGAGCGCATACATCGGCATCATGACCGACGAGCTGCGCGGACAGCTTGAAGTCGGCCATAGTGTGGACAAGACGACGGAATATGGACGATGCCTTCTCTTCTCCAACCGGAGTCTTATTTGCGGCGTTTAGCAATCGTAGAAATTAATGTGGAAATGTTGAACAAATTGGGGGAACGTTTGGTAGTAAGGTTAGTAAGGGCAGTTGAGGTGCTGATGTTGAAGATGGGAGATGCATACGACCCAAGTACATACATCCATACAATAATTACGTATTCCTACGGCTCGCTTACCTTATGTGACTACCAGCTTCTAATGGAAGCTATCAACCCAAGTAGGTAGGTGGGGTTTGTCTCTACCTGCCTTACCCGCCTTACCAATGTCATCAGCGCGGGGTTGTGCTTTCCAAGATTATGCTAGTAACTCAAAAGTATGCATAAATACATACATATGTATATATTCTGTAATGCATGCCGGATGTGCACTGTTAGACTACCTACTAGTACCTACTAAGGTACCTTGTACTCCGTACCACAAATATTAATTCTTCCCCACTCAATCCACTCAGCTCGTGCTTGTACTCGCCTTGCCGCATCCATGAGCCTCGTCCATTGAATTTCTCCATTTCATTGATTCTAAGCTTCTGAACAAAACCGACTTCCAGACATTTTTCTTTCTTAACCCGTCGTCTCTCCCCTCTCGCCGTTCACCCTCACCTCATTCCCCTATCCCCGTCTCTCATTGCGCACTAACGTTTCTCACATCTCACTACCGATCGTCTTCGCTCTTCGGCCCCTAATTTTCCATCTCTTGGTCCTCAGGAGATCCATTGGAGCTTGACGATATCCCACGACCAAACCTCACTCACGTCGATTGAAATACCTATTTCTCTCATTTGATGAACACAATTCTTCGGCTACCCTTTCGCGCCGCCGAACTTATGACTCTTTACGACTAGCCACGACTGTTCGCTTCGTCCAATTTTCCACACTCGAGCTCTGATCATTCATTCCCCTGTCGCATTCTTCCCTCGCATTTGGCGTCTCGAGCCTCCCTCTGATAGACATCCTCGTCTATTCGTGACATACGCTGTTGCGGACCCTCCTTGAACACCGCCTCTTATCCTAGCCCGAAACGCACACGAGCTTGCGCGCGCTAGGACCTCTATTACGAGATATACCTATTCCAACTTCGCTATAGGACTGGGCCTTCGACTTCTAGTCTAGCTCCTTGACCCAAGCATTCACATCACTTCTGTATAACAATCCCATTCGCATTGGCTCGCTGTAACAATGGCTAGTACTGAGGCGCCGCGACAATACGTCCCCCTGACGTGTCACGGTCACTCTCGTCCTGTTCCCCATATCAGTTTCTCTCCCCTAGAGAAGGATGATGTCTACTATTTGATATCCGCGTGCAAGGGTGCGACTTATCCTGATATTATTCGCATACGACGAATAGCTAACCGTTGATGTATCTAGATGGCAACCCTATGCTTCGTGACGGTCAGACTGGCGACTGGATCGGTACTTTCATTGGCCATAAAGGCGCTGTCTGGCAGGCTAGACTTAGTCCCGATGCCGGAACCGCTGCTACGGCTTCTGCAGACTTCACTGCGTGAGCTCTACCCATTTTTCTATTTTGATGTGGCATCCAGGGCATGTAACTTACCTCGCGCTCGCGCTATAGGAAAATCTGGGACACACATACAGGCGAGCTCCTGTTTACTCTCCAACACGACCATATCGTCCGCGCCGTTGCTTACCCGCCAGATAATTCCGACCTCGTCGCCACAGGTGGAATGGAAAAGAAGCTTCGTATATTCGATCTAACTGAGATGAAGCCCAAGTCTCCAGACGCAGCCACAAACGGTAACGGTGCCGATGCCGCTGTCGTACCCTCCACGATCCAGGCTTCATCGGCCTTCGAGATTGGGGCTGGCATCCACACTGCTTCTATCAAGTTTATCGTCTGGACCAGGGACCCGAACACCCTGATAACCGCTTCGGACAACACCCTGCGCTGGTTTGACTTACCGAGCCGAAGCGTGGTGAAGCAGGAGGTTTTGGACGGAGATATTGGATCTTGCGAGTTTTGCGCTCTAGCTCCCGAGTATACGTCCAAGACAGACATCGGCGAGGGATTGCCGGTTCTCGCGGTGGCTGCTGGAAAGTCCATCTATTTCTGGGGCGGCTTCCGCGCTATGGACGAGCTGAAGCGCACTAAGATGGACTACAAAGTTGCCAGTGTGGCCGTGGACCCCAAGGGTAGGAAGATTGTAGTCGGCGAAGACATCCCCGCTACGTGGGCGCGAGTCTACAGATGGGATGATGACACCGAAATCGGTTAGTACAACGAGCCCCCCAACCCTTCCACAAATGCTAATGCGTCGTAGACATCCACAAGGGTCACCACGGCCCCGTCTGGTCCGTAGCCTTCTCGCCTGACGGGAAGCTCTACGCCACGGGCTCGGAAGACGGGACGATCAAGATGTGGAAGAATTGTGAGGGATTCTACGGGTTGTGGCGTGGTGGCGCCGGTGGGGCGCCGGAGCGAAACGCCGAGTAGGGCGGCGCGTTTTCTTCTCGACAGCCCTCGTCTTCGACGGACTCGAGTCAGAGCCACGCCAGCACTGCCGACCTATTGTCCGACCACCCCAAAATCGGATTTGCGGCCTCGGGCGGATTCCCCACTCTCACCCCGACGAAGCTGGGTGTCTGAACAGCCACTTGGGGTTAAGTATGGTTCGCGTCTGTCACCTGGGCACATCCGACTGGGTCTTATCGTCACGTCCACGCGAGTCTCTTGAGCATACATGCATACATACTTGATTCGAGTGGGAAAGAATATATTTTACAATGAAATAAACATGAATCCTCTTGGGTCAACGAATGGTATAGACGGGGCGGAGCGGGACGCCCTGATATGAAGACGAGAACGAGACGATGGTGTTTTGATGGGTTTGGTCATCATCTTGTAGTCATTATATGCGTGCGTTGCGGCTGTGTGCCTGAGTGCGACTGCGGGTAGTTACTGATGGGAAAAAAGCAACAAGGAAAAAAAGAATGGAGAAGAGAGTGAAGCAGTCAGCGCGCCATATGAAACCTTGACTCGACTTGGAAGTGGGGAGAGGGAGGCAATAGATGTGAAAATAGAAGATCAAGAGCCAAGAGCCAAGAGCCAGAGCCAGAGCAGTCTGCGAAGATATACTCATATAATGCCATGCTGTCCTTTTTATGAATTTTGAGAGCTCGAGATTCGTGCGAGTGCTGTAGAGGAGAGGGAAAGGGGGAGGATCACGGTTGAAAGTCGTTGTGTGAAGGAGGTAGGAGGCTCTGCTGTTAGGCTGCCCTGCTGGTCATATGCTTACTTCCATCACACCGAGGATAATTCACGAAGTAGTCGGTACGTAAAAATTTGATTGGCGATACACGGGGCGAGTAATATATCTAGTGCTTTCTGGGTTACCACTGATACACGGTAATTATGTCCTGATAAGTCCAATGGCTACATCTTAACTATTGTCAGTAGAGACTGATAATGACCGCGTCCAAAGAGCCGGATACAAAGGCTTATATTGCTCTTAGGAGTAGTTACGAATTAAGAGGTTGTACGAACTCAGTTAGTGTGTTCGCATGGGACTGTAACGGTTAACATTGATATGGGATTTATAGCTTAGATATTAACCCCCTGAACTTTCTTATGTTGTTACTCCCATTTCTACCACAATGTAGACCAGGAAACTTGAGAACGTTACGCTCTCGTACGAATGACCATAGCCTTTATTAATGAGTCCAAACTTGATTTCCTTATCCTAGCAAAATCATGGAGTAGGATTCTCCTATTTTGGCACCTACCGTAGGAGCTACAGTATGAGGCTAATTCTCCATAATCGGCATTCACTAACGTCACGACCCCTAGATTTGATAAAGATATATCCATGGTACTATGTAGCGGCGTAGAGTATAGTGATCATAAATTCATGTTAGAATCATTGTCGCTAGGCTTGGGCCTGCACACGTGAACAACCACCCGATCGCTGTGATGGTCCTGTCAAACACTACCAGGAACCGCTTGAAATATAAGTTCAAAAGTAACTTGTAGCCATCTGGCTGTATAGTTGTAGATCAAGAAAGGTCCTCTTGAGCTTGTCCTTCAGTGACTTAAGCATTTCAGTGTAGAATCGATAATGTTCAACTACGATTACTGTATGTATAGTAGGTACCTAGGCGCACACACGCCGTGCCTTCCCTGCCCGTCGTGATAAGTACCTTGGAAAGGGGTTGCAAATACCAGACGTTACCATGGACATTTCCCATCCATGGATGTCTAGAATTAGAGTGACTGCTCCTATTTAGTTAGTGACTACCTCCTACACACTTGCGTGCTTGAAGCATGGGTATGGTTGTCTGCTTATCTGGGTGCGACGTAATTGCCTTGAGACACATAGTATCGCTGCTTCCTCAAGACGTTAGCGTTTACTGCCTTCCAAGGTTCATTCAATATTGAATGATGTTTGGAGCTATCAGCTGTACATACTTTAAACCTTCAGTGCCCTCTCCAGTTGACGACCCGTTTTCCCCATGGGATATTTTGCTACCGTGTACATCTTGTTTACGTACCTTTTCTCAGAACTTTCCTAACTGGCCACCTTCTTTCTAAATTTCGACTTGAAGTTTCGCCGACTGGTTATACGTGCCGTTGTTTTCCTCGATACCTAACGTCGTTCCTTCCTGTACCTATCGCCGCTTCACTTCATAGCTGTTGCCATCTTCCCTCCCCCGGAAAGAACAGCAAGATAGGTTCACTGAGGTACGTATCAGCGTTCTTACCTTAAACAAGACCTTCTTCCCTTCTTAATCCTTCCTAACTGTTCCTGTTTCGCTATTCCTGTGTTGCTATAAACCTGATCCCAACCCAATTTCTTATTCCATTCCCTTCCCACTTCCGAGTTTCTCACGTAACTTTCTAGGAATCATACACCTTGGCGACCGTTGACTCAATATCATTAGACTTGCCCCTTGGTTTGACCTTGTTTAAGGATTAATCCGTCTTTCTTTCACAATGCCGAGCAACATCAAGAAATACTCGACTAATCAGAATACTCTTCGCGCGCGTGCTCGAAAGGAACGTCTCCCCCCATACAAGCGGGAGGAAGAGTCAGCAAAGTCGAGCGACTGGAAGGCCGTGGACCGCGTTCACAAAATCAAGAGAAAGGAGGAATCTTTCAAGATGGCTACCCGCGAGCAACAGGACAAGATGCTGGACCAGGCTCGTGACGACGTGATGGAAACTCGCCGTCAGAAGGGCATCGACTACCACTCCAAGATGGAGAAGCTCAACGCCAACGTTAGCAAGATTACTGATTCTTCTCCCGCTACCGCCTATTCAAGTCGACCGTCTATCGAGTCTTCTGTTGCACCCTCGCCCGCCGCCAATGTCGGGGATTTCGCTAATAATGCCGGCCATCTCACTCTTGCGTTCAGCACCTCTGGTACGAAGGATCGTGGCGATGATGGTCTCAACCATCTCATGATAGGCTCAGTAAGTAAATTCATCTCATCTTTATATTTACCTTCAGTATCCCGCTTGCCTACATGTACATGTATGTGACAGTAAAGGTGTTTAGCAGATGCTAACTGATTGTAGGCCCCTCTTGGCTTCAACCCCCCGTCCGGCGGTGACAGTGGAATGTCCGTCCCGTACCCGACTCCTCGGGAGGCTATGCCGCCTCGTTCCCCTCAAATCGGCGCCGTTAACCCCTTCTACCCTGCTTTCAATGCCGAGCCGGCTTTTGGAGGCTTTGGTGCTCTCCCCGCTTCGACTCCTGCGCAGGCTCCGTTCGACTTCAACGTAAACAATGCCTCGATGTCTAATGAGGCATTGCGACAGGAGCTTAGCGAGTTGAGGAACACGATGAATGTCCAGGGGCACCAACATGCTACCGCGATTGAGGCTCTCACTAACGAGGTGAAAGCTCTCCGTAACACGGTGGATATCCAGAGGCACCAACTGGCTACTCTGATCCAAGCCCTCGGCGCTGGCGCTGCCAATGCGACTCCGGGCCACCCTGCGGGCAACAGTCAATTCGCGGGAATTCCTCAGTCCATCGCAACTCCTCAATCTGCCGCTCCGGATACTGCTGTAGCAATGAATGCCTTCAATGTTAGAGCGTCGGATGATGGCGAGCACATCGTTGAGGAGGCCGATAATGACGGGCAATACCCGGGCGACGGTTGGCTTCATCTCGATGACTATTAAGCTGGATGGTTTGCTTTGGTACGTTACGACGGCGAACGAAACTTCACCCCTTCGTCACTATTAGTCTGCTAATACCCTCGTTGGCGGATAGACACCTTTGTTTGGGGGTTCGATTTTGATATGGTACACATGGCAGGGCGGAGTTTACGGTTACTTCAGGCTCACGTAAATACTTTGATTCTCACGTGGGAGATTCCGTCGATACATACGACATGATTGTGTGAGCTGGGCAACAGTTGGATGGCGCTGTAGAACATGGGACTGTAATAGAACCTGCCCGATATAACATGCCATATGCAACTCTTTCCGCCATCACCACCGCCATCATCGTTATCGGGGACCTCGCCCGTTTGAACTGCTTATAGGTTGGTAGCCGTCACGAAATGACCGATAATGAATCTAAATATAGTAGTAGTTGGAACTAGAAGGAGTGATTACAGAGTGCACACTTATAGATAGATATGGACTACCACAAGGCGTAAAGGGACGGAATAATAATAGAAGAGGCGTCGCTGGGGCATGCCTTGGCCTTATTACGGCGAGACTGCGAGTCTTCACATGTTTTGACTTGGAATGGTAGGCGAAAATATAACGTCCAGCTCTCCGACTGGCTAGTAATATTGTCAATGTAGGCCCATGGTACCACCGTCCGATTACCTTGCTAATTCTCGACAGTAGCATAAAGCTGGTAATGTAATATCTCGGTGTTCAACTATGCAGCTCTCGCCGGTGTCGCCGGTGGGTATTCAACAAAGAGACGTCAAACCGTGGCGTGGTGGACAAGGGGATTCGGTGTAGATCGGCGTCCGAGTGCTGCCATAATTCTGTAATCTTGAATACTACAGAAAGTGCTGTTACGACCAACAAGATATGCGGCACGTCTGGTATTAAATGGTTTAACCGATGCCGCGGAAGTCCATTTTCAGCCGCAGAACAAGGCGGACTGCGAGGCGGCGTAGCCATTCCGGGGTGCTGGGTGTGGTGACGCATGCCCGCGCTTACTACGCAATTAAGAAGAATCTCTCTTGTCTCAAAGGCGCAATTAAAGAGCAGGGAACTCGACTGAATCGGTGCTCAAAAAGGGGTTCCAAGGTTTGTCGTTGTTGGTTCATTTCCGGCAGTCTTACCAGCGTGAAACCCCCGAACGAGCATGCAGGGGGTAATTCCAGACGTCTGACGCGGGACGGCAACACGTTTTGATGGTGTTTGAAAGCAACGGTCGGGTGGACATCCAGACTCTCGGCAGCCAACTCTTCCAGGGATCGACCAATCAGAGAGGCCGTCAATCGACCCCTGGACGGTAGTGCTTCGCATCGCAACGCTGGCAAGCCCGAATGAAGACCCATGGATACGCGATGGGGGCAAGGAGGGGAGTTGTTGGTATCGGTATCAGCCGCACGATATTAAGGCAAGATGCCTGGTCCTTGGACGTGGGCGGATGATCTACGACATCCTCTTTACGATGTGCTCTCTCACATGTAAATCCTACCGGTATCGTCGATCTTCACATCGCTGAAAACTCGTGCGGTGTTGTTGACAACAAGGGCGGGGAGCTGGTCTTCGGCCTCATATTTCTCTTCCACTTTTCTCGCATGTAAACATTTTTAGATTTTCCTAATGGCGTCGACAAGGGCGGCCGCCACTAATGAAGAGAGAGCGGCATTTGGCAACCGGCTTGGCGCACTCACCACCGTATTCACCCCGCCATGTCCGACAACATGGCTGTTAACTACTCCGAAAGTGCCGTCGCAATATCCGCCGTTTCCTACCGCAGGGCCTGTGTCGTGCGATCCTCCGTCATGGTATGATAATATCTCCCAGAAGGGCTTCGCCTTCTACTCGCCGGCTATCTGCCCCTCCGGCTTCTCTCTGGGGTGTGCCGTCGAGAATGATCGCACGGGAGAAGGCTTTCCGCCCGTGACGAGCGGAGAGACTGCTATGTACTGCATCCCAAGGTATGATCGCGCGCATTATTCCTCTATCCTACCGTGATCAGCCTGGCTAATTCGGGAACGGTATATCTAGCGGGTATACCTGCACATCAGACACCACCGATTTTCGCGGTGGCATCTGGGGGTTCAGTACGCACACAATAGGAGCTGGCCGCACAGCTACCGTAGGGCCGGCAATTCAAGTGCGTTGGCGGCAAGCCGATCTGAGTATTCTGGAGACAGACCCCATGGATCCTGGTGAAAGACCTACCCCGTCTCCCACAAATCGGGTAAATAGTCCGGCGACACCAACGAGTGAAACGGGAACTCTCTCGGTCCCTCCAGTGTTAACTCTAGCGCCATCGAGATCAGAACAAGGCGAGGACGAAGATAAAAGCATCATTATAGCGACAGCGCCATCAGAATCTGCATCGGCACCATCAACCTTGACTGAAATGCCATCAATCTTGCCTGAAATACCAACGAGCGAAACACCAGTAGCTCCCAGCGAAACACAGGTATCGTTAAGCATACCAGTAACATCAAAATTGACATCAAGCTCACTAGACACGGCGAGTACTGCTCGGACCGACACTACGCCCATATTAAGCACTCCTAGCACCCCAATCCAGAGCGGAGGCTCTCCAAACCAAAGTGCCGACGGAGCCAACGCACCCACCACAGCCTCAAGCACTAGCATGGCGGCTATGGCCTTGTCAGGAATCCTCATCGTCATGATCCTTGGATACCTAGCAGTAGCTAGCATCCGGCGGTACCGGCTCTACCGCCTCGGGGAGGTAAAAACCTTCCTTCCTTTTCCCCTTCCCTTAAAACCACGGCCCAACCGCGTCGGAGAGAGGGCGGGATGGAAGTGGCGATGGAATAATGTGCTACCCTCTCGCAGAGTGGTAGGTGGCAGGCAATCGAAAGCGAGGAATGCCGATGCGGAGCTGGGCACGGACGGCCCGTTACCAGAGCTCGGGCCCGGGGACCCACTAGGCACGAAGGAGAACCCGGCGGAGCTGGCGGCGAGTGTAGCGAGCAGTGTGAGGAATAGTTGGATGTCGCACGTCTCGCGGATCTTCGCCCCGCGGTCGAAGAAGGATGTTGGGTCAGTTTGATGGGAAGACGCGGCTATTTCTGGAGTAGTAGTGGCAGTCTGCAGAAGGGCAGCGAGGGAAGTCGATACGTATATACGTGTAGGATATGGCTGGGATATGGCAAAAGCCAATGGGGATATTTGCTGCTGCGATGAGGATTTATTGGTTGAAGGGTGGCTGGCTTTGTATTGTGGCGGCGTAGATACCCACGAAGTTAGGTAATGAGATATACATGTATTTAGGTAACTCTGTTGAACAGCACAGATTCGGTGTTTAAGAGTGATGTGTATGTCCGGCTATGGAGAGTTATCCGTTCAAATGCATCTGTAACAGTGTCCAATTAGCCAAGACTTTTAACCCACCCAGCTATATCCCATGAACGGCCTCTATCTCTCATGGACAACTCTATCTTAAGAGGGGCATAAGTCGAAGTTCTCCGTATGAAGAGCTAAGGAGGGAAAGAGACTACCCTCCTTACCAAGGGCACAGGGTCTGGCTTCTAACCATAGCGACGGCCCTATTATCATCAGTGAAGGGTAAATACAACTAGAATACCAGCCGCTTCTTGTCCTAACCTAATAATAACTACCAACTAGGCTAGATAATCCCATGGTTCTTCAACGAACGAACGAAGCAGTTACGACTATGCTCCCTATACCTAACGGAAAAGTGCCACGGATTCAACTAGATACGTACCTAAGTAGTGAAGGCCAACGGTTCTCGAAGAACAATGTACTCGCTCATGGAGTTTGGATTGCATCGTTACACGACTGACGATATCATACATGTTCACATACATATACATATCAGAGGTGTTACACACATCTCCGAACGGCTCTTGGCTAATATGATCTATGTCTGTGTTTGGCACGGATAACCCCCCCTTTTCCCTCTTCGTGTAACAGCATATCCGTGGACCTTGGAGATGTCCGCTCCCACAGCAACTAGGCGACGGCGATGACCGTTAGGAGTTAGATGTTGTACCCCAAGTAGGAGGACTCTATTTTGAGCTCCTCTTGGGTTGAGATCGGGATTCTCCGAGGAGATGAAGGACTCTGAAAAATGCAAGTCAGATCTTAGCTAATAAGAGCTGAGATTCCTCGTGTGACAATGTAGTTTCTTCCGGGCTCATTAGTTTGCTTCGTGACGAAGTCATCTCTGTATCCCCACTATTGATATTTCGTATTCCCCGGGGGCTCGCATGCTCGCATCTACTCCCGTATGAGTATGGACATCCCGCCTGGTTGGGCATATATAACCTCCGTCGTACGCGCTCCTAATTGTTGAATAGGACTTGACTGTCACTGCCTCATATTCTATTAGTCTATTACGTTTTATTAAAATAATGGGCAACCAATCTACTAACGTCCAGAACGTCGAAGACCTTCGGGCCTCTCTTCGACCTTTGATCAAATCTTTCACTACAGGCCTTGGCTATCGTAAAGCGACTCCGATTGGCGATGAGGCATACTGGTCTGCTCTTCATCAACAGGCAGCCAAAACGGGAGTTCCGTATCCCAAAGGGTCTCACTCTCATCAATGTTTTGTAACGGGCGGCACTCATGGCATTGTACTTCTATATTTACCTCTCCTTTGGAATGACGACTGGGCTAACGGTTGACAGGTTTGCTTCCCGAATCATCCAGTCGAAGCTCAAGTATACATTGGTATATTTACCTGGATAGCCATCGTCGTCGATGATGTGGCATGCAAAACCGTTGCGGATTCGGAACGCTTCCACGAGAAATTCCTCGCCCGTAAGCCCCAGCCGACACGTCTTCTAGAGAGCTGGGCCGAAATACTCCTCGACGCCTTCCGCTACTGGGATCCCATCATTGCTAACTTCATCGTTGGTGCGTCTCTGGATTTTACTAATGCTTGTGTCCTCGAAGGCCGTCCAGAACTCCAGACTATAGTCCCAACGAAAGAGGGCATGAGTTTCCCCTGGTTCCTCCGCCAAAAGAATGGCCTTGCGGATGCCTATGCCTATTTCGCATTTCCCATGTCTATCTGCCCGGACTTCTCGTGTTATCTGGAAGCGATTCCGGATTTGTCCACGTATTTGTGTTTAGCTAACGATATCATGTCGTAAGTATTCCGGGAATGCCTTCACAGTATTCGTGCTCATCGACGTCGCAGGTTCTACAAGGAAGAGCAAGCTGGAGAAACAGCCAATTACATCCACAACAGAGCCCTGTACCAAGAAAAGGATGTTATAAGCGTGTTGGAAGATTTGGTCGCGCAAGCTTTAGATTCGGCTCGACGTATACGGATCGTCGTCGAGGGGAGAGGTCGGTATGAGCAGGCGGTGAAGGAGTACCTTCTAGGGTACATATCGTTCCATTCGTTGACCTCTCGATATAAGCTATCAGAGATCGGGGTTGGGGAAGAGAGAGATGGTGACAACTAGTATGCTCGAATGCAGCATTCTAGCGCATGGTACTCTTATTGAAAGACTACCTACCTAGGTAGCGAATGAAGGTCGCGGAACGTACTTCAAATCAGACGAGACTCTGAAGAGTTTGAAGTGTATCTGTGTAAATCTGTTCTTCTCTATCTTCGGTCCTTGGCGTCGTGTCTTTTCTCTTGAGCTATCGCGATTGCTGCTTATGTATGATTTTTTAAACCTCTTGGAGTCATATAATCTCTCATACGTTTTTGAAGCATTGAAGGACGAATGGCTATCTATGATTCTATATGATACAAAAGTGTATGGCTCAAACGCTTAGTCTTGCGGACCAGATCTAAAGGCGCGCCCTTCCGGTCACTGTCTTCCCCACAGTCTCCAGTAGTTCACGACAGTTAAGGAGTAGATATGCTGTACAATAAACAATAAATACAGTGCATGATATCATTGGTATTGGAATAATCCGATGATATGACTTATCGGTGCTTTTTTGCTTCCCTACACGTTATTAATAGTTCAATTTTCTGAGTTAGTTCTTACGGATATCTTGGACCAGATGCGATGTCAAACCTAAAAGACTTCCGGGTTCTCTCATTCGACGTCTATGGAACGTTAATAGACTATGAGACCGGCATATTATCAGCTCTAGAACCCCTTCTGAAGGCGAATAATGGCGTGGATATTCCCTGCCTTCGCTTATTAGAAACCTATCATGAGTTCGAAGTCAAGCAGCAGCAGGAAACTCCTGAAATGCCGTATTCTCAGCTCCTGTCTACTATCCTCTTTCGCATGTTCGACAAGCTAGGGCTAGCATCACCTACGGCAGAAGAATCAGAGACTTTCGGTAGTTCAGTTGCCAACTGGCCAGCATTCCCGGATACGGTCGCTGCGCTGCGTCGCCTAGCGAAGCACTACAAGCTAGTGGTGCTCTCCAACATCGATCGAGACTCTTTCGCCCTAACCAATTCCGGACCACTAGAAGGATTTCCCTTTGACCTCGTGATCACGGCTCAGGACATCGGCTCTTATAAGCCGAACCCCAGGAATTTTGAGTATATGCTGGAAACGGTCAAAGAAAAACTCGATGCGGACAAGCGACACGTCATACAGACCGCACAAAGCCAGTTCCACGACCATCACCCTGCGCGGGCTATGGGGATAACGTCGGCTTGGATCGTGAGACCGGGCGCTATCATGGGTAATAGAGAGAAGGTGATTTACACTTGGAGGTTTGACACTTTGGGAGGTATGGCTGATGCGCTGGAGGCCGACTTGAAGGCTCCTTAATCCATGGTGGCAGATTACGCGATATCATAGAAATAACTAGTTTGAGTATCCTATGTGGTTAATGTTGTACTCATACGTAGAAGTTCCCCTATCTACATAGTACGGTTTTGCACAGCGCATAATACTTCCACCTCCGTCTCAAGTACCCCCTTTCGTGGAGAGCCACCGCAAGCCGCCGTCATGCATTCATAATCTTCTCAAAAATCTTCTTCCGGCTCGTCCAACTCCTGCATCGCTTCCCATATATGTACATTGGGATCGCACAGAGGCATATGAAGACGTGAATGCCCCCGATGATGCAGAACACCTCCTTCGGGCCCTGACTGCTTATCCAATCAGAAATGAAATAGTTCATGCCGAAGGAGTAGATATTCCGCAAGTTGATCGCCGCGAAAGCCTCCGGAGCCTTGTCGCGATGGCAATCCGTTAGATAACCATAGACAGCGATAGTCATAAATCCCACGCTGAAGTACTGCAGACCGTAGAATATCACCGGGGCAACCCACGGAGCTTTATCTTGGAGCGTCCAGCCGAAGCCGAAGAACGACATACCTCCCAATATGAAAGTGATCACGATGAGGACAAGACGGAATTCGGGCTCGTATATCCCGCCGTTTCTCCTGGACATTGCCTTGATGATCCAATCTGCAATCGGGCCAGATATGAAAGCCCCTATGAGCGCGCCGATGAGCGAGGCGATGGAGACGAGTCCGACTCCCGAAACGGTGAAGTTGTAAGGGGGGGCTGTGAATAGCTGGGCGAGTACGCTTCCTACTACGACTAGCCAGGAGGTCGTCAATCCGTATGCGAAGAAGGAGAACAGAACCTGAGGGAATACGAGCATTAGGAGTGGCCGAGTCAGGACCTTCCAGAATGGGTCGTCGGAAACCCTGCCGTGGTAAATCTTCAAGTCGTGCCAGTAGCTGTGTTTCTTCTCAGACAACGCCCCGTTCGGCGCCGCGCGCTCAATAACCTCAACCTCGATCTCAGCATCGGCAGCTGTTGGTGAGTTGCTATCGACTTTCATCTTCGTGCTATCATACTGGCCCGACTTATCATCCCCAAGTGGTGTGGTCCCGAGGTCTGTGTTTAGGGAGGCGTCTCGGCGGTACGCGGTCTCCGGGCAGAAGAGGAAGAGGACGATGATCCAGACGCCGAACATAATCGCGCAGATGCCGTACGTCCAGTTCCAGCCGAGGTCCTCGATGATGTAACCAGAGATAATGGTGCCGCCGCCGACGCCGATCGAGAGGCAGAGGCCCCAGGCCGCGAGTCGGACACCGCGCTGGTGCACGAAGTAGATATCTGCGATTGTGGTGGTGACCAATCTAGGAAATATTAGCTACCGCAAACAGCTTTATTCTTGGGCAAGGCAGTTCCGACACTTACACCTCAAACGGTGACATTCCGATGCAGCCCACGAGTCGAAAGCCGAGGAGCGCCTCGAAAGAATGAGCGTAGTACCCTCCGATGCTACTGATGAATAGTAGAAGGTTGCCCAGGAGGAAAACCGGTCGGCGACCCCAGACGACGGCCATAGAGTTGGTGAAGAAGCATGATAACCCAATCATCAAGATACCATATCCGAGATCGCCATTGAGTTTGTTGTAGGATATGCCGAATTGTTTAGCCATCTCTACGAAGCCGGGGGAAATCATGGGGCCCTGTGAGAGCGACGTATAATTAGTTTGAGAGCGCAAGATACATGTGTGCTTAGAGAGGTAGAGTAGGGCTTTTCCCGATCATTCGACTCGGAACCGGGAGACACCCACCCATGCTCCTACAACCGCTGTATCGATGCAGATGAAGAACAACATAAGATCCTTCTTCCATAGCGGCCAGTTCAACGGATCGTTGGGACTATTGCTAGGCTGCGGCACCAACACGACGTCCGAGTCCTTGCCCTTCCCATGGAGTAGCGCAGCCGCCCCACGAGGGCCATGGTCGTCCGAGCCGATCACATCAGTTAGGAGGGCAGTGCCAGGCACATGCGACAGATGTTTATCTTCCAACACGCCGAGGCCCATTTCGAAAGGCGAGGCAAAAAACAATGAGACTATTTCGTCGTCGAAATCAGTCGATACGGGTAGATGACACGTTCCTGCTGCTGGGGAGATTCAGGGCACATTATATTAGCCACGAAGCTGCAGGGTATCCCCAATGGGTTGCCACGAGGAGCCCCTGGCCTGATTGGGGTTGCTTTACCGATGCAGATCTCCATCTCCAATGGCGGCGCGCGAATCCAGTGGGCAGTCTATCTTGCGAGTCGACGGGTGCAGATTGCGGGGAACCTTGCTTGAAGCGACGTGAAGATATCACGGCAGTGCTGAATGTGGAGTACAGCTGCGAGCTAAAGCGTTCTCGTTCCCCAGACTATTTAGGAAAGGGGGGGAGCGGTATAGAGCCACCGGAATCCGGGTTCTGTGATCTCGCCCGCTACACACCGTACTCTCGGGAGGCGTTGTGGACGCTATCGCAGAACCCTGGGACCGGCAGTCCTTCGTCCCTCAGATTCTACACTGCTATGCGGCGTGGTCACTTTCAGGATTTCCGAGACAACAGACACAGGCATAATGTTCTAATTCGAGGCAACTATAAGCGACCTTTGGGCGAATATAACCCATAAGGCTAAACACTGAAGATAAGGAATTCTTTTGCGGGTGCATTCACCAACCATCCAGCCAATATGAGCCAATAATTACAGATTTATGCTGGAGAGGGAGTACGGACGCCCCCAAGTCTAGAGGTTTAGCAGTCCAAGGATGAAGACCCATTCTTAATACTGTCTCAACAAAATTCATCGATCTAGGTTCTCATCATACCTATATGTAGTTTTTGGCCCTATTCTATTATAACCGGATTTTTCGTTCAGTAGTAAAACCAAATGATCGAAGTTAGTTACCTACCTAGATGAAAGTGTCTGTATTCCAAGTGCTTTATCTACATGTACTATTTGCGCTTTGGATGTTTACCTGAACGGTTTAGTTTCAGGGCCACATCCTCCAAAACCGAGCGCTTACAATTTAAGTCTCATTACATGTGATATGAAAGGTGGTATTACATATGATGAAATTGGGACATGATTGCTCTGCCCTATTACGGACCGCGGGCTACGTACATGTAGGTAGTCAACAGCACTCTATGTCGTAGTGACATATTACCCCCGCCCGAAAGTCAAGACTCCGAGTCTGCCGCAGAGTTGCTGATAGGAACAACAGTGGCTCATGGTATTCATTCCACTACTCAATATTCAGATATTAAAGTACAGAGGGATTCTTAGCCTCCTACGGACTTCCCGTGGGCGGATTTAGAGACTTGGTGCGTTGAGAACGTAACTTATTCCTTAAAGATAAAGCCGAATTAAGAGTTAGGGAACAAGCGAGTATTAAATTTGAATGAAATCTCTAAGCGGATGATAGTTTAAAGACAACATAAACAATTTTCACTTTTAGCTACCAAGCCAGTCAACCCCATCGTGGCGGTAACAAGAAAGGCAAGTGGAGAAGATTCTAAAATACCCGAGTCCGAAGGTCTAATCGTGTTCCTTCACGGCCACTAGATAGTGACGGGAATGTTAATACACGCGGAAATAATCACTGTCAGATGCGAGTTACTGACTGATACACAGGCTATTGGAGGCGGGTGGCGTGTTGTCCATTGTAGGGACCGGTCTAGCAGATCATACTTAGATTTCCCACGTTTATCATTAAAGTCGGCGCCGAAGCCAGCACCGACACAATTTATAATGATGTGTGTTTAACTGTACATGACTACCTAGGTAGGTACCTAATCTGGTTGAGCTTGGTGACTGCTTCATCCACCTTCCCCTTACTTCTTGCCTTGTTCTTTTCCCTGACAATGGGGCGAATAGGTACTCAATGTTGCTTGTCATGTTTCCACTTTGGAGAACAATAGACTTTATAGTAGAGAAAAACTGCGATGGGAGTATGAGGATAGTTCCTAGGTAACCTAGGTTCACCTTTACCCCATTGCGTTCAAATCAGGCACCCAAACAGGAGATTGTACATTTTTCATCATGCCATGGTAACCTGTAGCAGCGAGGTATAATAGAGGGTGACAAAGGATGATAATAAAGGCGTCTGCTGCGTAGGTTTGCGAAGGAGCCGACACGAGCGTACCAAAACATTATAAATACATCAATTAGACGTAGTCTGGATAGCTATATGCATACAGGTAGATGGCGGTAGCAAAGCTGAGGCGATCGTTCACAGAGGAATGTATCCTCCAAGTCCCTAGCTAGTTCGAAAACAGAATTGGTTCCGGAAACATTAAGTGCGGCGTTCTTTGTCATACCATGTTTAAACTGTAAAGGATCAAGTCACAAAGAATGTTCCGGGCTTTAATATTGATATTGATAATTATCATGGACAGCATTATTATGATCAGGCAACGAAAAAAGCAGCATTCCAACCTGGCACCCCCAGCAACTTTCCGTATTGTATAACCCTATTCACAATCCACTCCCAAAGCCGTATAGTCATTTCCTAGTTCGCGATGGGGGACGAGGCACGCTGGAGAAATCGTCCTGAGCAGGGCTGGCAAACGAATTCGGCGAATCATCTGGCTCTACCCGAGACCCCATACAATTACCTTGCTATATTCAAGGGGCTTAGGACCGAGGGGGACTTCCACGACCGTCTACGCGACATCGCCACCGCCGCCAACAAGATACCGTTGGGTATTGATTATTCGAATGCGTCTACGGAAGTTAGGAGACTCGTGGGAAATTCCCACGGTGTGGCGCTCATGAAGGATTATGACGCAGCGATCACATTACTTAGACATCTGATTCAATCATTTGAGATCGACAATAATCAGGGAGAGGAAATGACAATCGAAAGGCTTCCTGAGAACCCGGTTGACTTAGATTGGTTGAGGGATTATATGAGCGGAACTATTAGCTTGAATTACCTCGCAGGTCGTTCAATGAAGGCAACGCTACGTCGTTTGCTAGAGTTTGCAGCCTATTGGCAAACGGCGCGGTTTCGTATGTCCACAACCCTCGTTATCCCCTAATCAACTCAAGCCCTATTTGTAGGGTTACTAACAGCCCGTACGCTATCTCATAGGTTTCCACGCCGTTAGCTACAGCAAAGACGACCCCCTCGTACAAGCACATTTAGAACCGATGACAGGGGTGACTTTAGCTAGGTTTGGCTGGCACTCAAAAAGAATAGTCACTACCAACGGCTTCATTCATGGTCCCGATCTACTCGGGGACGTTTGGCTCGCAGAGCAGCAATTAGATCCATTCAACTTTCACAAGCAACAGCACAGGACTGCCACCTTCAACCGATACAGATACAGCCCTACATGGGGTTACAGTTTTGATAGAGACTTCGGCGAGCTTGTCGAAGCAAGTTATCGAGTTAGATTGAGGGATGCACAACTGATTGGTATGTTCACTGCGGTTGCCTGAGTAAACTCTGGGTGATAACTTACCATATTCTCCCCAGATCAAAAGTCAAACCTGGATAATTCCATCGGCCGTATTTTTCGATGGATCATCAGATATATCAATAGATTCGTAGCGTGGCGCATGTCGATGATGGTGGCGCACCGCAAGTACAAACGCCACTGGGACAACCGCAACACCAACGACAACGAAAGATTCGAAGGCAGCACTGTTAGAAAACATAAAAAAAGACTATTACGTTACTACAGAGTTGCAGATCGAGCATATGAGTGGTTTCTCCTTTATGTTCGCGAATTTATATATCAACACGAAACACTAGGTGGTCGCCTGAGGATGAGAACCTGGAGGGCCGCATTCGAGTGCGTCAAACACTTGAATGCGGTAGTCAGAACTAGCAAGATCAACTTCTACTATGGCCATGAAGCATACGACACATGGGCCAAACCCGCGTTTTTCCCGAATTTCGATCAAAACCGTGTACCAGAATACGAAAATGAAGGGGACCGGCAGGGAGTTGCACTAAATAACCTACCACAGTTGGAGGATGACTGCCAGTTCGGCAATGAAACCGTCGGGCGTATTCCGGATAGGAGGGAGCCAGGGGGCGATGAAGGGCCCGCGGGGAGAGGCATACCAGGTGGACCAGGCGCATCGAGTAAGTGGTCTTCTATAATGGCTCCATTGACGGGCGAGATAGCCTAGGAAAATTCAACGAAAATTACCGCTAACTACAATTTCTGCGTAGATCTGCGTGCAGGCCGTTATTTTGAAAGGGAGTATTATTATGCGGATTCCGATACGGATTCTAACGTAGGGATTGAGGATATGAGACCGGTAAGTACTACGGCAGGTCCTACGGCGCGCCAGCATCGCCGAGATTTGAATCATACTGGCCGTTGTTTGAACGTTCGAAAGATACCGCTGACTGAAACTACCAATAGGATAAACCCCGACCTTTCCAAGGTATCAGGTATACTCCAGAAGAACCGTGGGGGTCATGGGACCATAATCGCAACGACCTTCCTTACAGATATCTACTCACGTATAATGATCCGCAAGGTAACTTAACAGGAGGGGGGTGCAGCGGAACGAGAGGACGAAGACGAGTGGGGAAAGAAAGACGCAGGAGAAGCCTAAGAAAAAGAGGCGTGCGCTTCTCTTCTAAACTAAGAGGAGGAGGAGACGTGAAAAGGTATGGTGAGTTTCTCTTCCCCAAACTGAGAGAGAGCCTAAGCGTAGAAATAAGATTACATCACAGTAGAGTCAAGCACGCTAACTGGGTATTGGTGTAGATGAAGGAATTCCACCCCAACCGATCGATTGGGATGCCTTTGATCGCGAACAGGAAGCCTGCGAGCGTTCCACGATTAGGGAACCCCTATTCTATCACTTAGAGCCGGCTGGGCGGATATATGGTCCAGAGCTGTCCGAGCCGGAGAGGGAATCTCGAGGGACCGGGAGAACGATACGTGGCGTGAAAATCCCTAACGCCCTGAAAGAGGTGGTCAAATCTGGTGTAGGAATACCACGCGGTCCCCGCCGCGGAAAGGATATACCCGGCCACCAAATTCCGCACGTCCTGGCGGAGGCTGTAAGAATAGGGGTGGAGCAAGAGCAGCAACTTACTCAGTGGACAATAGAGCGCCCGCCGAACAACGACGAAGCGTTGTACTTTGGCGATGACTTATACGACCCCTCCGACGATATAGGACCGGACCCGATGGTAATAGATCCTTTGTGGTAAGCCTATGCGTAACCTTCTATTTTTCCTTGTTGTTATGCGCCCCATTTTCGGGTATTTGTATACAACGAAAAGACCCGCAGATGATCTAATGTGCGCCACGCAGGAAACGGAGACTGCAGAACGATGGGAAAAGGGTTGCAGCGCATCTCATGATGGAAGAAGTCCGCGCGGAGGACCGGGCCATAGGGACTGACGGTAGAGGCGATTTCCCTCAGTATAAAGACGAGCGTGGGCCTGTATTCGCTGAAAACCACACGCACAAGCCGCCAACCAAGCCGGACTACATGCCAGTCATATGGGAGTTTGCAGAGGTCCCTAGCGATGATGAGACGGAGAATTATGAAGACGACATGAATTACGAAAAATAAACGAAAGGCAGTAGAGCCGTGCTTCCGGCAGGGAGGAATTTCTCGAGGACGCTTATCAGAGTAGCTAGGGCAACCGCGGGGTGAGCCCCCGGGTGAGGATTTATCAATGGCTGTTTTCGGGGCAAAGTCGACATATAGTTTTGTATTGATGCTACTATATCTTAAGATTTCACATAGTACTTATAGTGTATCGCTGCCAGTCTTCCACCATTAAGCTCCGCTTCCGTCCCCGGGGAGCTTTTCTAGCCCTGCTTCGCTGTTAGAAATCGGCTCGGGGAAAATACGTAGAACTTCAACTCACATCCTTCAGTAATCTCATCGACAGTGTTGGGCACGGAGCACTTGTTCGCTTCGGCGAAGTCTTGTGTTCGGACGCCCTCACACGTATTTCCAAAACAGGCCCCATCCATAAGCCTTTGGAGGGCGTCATCTTTCCATCCGAACACGTAATCGCCGTGCTGGCCATACCCGGTACTAGTCCGTTGTCAATACCAAACGTCCTACAAGTGAAGTCTAGAGTGCGTCTTATTACCTATCCCCAGTGCTCAGAACAAAGGGCTGGGACCCGTCTTCTGGCCAATCGTTCGGATCATTAAACGCCGTGGTGTCCCAGACGATCTGTCAACAATCGTATTAAAATCTTTTCATAGGCACCGGCCCTCGAAGATGCTGATACGTGGTATGTGTATTCCTCATGTATTCGCCCAATAACCTGGTCCAAAAGGGGGGGTAGTAACACATACCTCGAGCATGAGCTGCGGGATCTTGATCGGGTGGGTCGACGGACATGTGCCAGTAGTGGCGAAAGACGATGGACCGCCAATGGGGTAGGCTACGTGGTCCTGATGATTGGGGCTGTCAAGACGTTCTCCATCCCAGCAACTAAACAGAATATCAGCGCTGATTCGCAGCGTTGTGGGTATGAAAAGAAGAAAACTAAATAAAACATTGTCTCACGTAGGGAAGTGAATATTCGATCGGATGCCACCTAGACACGGACCCGCGGGGAAAGTCTCGGTGTCCAACTTCGGGTCGGCGCAAGGCGAGTAATCATCGCCCTTGAAGTCGGGCCCCGTAAAGCAGCGGAAACAGCTTTGAGACTTCAGCCCTGAGCCTTTTTTCTCGCGTCGCATCGAGTCTCCGACAAGCATTCGGAAGCCCTAGAGTCAAACGTTAATAACTTCCACTGTCCAAGTTGCCTACGTCTTGGCCCTACATACAGGCTTAAAGGCAGTGACTGTGTTCTTGCCCGGGGAAAGGTAGTAGACAGTGACGCCGCCCTTCGATCCCTCAAGAAAGCGGTTCGGGACCTGAGGGACACGTCTGTACGTGCCGTTGCGGGCCTTGAAGTATAGGTTCGCGGTCCAGTAGTTAGAGAAGTCATCGCTGAAGCTGCATGTTGTGCAAGAAGCCAGAGACGAAACGTCAGTGGACGGAATCGAAGCGTTGAACGCGTTCTATTGAGATTGAGCATAGCGAATCATGGGGGAAACTCCAGGCACTTACTCCTCCGACTATCTATAAGGCACACGTAGTCAGTGACGTAGCTCAAATAGTTTCAGGTATTCGTGAATTCCGTTTACCTGGTGAAGGTGAGGAGATGGGTTAGCTCCGGGGTTAACGAGGCTATAGCAGAAACGAATTAGATGTGATAGTTATTTAGGGGTAAAGCTAAGCCTACGGATCGAGCCGCTCGATTACAACTTGAGAGCAGCCAAATCGTACAAGGCTATTACTCCCAGGACCCTTAATAGGGGTCGTCTGCGGCGCCGCATAAGCCAACGCCGCGAGGGGCAAGAAGATAGAACGAAGCATCGCGATTCTCCTCAGCGAACTGGGTTCCGGCGTGAACGACTGCTTCGTGCGAGGAACTACAAGTCAAGCAAAATAAGTCATGGTGTCGAACCTCCTGCCCGATAATAAGTGAAAATGTTCCCTGCATCCTCAATTAAGTGCCGACTATGTCTGGCATTCTAATTATACTATCGCAATTAAAAATCTCTGGTTAATATCGCGTCGACCACTCGACGACCGTAAAAGTTTCCTGTGTGGTGGCTGTACAGCACAACCTATTGGCTTAAGAGCTATTTTGCCATAACTACCGGAAGCACCTACGCAAATGTAAGATAATGCATCATAACGGCGATCATCATCGCCCGTCCAACATTTCATAGTGATAAGGCGTATGCGAATAGTCTATGTATAGATATATATGGATACCCGTATTGATGCTGCATCGCATGCCTTGTGTTGCAACTGACATCGAGGATTGTGTAGTAGACGATTGTCTTCTGTCGTTGGTATGCCACTCAAGATTGAGTTGGTTGGAGTCTTCGGTAGGTTTACATATAAAATGCGCGGATATTTCTGTTGAAGAGCTGAATAAGCCTTGTTTCCTGTGCATCTATGATTCATGGGTGTACTGATATTGGTATTGTCGAACTGCCCTCGCTTTAGAAGGCAAGCCACCCCCTATTTTTGATGCCAATCTGCATAAAAGCTATTACGTGCATCAATTGATTTTACGTAAGCTCTGTATATGCAACTAAACAGATCGATGAGTATTCATTCATTACGTAATTAGCTGATAACGATTGACCCACTCTATCGTAGTACCTTATCCTAAATTTCATAAGACGCGGCGCCACCAAAACCATCATCCACCCATCATCTATCATCATCAACCTTTCCATCGTCACTCACCTCGATCCGTATATCCTCACCAACAGCATGCCGCCCCAAATAAAACAAGACCTCAACCGCTCGGGTTGGGAGTCGACAGACTTCCCATCCGTATGCGAGAACTGCCTCCCGCCGAACCCGTACGTCAAGATGCTCAAGGAGGACTACGGCGCGGAATGCAAGATCTGCACGCGGCCGTACACGGTGTTCTCGTGGGCGGCGGACCGGGCGCACGGCCGTAAGAAGCGCACCAACGTGTGCCTGACGTGTGCGCGCATGAAGAACTGCTGCCAGTGCTGCATGCTCGACCTGCAGTTCGGCCTGCCCATCCAGCTGCGCGACGCCGCCCTCAAGATGGTCGCCCCGGGCCCCCAGAGCGAGGTCAACCGCGAGTACTTCGCCCAGAACAACGAAAAGGCGCTGGAGGAAGGTCGAGGAACCGAGGAGTACGAGAAGACGGACGAGAAGGCGCGCGAATTGCTGCGACGCCTCGCGAATAGCAAGCCGTACTTTCGAAAGGGGCGCGCGATCGAGGATGGGAGCGCATCGGATCCAAGGCCTGGTGGAAGTGCGGCAGGAGGAAACCCGGCGGTTGGAGCTGGCGTTGGTGGACCCGGGCCCATACGAACTAGGGATTCCAGAGCAGCAGCGGCTACGGGCGCGGGACCGAGATCAGGACGAGGAAATAGACCGTTCCCGAGCGCATCGCAATTACCACCCGGTCCTAAGGACTGGATACCACCCTCCGACAAGTCCATCATGAGCTTATTCGTCACGGGCGTCGAGGACGACCTGCCCGAGTACAAGATCCGGGACTTCTTCAAAGAGCACGGCAAGATCAAGTCGCTTATCTGCAGTCACATGTCACATTGCGCGTTCATCAACTACGAGACGAGAGAGGCAGCCGAAAAAGCCGCCGAGGCTTGCCAGGGCCGAGCTGTTATCGCGGGCTGTCCGTTACGAGTACGATGGAGTTTACCTAAAGCGATCGGCACGATGAATAAGGATGAGAGAGCAGCGATGGCTCGAGACGGTCGATCGGCATTCCCAAATCAGAGACGACAAGGGGGACCTAAAGCGATTGAGGGAGCACCAGTTGGACAGGGACGGGACGGAGCATCACAAGCTACCCCGAGCATGGCCATCGCAGCACCACCCGGAGCAGAAGATGTCAACTACGCTAGTCTGGCTGGAGATTAAAGTGGAGGACGTATACCAATTGTACAATGCATGGATGGCGTTACGGGGTATGATAATTACAAAAGGGGTTCCGGCGAGGCGAGATATCTATCATTATGCATAGCCGAATAGCCGTTTGATAGTGGCCACGATGCTTGTTGGTACACGGGTATCATGATATAATACAATGCTTTATGGGCTTTGGTCTGTTAGACCATGTCACCTATCTGCGCACGTTTTCCCGTCGATCTTGACCGTCTTGCCGCCCGGGAATTTGACCGTATCGTTGTCGCCACGTTCCGTAGCTTCGTGTATTCGTAGTTCTAGATTTGTTGTCAGGAATCTGCTCGACTCCCGGATGTATCCATATCCATTTGAAGTGTAGAAAACATACTGTATATCTCGCCCTCCTTCTTCCCCTGCACTACGTTCTGCCGTAATATGGCGGCGACTTCTTCGGCATGCTTGATGGCACCTGGTAGTTCGGGGTTCGCGGGTTCTAATGAGGCATTGGCGCGGAAGCCTTCGCGTATGGAGTTTCGCGCAGCATTGTATACCCGTTCGTCTCCTAAAAAGTCATAGTCGAATTAGTTATAACCCCTAGTTGGGGTTATACGGAATGGTCTATACCATGGAAAGCTAGGCGCGCCGCTCGGAATAGGCTTCGATAGGCCGGGAGAGCCATTGTCATATTTGAGGCGAACTGTATAATAAGTCTTACGCCGGGATCAGAAGCGAAGTTTATGGAGCTTGTGAAAGTTGAGAAAATTTGTGGCTTGGATCGGCCTATTGATAAGGTATACGCTGTGGCGCACCATGGATGAGGCTAAATCAACTTACGTCCTAGTGGGGCATGGGCACAGCGCTTAAGACCGCTATAATACGGCAGATTATAGCGTACATCGTCGCGTTTCTTCAAACCCTAACTATCAGAGATTGTTGCTTCGATAGTATAAAACTGGTATCAATAGAAAGGGCTCAATTAAGCGACGACAGAAAAGAATATCTCTTAGAGTGACTTTCTAATTTACTTGGACTGCAGCGCTAATAAAGCTACTTGATGTTGGAGATACGTTTGGTACTAGGTATTAAAGTATTGACCTATAGATATGTAATTACATAATCGTACATTAGCGTACCAGATCCATGCTACAGTCGGCGAAAATCAGCGTTAAAAAAAGTTTCCGATCTTTCACCCCACGCCGCACTTTTTTTTCTCCCTTCCACCTAATATAATACGACGGACACGTACGCAGAGAGGGACAATGGCTGCAACAACGACAGTAACACGACCGCTCCCCGTCCTGCCCGAGGGCTGGTCAGCCGAGAAGGATTTTAAGCCCATTGGTTCTATTACTGCTTCTACTCAGCGCACAATCGAGCCTGTTGGTCCCCATTTCCTCGCTCACGCCCGTCGCGCCCGTCATAAGCGTACTTTCTCCGAGGATGATCGTATCCAAGCCCAGGAGAGCGCCAAGAAGATCGAGAAGGACGACGAGAGCGATGTCAGCGAGCCTGAAGATCCTATGATGCTCCAGCGCGAGGCTAAGGACTGGAAGGTAAGGACTGAGAATACTTCAGCTATGGGCAAACTATACCATATACTAACACTTTCATCCGTAGTCACAAGATCACTACCAAGTACTTGGTCTATCCAAGTATAGATGGAAGGCGACGGAAGACCAGATCAAGCGTGCCCACCGCAAGAAGGTTCTGAAGCATCACCCGGATAAGAAAGCCGCCCAGGGTAGTACCGAGGACGACAACTTCTTCAAATGTATCCAGAAGGCCACCGAGGTTCTACTCGACCCCGTCAAGCGTCGCCAATTCGACTCCGTAGACGAGAAGGCTGATGTCGACCCACCCACCAAGAAGGAGCTGGCCAAGGGCAACTTCTACAAGCAATGGGGCCGCGTCTTCAAGTCCGAAGCCCGTTTCTCCAAGCAACAACCCGTGCCCAGCTTCGGGGATGAGAACTCCTCCAAGGAAGATGTCGAGAACTTCTATAACTTCTGGTATAACTTCGACTCGTGGCGATCCTTCGAGTACCTAGACGAGGACGTACCGGACGACAACGAGAACCGCGACCAGAAGAGGCACATGGAGCGCAAGAACGCCAACGCGCGCAAGAAGAAGAAGGCCGAGGACAACGCGCGCCTGCGCAAGCTATTGGACGACTGCTCCGCCGGCGACGAGCGCATCAAGAAGTTCCGCCAGGAAGCCAACGCTGCCAAGAACAAGAAGCGCCTTGACAAGGAGGCCGCCGAGAAGAAGGCCAAGGAGGACGCCCGCCTGAAGAAGGAGGCCGAAGAGAAGGCCGCCAAAGAAGCTGAGGAGAAGGCTAAGACTGAGCGCGAGGCCAATAAGAAGGCGAAGGAAGCCGCCAAGACCGCCGTCAAGAAGAACAAGCGTGTACTCCGTGGCTCCGTCAAGGACGCCAACTACTTTGCGGGCGCGGGCGACGCGAGTGCCGCGCAGATCGACTCCGTGCTCAACGACGTAGAACTCATCCAGGGCAAGATCGACCCTGATGAGATCGCCGCGCTAGCTGGTAAGCTTAACGGTCTCAAGGTCGCGGACGAGATCAAGGGAGTATGGAGCGAGGAAGTTAAGAGGCTGGTTGCGGCTGGTAAGCTGAAGGAGGGTGAGGCTAAGTCCCTGCTATAAGCGTGCTTGCTTAGATTTATTGGGTCAATTTGTCTGCTTGATACACAGCCACTAGACAGGATTAGAGGATCATGTGCAGGTAGACGGGATACAACCAAATTACATTAAGGACCTAGAGAAGCCGCATACACTTGCCCTTAAGTCACATTCGTCCGATGAGAGAATGCTATAGATCTGTGTCACTTGTTGTCTCATCTGGACAAAGCCACGCAGCCAACATAAATAACAGATAAGGGGTCAATATACTTGTTCGAGACTCCTACATTTGTATTTCCTAACATGCTATTTCAATTTCGAAACACCGCCAAATTCCAAGGGCAGCGGGTACCCCCGATCTACCGTTGAGTTATAAAGCTTCTCGTCCGATTCCTGTACCAAATTCCTCTCTTGCCCCCTTTCCGTTCCAAATATTCCATCCCGTGAATATCAGTAGTGAATAATTTGTGCAATGTATTGAACAATCGTATGATCAGCAAACAGGAGGCATGCGAGACAATAACCATCCAACCAGTTCGTGAATCATAAGCTTCTATACCTATCTTAGACTTCTTCAAGCACTCCAGCGATCGCAGTATCGTGGTTCCTTAGTTAGCCAAGCCAGTCATTCTAGCGCAGTATCTCGAACGTTTCGCACTCTACGCTGAGCCAATGTAAGTGCAGCCCAAACCGACAGACTAGAAATCCATGTCCAAGGCCTCGAGCACACGCAACAAGGTATATGTCTCTGTCATACGCAGGAACCAATCCGCCTCTCGCCGGGAATCAACAACGCAATCGACACGATGAATCTCACCATTGCTCTTCCTCACCCCGACCTTGAAGAAATTCCTCCTGCCCGGCGTATAGATGCACTGCCGGTGGGCAAACCAATCCACGTGTAAGTACGGCCCGTGCCACGCCAACTTGACAGCTCCTGGGACTACGCCCCGCGGGCCGCGTTTGATAGCCAGAACGGGATCTTCGCCGGTGCGGAGGGCTCGGTTGAAGACTGCGTTGTGCTCGGCCGATAGCCGCGGGCACCGCGTGGTGAATATGCCCGCGGCCGCCTCGTCGTCGCGCTCGGAGAGTCGGCAGACGAACGAGACTCTGTTGTGCCTGTGCCATGTCTCAGCAGGGAAAGGAATGTCGACGAAGTGACTGCACCAGCCGTGCTTGATGTTAAGCTCCCTCAGGCGAGAAGGTGTTTCTTGGGGGCTTCGAGCGCGGAGAGCTGCAAAGAGCGTAGCAGCACCGGCGAAATTCGGCTTAGGGTATGCGGGGGGTGCGGGTGGCCATTCGGAGGAGGGAAACTGCTGCAAGTGGACGTACAACACTAAGGTTTTCAAGCGCGAGAAGCTGCGTAGGGAATCGACTAGTTTGCATGGCAAACTCTTGGGTCTGCGCACGTCGATAGAAAGTGTCTCCAGGTAAGGACAACCGTTGCGAATAGTGTCCAGCTTCTCGGGCGTCATCCACCAGAGATATTTGTCTGCTGCTTCGTCGTAATCTTGGTCCGGGTTGCGGGTGCTGGTTCGGTCGAGGAAACTATGAATACGAAGACTTCGCAAAGTGCTTCCATGCTTCAAGATGCCGCCTATGTTCTGCGCTCTGGGGGGACAGATATCTATCTTCTCCAACTCGCCGGGTATCTCGCTCAGTAAATCTTCAAAGTGTCGTGGTACGATTTCCTGGGAGAGCGAAATTATCTTCAAAGCGGTTAAGCTACCCACAAACTCAGACAGAAACCGGGTGTCGTTGATGCGAAGACGCCGTAGCTTGGTCCAGTCGAACTTCTGCGCCCACGACTTCTCTTCGGCCTCACGTTGGACATCAGGATTACCACGTGTATAGGCACTGATTTCGAGGTCTTCGAGGGTAGGTAGCTTATCGCAATCGTGAAGCTCCAAGCCGAGAGAATGCTCTTGAGAGGCGATATATTCGTCGATGAAATCAGGTTCGAGATTGAGGTCGAGACGGCGGAGGTTAGGGCACGTAACAATAATCTTCTTCAGAGACTCCGATATATCTTTGCGGAATTGCCGAGATTCCCTAAACTTGTACTAAAAGTGTAAGGCATACAGATTGGAATTTCCCACTAACAAGGGAAGACCGCAGGACCCCTCGCCGAATTGTTTTACAAAACACGACGTGCTGACGATGACATGTAGCCGTATTTCAGGTCGGCTACCGAGAAATTCAACGATTTCTTTGTGAACTTGAAGGTGTTGGAGTTCCAAGAGGAAGTCGCTCAGCCCTCCCATCTGGGATAAAGCGTTGCACAAGGCATTCCAAGGGACTTCGCTTCCATCATCCGCGAAGTCGACCCAGCGAACAGCGTCCCATAGGCGAAAGCGCTGGATAGGTTTCATGGGGTTGTTGATCCAACTCGGCGTCACTGTAATGCAACGTTGCTTGTAGTATCGCACCGCCCATAAAAAGGCGGAGTTGACCAAGGCGAGAGAGTTGAGAAATTGAGGATTGTCGTCGTAAACAAAACCAGCGATTTTATGGCGAATTTCCTGCGGTAGGCGGTCCATCTTGCCAAGTTAAACAACGAGCGACGAAAATTGGGTGTGCGGTGTGAAAATAACGGTGAAAATCGAATTTAGGTCTTAGAGAAGGTTGGGGGAAAAGGGAAAAAAGGCAGCGAATGTGTCGGTGGTTTAGAATGGGGCGACGAGTTTAAATCAGTCACCCATGGGACTAGGGTCAGTAATAATTGATGCTGACCCACGCAGACACTCGACGCCTATTGTGCAGGGGAAGCCACCGGCATATTGCCGTTTTGTAGGTACCTACGTAGAGTACGTAGACCGTTTGAAAGCTGTCCAAAGTACATGTAACATAGTACCATCTAAGTTACAATAATATGCGTTAATACATGACCCACAAGGACTATACATGTGTCCACCGATTGAAAAAAGAAAAAAGGAGACTCTAGTTAGATAGGACGATGGCTATGATTCCCGCCAAATGGTAAGATGCCATTTCCACACGGCGCTGTTTATATACCTACAATAATAGGAAAATCTTAGAACGGGAGATAGTAACTTATATATGCTACCATTACTTTATTTATTGCAACCTAATGTGATTGTGGTAATATAGTTTACTATTACTTATGAGCGTCATTTTCCGTTATTTGAGTCATTGCAGTTGCTCAAATGGCGGTCTGCTTGGTTTGATATAGTGTTTATTAGGTATGTATATCGTAATATCAAACCAGCCTTTGTGATCTAATCACAGTAATAATTGTAGTACTTAGCAGGTTCTAATCTAATGAAAAAAAGATAAAGCATGAAGCTATTCACAAATTTCTTTGGCAAGCTGTGCTGGGATCGGCAGGTCAAGGAGTTACTTATTGGTCTAAATCTACATGTACTGTATGTATAAATCGCGGTTCGAAGCCTTTGTGTTTACTATGTACCGGCACTGTTTCCAGTCCTAATGGCCTCTTCATCTTCAAGAGATCTGCCCAATCGGTGGGATAATTGCCGTCACTTATATGCATTGAAGTAACACCGGTATATAGCATTCTTTTTACAATGGGAAGGAACTTTTGAATACTTCCAATGAGAAACATACGCAACTTTAACTAGCCCAAAGCTCTAACCAGCCTTCCAAACTGACATTCGAGTAGGTAGAAGGAAATTAATCTAACGATAGAAATGAGCAGGTTTGTGTTGCATATTTGCGGAAAACCCAAATTGCCATTATTTTCTAATTCCAGACTTAGCGGTGGCAGTTGCTGACTCAGCACCGTTATCCTCCGGTGTGTCGTGAGCTAGCTCCGAAACGCCGGGCGCCTAGCTCCACTAAAGGTCCGAAATGAGGGGGCTGACACCGGCAAGAACCCGGAGCGGCTCCATCGCGAATCCCGACAAAACAAACCTTCATTCCGTCCAATATATTTTCCCGCTTCTCATGCACATAGGGTCTCATCCGCGGATCTTTCTAGACATTTGCATTCATCGCGTACACGTAGTAATGCAAGCCGATCGCTACCCAATTAGACCGGCGAGACATCCCTACCCAAGTTCGAAGGTCGTAGCTAAGATTGGTGGGTGGAAGCATCCTGGGTCTTTCTAAAGGCTAGATTTCATGTTCCGTTTTACCGCAGCCGAAAGAAGCTGCGGAGTCCGTATCCCCTCTGCTGCGCCAAGGAGCTATACTGTGTTGAATTCATCCCCGCTGTAACATAACGGAGTATTATACCGGATTGGTGCGGCAATAGCACTGCACACATTGGCAGCAACGATAAATCGTGGATTTGATTCCTCCGGACTACGATGCCAAGTATGCCAATAATGTGCCCCTGATGCGGGTGTATATTGTGGTCTTGAATATATGATCCACCGGGCCTGCGAAATGCTATAAATACGTCGCGTCACTTTCTCCCGAGGCGCAGAAAAATATTGCTATGATCTAATCCACTATCATCAGCGAATTTTTAAAGATCATCGCAGTCATGGCTCGGTTTTCTATCCTCACCGTAGTGCTTGCACTCGCCTCTATGGTCTCCGCCCAATGTGGGTCTGGTACTCCGGACGCCACCGTCACTGGCTCCGGAAGTTCGTTCAAGGCGACCAAGGGCTCGAGCACCCTCTACTCTGGTTCTGACTATCGTGCTGCCATCCAAAGTGCGCTTGATTCGATTAGCAGTGGCCAGCGCGTTGCTGTCATGGCGTCGGGTTCCATCGGTGCTAACACAATCACTATTAGTAGCGGCAAGATCTTCGAAGGCTGTGGCACCATCAACGTTGGAAACCGAGCTGGCCATGGCGCTATTGAGTCACTGGGTACCTCGGATGTCAAGATTCCGTACCTGACCATGACCGGCAACCCGTACTTCGGCCTGCGATTTTACGGCACCAAGAACCTGAACCTAGGCCAGATTACCATGAACCTCAGCGGCGGGTTGGGTATCCGCTTTGACCGTGATGCAGCTGCAAACTCCAACGTGAATATGGATGTTATTACGGTTACCGGCGCCGGCAGCCACGCGGTCGAGACCTGGAATATCGATGGTCTTAACATCAATAAGGTTATCGCAAAAAATGTCGGCGAGTGCGGCTTACTCCTGCAAAACACCAGGAACGCGTGGGTTGGGCTCGTCGACGGTGACAATGTCGCCCAGGGAAACGGATACGCTACCTTCCGTATGGCGAACAACAACGGCCAGAACGCCAATGGAAACTACAACACAAACGTTTACATCGACAAGGTGGTCTCCCGTGGTGGCGGCCGTGGAGTCTTTTGCGTCTCCCAATCCGGAGGTGTCGTTATTGAGAGCGTTGATCTTGCAAGCAATGGCAACAACGCTATTTTGATCGAGAACTGCTACAACGTTTCTATTCGTGGTGGTACTGTCAATGGCGGAGGCGAGGTTCGTCTTTCGGCCCGCGATGAGTTCCCGAATAACAAGGACATTTGGATCACCTTGACGGTGAATAACAACTCCGTCCGCGAGTCTCCTTGCGGCGACAACACTAACTGGACTATTGGGGGCAATGCTAGCAAGAACATCTGCTAAGCATTGACGGTTCAGATTCGGGTGTTCGAATGTGGGGACCATGGAATTCCCCGTGATGTGTCTAGTTAAATGGAACTCCCAGTGCCAAATATCTTCAATTGATGGTAACCAGTTTATATACACGATAATACGTCTTCCTATCGCCGACGCCCTAGTTATGTTATGACTGTTTGCTCCGAAGAGCGAAGAAAAAATCCGTGGCAGTAAATTCCATAGCGCATCAGACGAATAGCAGTTTAGCTAAGATAACTCGAACCAATACGAATACTTTCTATTAAAGCAGAAGCCTTGCCCCAGATTCAGAGTTAAGACACCTGCATCAAACTATAGCGATGCAACCATTAGTCCCAGACATACCCACAAAAGTATGACTCGATATAACCCTCGCGATGTGAGGGAGACGAAAGAAGAATCTTCCCACAAGTCACGTCTTATTATGTTACAGACTAGATCTCGTATCCCAAGGAGGTTGTCTATAGAAAGATAACTGACGCCCATAGCAGCCAGGTTTCAGGTAATTTAATGACTTCTACAGAAACCTAGAAACTGATATCCATATCTTACCTAGAGCGTAATCCTAACCTAATACCGCAATTCCAGCCGGTAACAAGTCTTCTACGCTACCAAGATGGTTTTCCTGCCTTATACACACACTGTACATGCTCCTGCTTACCTCAGCGGTCTGTGACCTCCGAAATATCAAAAAACGGGTTGAGAAATGTATCCGAACGCCAACGCCAAAGCAATAGATAAGGAGTACCGGTAGTCCATAATGAATTTAAAGAGCCCGTATTGAAAAAACAAAGCCTCGTTTAAGATTATAGAGTTGAATTCTACTGCAACAACCCTAAGAGATGAAGAAGACTCGTACAGTTAGCGTAAACTTATGTAATGATATTATGTAAGAATCATTACGTAAGCTACGACGGGAGCATCAACGACATCCCTTTCGCTGCGCAAAATACCAATTCTTAAACCTTAACAACAATGATAGTTCAGCGAGGAAATACTTTGTAATTGCTTCTCTTAGATATATTGCGGCAAAAAACTTTACTTTACCATTGGGATAATATTATCAGCGATGGCTAATTAACTACCGGTATACGGAAACTTGCAATCGTTTATGACGACCATTTTCTCTCTTGTAGTAGTCGAACCTAGCCAACCACCAACTTAACCATCGTTTGGCGATTCTTTTAATAAGTAATTTCGAGTTAAACCACTACGAACTCGACTAGAAATTTTCGATACAATCGTAGCAAGTCAAGGAAACAACGTTAGTGGGTAGAAAATACACTCGTATACATAACTACAATATACCGTAAAAGTTGAGAACCCGCCATCACATTATTATCATATAATTGACAAGACTTGAGAAAAATGCGAAATATTGGTAGCACATGCATGCACTTTATGTCACGGCGAGGCAGAGGCTTCAGTCGGGCGAGCCAAGCGACAGCGATATCTCTATATTGACGAAGAAAAACTAAACTAGAGAAGAAAAGAGAAACTCTAAGCTGTTTATCATGGGACCTACTCTTTTATATAGCCAGGTCTCATAACCTGGAGGCTAATACAAGATGAGATATGGATAGGTGCTAGGGGTGAGGGGGTGAGGGATAGCCTTGTGAATCGCGCTTTGTCGCGATCCTGGCGGGGATAGCCATCACGACTTTACCGATCTTACAGCGGTCAAAGTAAACTATCCAGGTGATTATATAAGGGTATAGGGATAGCGGTGCGTCTGTCGATATCCTCTATTCCGATACGCCAGTCGATGTCAGGGAAGATCACTACTCTTATTCACATATAACCATCCCTCCAATAGTAGCTAACCGTGCACACGTTGATACCAAATACAGTGAATGTTTAGTGGGAAATTATTGAGGCTCCCAATGTGGTTTGTTTTTTTTATAAGAAAAAAGAAATTGCCAGCGTATTTCGAGGTACGGGATGGACAACAAATAATTATCATTGGACGTTTAAAAAAAGGAGATGATTTCCCCTGGCACGAGGACTAAGCGGATTGGTCGATGAATATTTTAGAAAAAAACAAATAGGCGTACCTTCCTACTATTTTGCGCAATCAGTAAATCAGTACTCGAGATTACTCGATTTGGTCACTCGTTAGGTTAGCTTCTTTGTTTACCACGCTCAAATCAGCCGAGTTTGCAAATAATTATATGCACAGTACACAGTGTACAGCACCTGCCTTCCCAATATCGAAATTACTGATCCTTATTCACTGTTCTATATTCACTGTTCCAGAATCAGCCTTCCAGAATCAGAGCCCCCAATTCTCTATATAACCGTGACCCCCAACCCACCTCATAACCCATCTTCTTCCCACTCCTACTTCTTAAAACATCATCTTCTATGGCCTTGGTTACCCACCCTTCTACCTTCTTCCTATTATCCCAAATTTTCTATCATCCTAACTTTTCTATTATCCTAACCATTCTATCATCTTAACCTTTCATCATCCTAACTTTTCCATCATCCTAACTCTTACAACATCATCTTCTATCTTATTTTTTACAACATTATCTTCTTATCATTACTTCTTCTATCCTACTTCTTACAACATCATCTTCTTATCATTACTTACTTCTTAACAAGGCAACGGTCAGTACCACTCCTAAATTTCATCGGAATATCCCCAACTCTCTAGCAACTCATCACTCTATCCTCGCTTCTTTCTACCATCCACTTCCCATACAGTCCCCCATCCAGTTGCTTGTTGGCATCACTTACCGCCTTACGCTTTCTGCCAGCTTTTTCCGGCCTTGTTTTTTTATTAGCATCACCTCCAGAGCTATCAACCATCCCACCTCCCACTTAGCACATTCTTTTCATCCTTCCCCCCAATCTTTATTTTTCCCTTCTACCACATCCCCACCCGATCTCTTCTTCTTCCAACTCTCTTCTTTCTTTTTACCAAGCCTTCTTCCACGTCCCACCTCGCCTAAACATCTTACTTTTCATCTTCTCTCTTCCTTACTCCTCTCATCTACTAACCAGGTATATCCTCTCCATTTTCTTTCCTCCTCACCTTTGCATCTCTCCCAATTCTCTGCCATACTCCGACTTCCTCTTTCTCTCTCGCAGTCACTTTTCCCGAATGTCATTTTTAGTGTTTGGCTGAGTTTCCTTCGCAAGACTTACACGTGTACCTTACGCGGGTACGTACCTCAGCCATTCTACTAGGTACCTAGTACCTATTACTTCCTTCCTTCCCTACTTTCTCCCATCCTCCATCCGTCCACCACTCACCTTCACTTTCTTTCTTTTTCTTTCTAAACTTAATTTTTTTCTACCACCACTTTTCTCCTTCGCCTATCTCACTCTCCTTGTCAGTCCTGCTTCATCTTCCTACTATTTTCCCATCAGGCTTCTTCCTCTACCAATACTCCATCTCTCCCATTCCATCTTCCTGACTGCAACCCAAATCTCCTCTGCAGTTTCTGGTATGCATCGACCACTTCAATCCACCACTGCCCACTCTGAGGTTGCAGACCCCTTCCCTCTTGACAGATAGACTGCTCCTCCGTCATTCTTCCCATAACGCACCCCAATTTACTTTTTCATTTCCCACCAACTTCGCAACTTTTCACACCATTCTTTTATTTCCCTGTCACTAACTCGTTGCAAGTTTTATTCAGCAATACTTAACACGACACCATTATCTATTCCCGTCTAGGCGTGTGGCGGTCTTGCGCCTATAGTGCCTACGTGCCGCCCGCGCCCTGGACGTTGCTCTGGACTAACTCGTTGCAGGTTTTATTTACTCATTAACCACTTTAACTTAGGGATAACACTACGCCATTCCCCATTCCCGTCCAGGCGTGTGGCGGTCTTGCGTGCCTATGGTGCCTACGTGCCGCCAGCGTCTGGATCTTCCTCTGGACGGCTTCGGCAGCCCATCGGGAATGGGGACACCCTCGCCTCGGGAGGTAACACACACACCCCTCCAGCTCTAGTCAAACCACGGTCGGGTCTAGGCCGGCAAGATTACGCTCTGTCGGAACCGTCGGCCGTCGGTCCCTGGACCTCCGCAGGGGAACGGCGGAGTGATAGGAGCGGAGAAGTCTACGAGAATTGACCACACTCCGTGTCGTCGGGCTAGTCCGTGCTGGGACGGCGCCAAACGTAGGTTTCAGTGCAGGCTATAGTCCGGCTTACTCCGTCAATCGTTGGTGCAATCGTGTTACAGTAGTTCCTTCGGGGCTGCTGGCGCGTGCTCTCTGGCCTGGGGGGTCGGCCCCGGGAAGGAGACGTCCTTCGAAGGGCAAGGGATCAAAGAGATGTTCTCCGAGGAGGTCGGAGGGGGGCATCTAACCGTTACGCACCAATCCCATGCCGCGGTTGCCTGATGAACTCGCTCTCGCAGGTCCAGGTAAGTTGCCCCGTTCCATTCGGACTGTGGGGGCGGTTTATTCAGGTCGGGGGGTCAAACTCCGGTGGCTGGTAGCTCTGGTTCTCCTCAACTGAACTGAGTTTGCTGGCCAACGCCGCGAAGACGTTGTGCTAAATGTACATAAAGGTCAGGTGTTGGAGGCTGCCCAGCGGGAACTGGTGTCCTGGGTCAAGCAGCCTCTGGGTGCTTCCGAGTCGAGGGCCAGAAACAAGCTAAGTACTCCTCCCCGACTGTTATGAGGCTAATCTACACTTAATCTCACCAGTCCTATGGACTTCGGTCCTGGGTAACTTGAAGTAGCAGGGAGGTTGCCCTTTTGAAGCGCCTCTTTGTGAAATAATTTTTGAAACCACTCCAGCTCTGCTGATTCCAAACTTTTTCATTGCACTCTCTGGCTTGTCCGGTGATGCGAAGAAGATGAAGACACGAAGCAATAATGACGATGACGATGCTACCAACTCTGTATTTTGGTGTTCCATTGAATTTTCCCCCGCTATCGTATCATCGGTGCTTCTATTCTCACTAGGCTTATTTCCTTTCTCCTCGATGATATTTTCTTTGCTTTTATCCTACGTCGCCTCCAATCATCATGGGTTATTGGTTATTTACTTACCTTCCTAAAAGGGTAGGTCTATCGGTCGGGTGGGTCGCCGAGCAACGGCTCAATTGAGGTCGGAATCTCCACCCGACCCGGACTGATACTCCGCCGAGATACGAGACCTCGTCATGGATGTCTCGGAAGAGTTTCCTGCACGATCCGTATGTTCGCGCTTCGCACAATATAAATAATCGCAGCGCGCAACCAATTAAACAGCGAATAGGCAATAGAATACTTACCACCGTCCAAGCCGACGATTCCAATTGTCCCAATTGAGTTTATCTTCAACGGGCTCCATGATGCGGGGTCTTAAGCTCCTACTTTCTTATCTCATCAACACCACGGCCGTCTTAACCGCCGTGCACGCGCATACGGGGACAGCGCCCGGGAAAGCACCGCAATTTCAAACCCTCCCCTCTCTGCGCGAGCAGGCCGGGCTGCTAGATGCCTGGACCGATGAGCGCAAGGCACTAATCCCGGGACTCCTGCGAAAATACAACGTCGATGCATGGCTGGTCCGTCTCTTTCCATCCCTCTCTCTCTGTCTTCCTCCCTCCCAGTGCCAGCACTAGCCTATCCCCGAAGTGACGCAGAAGACGCTACTAACTACCGGTACCGCCCGTAGATGAGCCAACGCGAATACGCAGAGGACACCGTGTTCTGGGCGCTGAAAGAAGCTACCCAGTTCTCTGCGCGCCGGCGCACAACGCACCTGTTCCTGGCGGACCCCGTGGACGGGGCGCCAGCGAGCTACGCGTGGATCGAGAACACGGACGCCGTGTGGACGGAGCTGCGGCAAATTCTGGCGGCGCAGCAGCCCAAGGCCATTGCGCTGAATACGCACTCCGAGATTGCGTTTTCGGGAGGCTTGCATGCGGGGGAGTTGGACGCGGTGGTTAGAGGTGTTGGTGAGGAGGTATGATTGTTCGAGAGTTTTTTGTTTCGCTTTCTCGCGTTGTTTAACTTGATGGCTCCCGAGACGTGCGTCGGAGGGGTGGATTTCCTACCTGAATAAGTAATTGCTGACTCTTGGTTGTTACAGTGGAAGGATAAGTTCGTGCTAGAGCCCATGCTAGGCGTCGAGCTCGTCGCGACAATGGTTAAGGGCAGATTGCCATGGTATCGCAAGATGATGGAGACGGCGTGGGCGATTATCGAGGAAGGCTTCAGCGAGAAGGTCATTGTGCCTGGGAAATCTACGAGCTGGGTAAGTTGGGCCATAGCGAAATCCCAGTGACGTTAGGAGTGCGCTAGATTAACGCGGCCTGTTCCGTAGGACGTGGAATGGTGGATGCGAGAGAGGATCCAGTCCCTAAACTACACGACCTGGTTCCAGCCCAGCGTATTCATCCTCACGGGCTCAGGCTGGCCCGCCGCAGACGACGCTTCGGCTACAGATGACCCACGCGCCCCGGACCGCCCGATCGAGTTCGGCGACTTGATCCACACTGATTTCGGCGTGTCGGCGCTTGGCCTGAACACGGATACCCAGCACATCGGCTACGTCCTGCACCCCGGGGAGACGGAGGCGGACGTGCCTAAGGGCATGATCGACGGCCTGAAGAAGGTGAACCGGCTCCAGGATATCGTTAAGAGCAATATGAAGATCGGCATGACGGGCAACGAGATCCTGAAGGCGGCGCGTAAGCAGATGCAAAGCGAGGGTATCGAGGGCAAGATCTACTGCCATGCGACCGGCGAATGGGGACATTCCGCTGGCACAGTGATTGGTAAGTTCGCCTCTCGGACCATCCTACCTTCAATCTTCATGTCGAGTCTGTGGTTTCGCTAATTCGCCGTACCCTACATGTAGGCATGACAAATCTGCAGGACAAAGTCCCCGTCCTAGGCGACCTTCCGCTATTGAAGAACACGTACTACAGCATCGAGCTCTTCGCCGAGCATTTTGTTCCCGAGTTAAACAGGACTATTGTCTTCCCTCAAGAAGAGGATGTGTACTGGGATGAAAAGAACAATGGCTGGGAATGGGTCTACGGGAGGCAGGAGGAACTCTTGCTTGTCAGGACGCCCGTTGATGTGATATCACCAGAAGAGCTTTAAGGCGCGACGATCCATTACGCTACGTGCTTCGTATATAGCAGGTAATCGTCTGCTCCACTGGATAATACCTCCAGGAGCATTCATTAATTCATCTGTAACGATCATTTCGTGTATATATCCTAATGGACGAATGTATTACGACACGGTTGGTTATATCGTCAAGTAGCGTAATATTAAACCTAAGTCGAGGCGCACACATTACGATGAATCCAGAAGCTTCAAATAAGGTGCATAAATCATTAGAGGCTCCGGCAAGGCTTTTACCGCCGGCTTCCGGGTCCGTTCCGGTCGACTAGATCGGCGATGTGCCTTACAGCTGAGTAAAGGGATAAAAGCTTGGCTTCCCAAGCGCTACTTAAGTAGTTCCTCGTCCAATGGAGAGAGGGGCGGCTTCTCCGGATATCCGACTGGACGGCGTGGAAGGCGGCTGATGATGCAATCGTGCTTTTGTGGAATTCCCGCCTTGCTGCAGGTCAGAAGGGATAAAGAGACGAGCGTCCGAGACTCGGGACCACTTTGGAACAGAAATTGTACGTGGAATGAAGGTATATATGTACTCTATGGTGTACGAACACGTGTGGTGTGAAGCTATTGATGAATAACACTGCATTGTTAGGTGGTTCGCATATGTATGTATATTGTCATACATTCCCTGGCAAGGGCATTTAGACGTTTGTCAAATGCGAAAGTCAAAGGCCCATGCTTTAGTTGTTCACATGGCGAGAGGGCCGATATCATCTGATCTCGGGACGGATATGATCTACTATGACGAAATCGCAGCTCGCCCATGACTGTGGTAGGTAGCAGTAGAACGTAGATGCGTGAATAAGGGCCGACAGATATATAGCTCGCTGATAAGTTACTATATACAGGTATGTTGAGTAGGGTGAGGTACATACGAGCCTGACCAAAAAAAGGGGAGAGAGCACGGGGGTGTTGGTCGAGCCCCTGATGGCCCGGCCTACATGGAGGTAGATCAGGATCTGCTGCTGGTACATACACACCTGGGCATCTACGCTGACGGATTGCCCAATTTAGACGATGCCGAGCGCTTGTAGATACCCAACGCGGGGCAGGATCGACAAATGAGATCGTACTATGAGACGAAATATATGCGAGCGATATGTCGTTTGCTGTTCGCGTATTCGATACTTAAGTATGTATGTAAGGTATTTACGGAATATCTACTAAGCGGTTAGGTAGGACAGCGCGAATAGTTGTTGCTGATAGGAGCTATAAGAAGCTGAGAGCCTGGATGAATCTGTTCTCGAATCCCCAAATCGAGTCCGCGAAGCTATCAATTGATTATTGTGGCAGCTCGTGCAGCTCGTACAACGGCCGAGGCCATTTAACTTATTCTTACTTATTAACTTGGGATAATGATTCAGCGCTTGTCCTATAGACAATTATTTCTTGGGGTAAGGTACGATTTTGCATTACTGCGCAAGAATATAGGTACAATATCGATTGACTATTGGGAGATGAGGGATTGAAGCAAGTGATGATTAGCCCCATGGCGGTTTTGTTTAGAGTTGAATGTTGAGTAACAGTCGGGTATATACATATTTCTCTTAGTTATGAAATAATGCGAGGTTAATATGTAAGTACTGTATATGACTTCACCTAAACTTGAATCTTATCTATGTTGACCTTGTTACTGCAACTTTGTCTACTGTAAGATGATGTACAATATCGTAAACCCCGCCTTTCCTCGTTTATTACATCCTTAGCGTCATCGTAACCCTCGCATATGCATATGCCATCCCTCCCCTTTCCGTCGATCTCACCTAACACGATTGCACCATCATCCTCTTGCTCCTCCCAATCCATTCTCTGCCCAATATACTGTTGACATCAACCACAACAACAACTATTTGCTTCCTGTTTGAATTCGTCTCTAGTATATCTGGGATCGACGCTTCCTATAATAAACAAGGTATGGTTGGTTTGTCCTTACTCTCTTCCACAGTTACAGCCGCGCTTTCGTAATCAAGTTGCCCCCGGTGCCTTGACTTTCTTTGTTTCTCGGCGTATAATTGCATGCACGTTGACCAAGAGGCGCAACTTACGGGCATCCCTATGACGTTGTAGTCCAAAACCTTGCGACAAGACAGTACCAAAAAAGGATAAATTATTAAAAAAAAGCCTAAACTAGCTATTCACTAACTCATTATGATACTAGTTCATCACCAATTCATACAAGACTCTTTAATTATAAGCGTTGACCCAGTGGAAAAAAAAAACAAACAAGAAAAAAATTCATATCGCCGTGCTACCGCCGCCCTTCTATCAATATCTCCCACCCCTCATCAATTATATTGTACTTCCACATCGTTATTAGCATGCTAGCATAACGTATCCTCGCCATACATATTTCTCTTTCGCTATTACTATTTCCTTTTTGCCTTTCCGACAATCAAGTCACAATCGTCAGTTTGAGTATTGATAATTTCCGTCTAGCAAGGTGCAAGAAAGCAACAACGGCGCAGCTTGCATTCATTCCTCTCCGCTATATTCCTCGTTCGTATCGCTTCGATCGCATCACGCCGTAGCTCATCGCATTACATCAATCGCATCGCATTGCACTGCGCCAAATCGTATTATCTTGCATTCTTAGTAATTCTCCACCTTCTTCCGCATCTTGGTCCTCTACCTTCGAATGCGACCGCCTCCACGACCTCCTCCGCATCCGCCACCATTTTTATAACGTATCAAGAATCCTCTCAACTCCTACCGACCTACCCAATCTCTACCGGAAAGCAAACCTACCCACATCCAAATAGTCGTGAATCGGCCACTCGTCTGTCCGTTGCCTAGTTTATCGAGCATACCTGTCTGCTAGTTTGCGACGGAGCACTTGGTACATCCTTTCTCGCTCGAGATCATGAACGGTGGCAAGGACAACACAACCGACCCTTCTGCCGTCAACCCTAGTGCGGTGTCAGGTCCAACATCTGCAGGTACCATCCCATTGATGGCCGGCGCCAACGGAAACGGCACGAATTCAACGGTGGGCGCGAATCCCACAAGTCCGACGCTTCTGAATAAGAAGAGGAAGAAAGAAGGCTTGAAGCCTATAATTACTACAGAAGGAACAGCTCCAGGGTAAGGATTGTGTTATTTTACGTTTCTCTGTCTTGTTTACTTTCATGTTTTGGTTATCTCTACTCTTTGTCCCCTATATCCTGCATATGCACACCAGCTCGCAGCACACAATCCATTGTGCGGTTGCACAGGTCTTAGATGCAAAGCGCATGTAAGATAGGTAAGGTACTATACATGTTGCAGCTAGTGCAGGCAAAGAAGGCAAGCAAGCAAGCAAGCAACCGAACGAGTGGCCCGTGAACCGGCAGGTATTCAAGATGTCCTGGCCTTCTCGAGATATCCAGGGACGGCACTTATCGGAGATAAGCCCATGGAGAGACCGGTAGAACCTCAAGAGGACAAGATGGTACGCGACAGGATAGGACGAGGAGAAGCTATACTGGTCACACCAGCAGATGCCGGCAACGATGACTGCGGAAACAGCTATAACAGGCAATACCGACGGCTGGAACACCGAGCTATTCAATAGGTTTCTTCTGCATATTGAGGCGATGAATGTCCCGGTTGTCCTCGCTCCCTGTTTTCGTCGATTATATACCATTCCATCTCGGCTCATCTTGGCCCGTCTTAGCCCAGACAACCTCCCAGCCTGCATATATTCATTCGTCCATACCTATCTACCTCCATATATACATATATCTACACGCGTACATCCCGCGGTTGTATTATGTTGTACCGGGCTTACAACATTATCTATCATCTACTTCGGTGGCGGGGCTGAGCCGAGTTGGGCCGTTCAGTTTTGAGAGTTGAGAGTTGCACCACCTACCCCCTCTCTAGCTTGTGCTCCCCTCTAACCCCCCCCTTTTCGGCCTTGAATAGGTCAAGCGTCGCACCAACCATGGTGCTAGCATTTTGCTGATAGAGGGGCTGCTACTGAATGGGGCACTCCCGGGCACTCCCTGGACCTCGCTGGAAACTCTGGACTATTCCCTGTACGGGCTTTGTCTACACACCTACGTACACTGCATTTCTACCCTGTCTATACCATGTTTAACCCTGTCAAGATCGGAGACTCGACCGAAAATTTAAGCCAAAAATCAAGCATGGAGCTCCGAATGCTCTGAGCCTTCCAATGTTTAGCGCCCACGGCTTCTTCTCACCATGCACAACCGCTCCTCTCCACCACTGAGCAAGGCCGATCTATCTACCTCCCTAGGTTCTTACATAGCACAACATCCTGTCATGTCTCTGCATATTCATCTACTATACATATATACCATACGTACAGCAAGTTATTAAACTGGCTCGACTGAATTCGACTTAACTCGACTGGGGGAAACTGACTGGGCACCACTACCATAAAGGGGAGAGAGAAAAAGAGAGGGGTGATTATTTGCTATCTCCATCGGTCTCTCATACACAAGCGCACCATTCAACAACTTTTTAACCCTATCATCTACTACTCTCCTCTCCCTATCTACCTTTGCCTTCGCTTGGGCAGAGTCGAGTTGAGTTGCGCAGTTGTGGTGCTGTGTTGTTGCTGCGCAGTGCTGCGCACAGTGATTTTATCGCTCACTCATTCATTTGCTCACTCATTTTGCCCTCTCTGTCTCTTCTTTCTCTTCCTCGCACAACTCTTCTTACACGGAGCGCCTAATTGTTGACGTTGACGATTTGGGTGGCTATCTTGTTTTCTTTTTCAGCATTTGCTTAGTCCGCGCTCGTTCGCCTATTCAGTCCAATCAATCCCTTGGCATTTCCCGTATGCTTCTGCTTCTACTTCGACTACACCGGAGAGACTCGCAACGTTGCTATACTTGTTGCTTCTAATCCTTCTCCTGTGGTTTCCCTTCTGCCGACAAGGGCGCGCGATACTATACAAGATGGCTACCATGAAGAAAAGGTTATTATTTACCATCTACTAATACTGCTGCTACCAATACTACCACCAATACATCCTCTGGCTTGGGATTAACGATTAACACACCCCGCGGCTTTTGCTTGCTGCTATATATTTTTCCCTCGTCTCCCACCCCACCGCCACTATCAAAACATAGCGCGAGTGGTTTACTTTATCTCCCTTGTCTAGGCGAGGCGTCTTGATGGGTTCTTTTTTTTCCCCAAGTCCGCCTTTTCATTGGCAATCCTGATTTCGGGCCGCCAGGGTATCACACAGCCATCCTGCTATCCAGCCGAGGGGACCACGAGCCTGCAGCCCGCCACTTTGCTCACCTCACTCTTGCTCAGCTTGCTAGCCAACTTTACTTGCTTGCTTGCTTGCTTGCATCTTCGCTGGCGCTAGCTATATTTATAATTCTTACAGCTGCTAGACATCCTTACATTTAGCGTCGCGCCACAACCGCTCATATATATTGTCTGCATTGTATATCTGTTGTTGATGATGGTCGCTAACCTTGCTTCTCTAACACAGACCGCCGCATCTCTCCAATATGAATCAACACTCCCCCACGTCATCTTCCGGTCCTGAGGACGCCGCCGACAATACTGCCGACGAAGAAGATTCTGAAGACTATTGTAAAGGCGGATACCATCCTGTTCAGATTGGCGAGAAGTTCAAAGACGGGAAATATACGGTGGTGCGAAAACTGGGATGGGGTCACTTTTCGACAGTCTGGTTATCGCGAGACAACACGAACGGTAAGCACGTCGCGTTGAAGGTCGTCCGATCAGCTAGTCACTATACCGAGACCGCTATCGACGAGATCAAGTTGCTCCAGCGAATCGTCCAAGCGAACCCCAACCACCCTGGCCGCAAGTACGTCGTCAGTCTCCTGGACTCATTCGAGCACAAAGGACCAAATGGTGTGCACGTATGCATGGTATTCGAGGTCCTTGGCGAGAACCTGCTAGGCTTAATCAAGAAGTGGCAGCATAGGGGTATTCCCCGAGACCTCGTCATGCAGATCACAAAGCAGGTGTTGATGGGCTTGGACTACTTGCACCGAGAATGCGGTATCATCCACACAGACCTTAAGCCAGAAAACGTCTTAATAGAAATCGGCGACGTCGAGCAGGTGGTGAAGAAGGTAGTAAAGAACGAGAACTCGGACAAAGAGAACAATAGGAACGGACGACGGAGACGACGAACACTTATCACGGGTAGTCAACCTTTGCCGTCGCCTCTCAACGCCACCTTCAATCGCGATAACTTATTCCCTTCGACTAAATCGCATAGCAGTCTTAATGCTATGTTACACGATGGTACGTACCCGCATCACCTTCGATCCTCCGCATCCTCCACATCCTCTATACCTATCAAGTGATGTTAGCGTGTCGCAACTATCCCGATACTGATAATATCCATTGCCCGTTGTATTGTCAATCCTATTCCTTCCCATACACTGTTCCTGACGATGTCCGTTCCGGGTCGGTGATGGCTATGTAACATACTAACGAGATGCTTCTTAGCAGCGACAACGAGTTCGTCCACAAACGAGAAGCAAGGACAGAGGGAAAAGACAGCGTTAGTTGATCCAACAGACTTAGAATCGGTATCACCCAAACAGTTGCTAACACACCCGCCTCGTAGCGAGCTTCTCACCAAGGAAGTTTCCGGAATTTCCCTCGATAAATCCGCCGCCGGTGGCGCGACGTCAGTCGGCGAGAAGAGGAAGCGGAAGCGGAGGGGTCCGATCATCAACGTTAAGATTGCGGATTTGGGAAATGCTTGCTGGGTCTCTCATCACTTCACCAATGACATCCAGACGAGGCAATATCGATCACCAGAGGTTATCTTGGGTGCAAAATGGGGCGCGAGTACTGATGTCTGGAGCATGGCGGCAATGGTAAGTTAGTGTGCTTACCAGTCTCTGGTGGCTTGATATGTCCCCGTTGCCGACAATATGGCCGGTGGTATGACATGGGAGCTAACACGTTTCCGCTCTACAGGTTTTCGAACTTATCACTGGCGACTACCTCTTCGACCCCCAATCCGGAACTAAGTACGGTAAAGACGACGACCACATCGCCCAGATCATCGAACTCCTCGGCCCCTTCCCTAAGGAACTCTGGAAGACTGGCCGCTGGTCCCAAGAGATCTTCAACAAGCGAGGCGAGCTCCGCAACATCCACCGCTTACGCCATTGGGCCCTCCCCGACGTCCTGCGCGAAAAGTACCATTTTAAGGATTTCAAGGATCTCGATCCCCGCGTGCAAGAGGAGATGGAAAAAACCCGAAGGCAACAGGCCGAAGCCAAAGCCAAGGCCAAGATGGAAGCGAGGAAGAACGGCGAGGACGAGGATGCCGTTGAAGACATGTTCCCGGATGATGAACCTACCCTTGAGTACCAGCCTACTGAGGTGTCTGAATTTTTACTCCCGATGCTGGAGCTCCTCCCTGAGCGTCGCGCTAATGCCGGCGGCATGTCAAATCATCCCTGGCTCGATGACACGCCGGGTATGGAGGGTATAAAGCTGGAAGGGCTTGTCCCCGGCAGCAAAGGCGAGGGGATCGAGGGCTGGGCGTGCGAGGTCAAGAAACGGTAGACCTTTCGGAGGTGATAATTACGTTACCCATGTATGGATGCCGGGAAGTTTACTAGGCTAGGTAGTCTAGGAGGTATTCGCTGGGGCAATCAAGATAAGACAATTCATGATAGCGATGATAATCGGTCCTTCCTTTTATTCCGAGGAAAGAGGGAAATGAAATGAGGTACAGGGCAACGGAGTAAAGAAAGTAAAGAGGCAAAGAATTGAAGAGAGCGTGAAAGAAGAAACTAACATAGAGCGGGCTAAGTACGGCCAAATGATTTACGAATGATCGATTGATGATTCTGAATTGAAGTAAATTGAACTGAACGCTGGCTCTGACTTGGTAATGGGAATGAAAAGTGGGAGATGGGAGATAGGGGGAGGATGTCAGGAGATGGGTTGGGTTAGGGAGTAGGTGTAGGTGTGAAAAGATGAGTTGACTTGTAAGTGAAGTAAACTTGGAAGAGAGCGAGAGTGATTTATAAAGTGAAGCGAAGTGAAGTAAACTAAGCAAGGTAATAAGATCAGCTCCAGCAAGAGTAAGAGTATCATGTCGGTGATGGTAGAATTCTGAGCTTCCTGTACTTATTTTCCCTCCTCGGTTTGTATTGAGCCGTCCCTATTCCGTGATGGCGATAGTTACTTGATATGGTTCTAAGTAACGGGTGTAAGAAGTGAGCGGAGCTGGGTTGTGGACGTACACGCTTGTCTTGCGTACTTGCATCGCCGTCCTATATGTATATACCACATGCACATGTACGCTGGACGTAGCGAAAGTGTCAGGGCGAATACGAAATCTATGACCTCAATTCAATAAGCGCTTGAACTCCGTAGTAGCTGTAGCTGTAGCGATGCATCGGACAGTCTACTTGAAGAATAGAGAGATATATATATTACGTGGAGACGCCCTGGTTTTCTCCGTTTGTGTCTGCCCTGCTTGACTGATATGTGAGGAGTGCTACAAGATACGGTATATGAGCTGATGTTGTGTGTATTTACTTACCGTAATCATCTAGCTGTATGAGTAGAGGCCCGGGAGAGCTCCTGTCTTATACCTATTCTAGCCATGTCTTCATGTACTGTACCTAAAAGCAGTCCCTTGACCACTCATTTCAGCAAGGGGCTCAGGAGCAGCAATGATGAGGAAATAGTCAAATACGCAAGTCAACCCTAGATTAAAGCCGACGTATCTAATATTTTGATACCACAGTTTCAAGTAGACGGTTCTCATAGCCTGCAAAGACGAAGTAACTGTCCATCTTCGGTAGGGATGGGCATGTAGAACACAGCACACAGCAAGACAGACGTGAAGTCAGAAATAGGGGTTTCGTGAAAATAACACAGTCTATTGGCGCGAAGAAGATCTCGCGGCCCTAAACTTATCATCAATGCGTACGCGTAACTGGCAGCTATCCGGGTGCCAGTTCTAAAGTCCATAACCGATCCCTTTCTTGCGGTATATTATATCAACCTGGCTAGCTGCGCCCTGCGAGCCTGGACTTCGAGTATACCCGACGACGATATACGCACATCTCCCCCGCATAACACGCCGCACAACCTGCCTATCCCCAGAAGATAAGAACGCAATCGCACCTTAGCCCTTCTTCTTCCCCTTCTGGGTCATGCGACGGAACGCCTCCATGCCGCTGGCGCCGATGGGTCGATAGTCCTGGGCGCGAGTAGGATCGAAAGTACTGCGGGGTGCGATCGTGTAGGTGGACGGCAGGCCGATAACGCGCGCGTGGCTGATCTCGCGGGCGGGCGCTAGCATGCGCGCGCGCTCCGCTTCCGCGAGGCTCTGGGGCGTCTGTCGCTGGTTGAGGGTGAGTTGGCTGCTCGAGGTCACTTGGCGGAGCTTCGCAGCTCTGTTATTTCCAGGTGGTTAGCACAGACGTTCTAAGTAGGGGACAGGAGAGGAGGCAAGGAGAGGCATGAATGAAACGTACTGGTAGTCGAAGTCTCGCGTCTCAATATGGCGTTTCTTGTAGTCGTCGGTGCGCTTTAGGATGGGCCGACTCCACTCGCCCAGTAGACGCTCGGCCATGCGCTTGATGCTGACTTCGGGCTTCTTGCTCTTGGTGTAGAATAGGACGACCTTGCCGATGCCGCTTGATCGGAGGGTCTCCTTCTCAATGGGGAGGCGGGTCAGGGCCTGGAAGATGTCGCGTTGGATGTTGTACGCGGGTAGCGAACCGTCGTTGAGAGGTTCGAGGAAGAACTTTACGTGCTGGAGAAAGTTGGTGTCCGGGTCGATGACCGCTGCTTGGTTATTGTTACGGTTGAGCAGAGCCATGACTTCGGGGAGGAGCTTCAGTTTATGGATGGCCGGTTCGCCAGCCTCGCGCGCTTGGTTGTCTGCTTGGCAGGCATTCTCCATGCGAACCTTGAGATCCGCAATTCGGTCGTCCAACTCATCTTCCAGATCCTATTCAAGTAATTGTTAGCAGGAGTTAAGAATTAGATAGTCACTCCAAATAGCACGTACAACTTCGTCCTTCTTCTTTCGTCTGCCACCCTTGGGCTTCGTCTGGTTTCTAGCCGCGCGCTCGATGGCACGTCGTCGTCGCTCCTCGGGTGTCAGATTCTCCTCGTTCTCGGGCTCGGATTCATGCTCCGGGGCATCTGCTCCAGGAGCTTTGCGGACTCGCTTGGTGTGTAGAATCTCGCCGTCAGCACCATCATTATCGTCATCGCGCGCACGTTTCTTGGCACGTCGTCCTTCCTTGGGTTTCTTCGTAGCCGTCCCCTTTCGCTTTCCAGCCTTCAACGTGCGAGCGGCATCCTCGTCGATGACTTGGGGTTCGGGACGCTTCTCATCGATACGAGCTGTGTTGGGATCGTAGTCATCGAACTGATCTTCATCGATGTCGGATAGAGCATCCGAGTCTTTATCGGAGTCGCCAGCTCGAGCAGTATCATAGTCGCCTAATCCTTCGCGTTGATCATTCACCTCTTCCTCGTGAAGGCTCTGGGCTGCAGGCGAGCCCGCGGCTGACTCCGGGTCTGACATTTCGAGTCGTAGATGATGGAGAATTGGCGAAGGAGCTAGGGATGGCAAAGGAGACCTAGGCGAGTAGAGAGATGGATAACGTTATGATGTTGTTCCCCGACCTCCTGCAAACACTTGACCTAGGTTGTGATAGAAGGACCGGGAAAAAAAAAGGTAAGAGTACAAAGTTAGCAGCCTTCCCTAGGCAAACTAGGGAAATTGGGTAAATGAAAATGCAAGAAATAGGAATCCCGTCAGGACATTTCTAGCCTATCTGTACGGTGAAGAATCGATTGGTATGAGTGTAATGTGATCGAAAACGACAAGAGTCAAGTTGAAGAATTGAAATTGATAGTACGAAGTAAATTGATGGATGACTGCTTAAGACGACCGCCCCAGGGAGCAAGAAGCACTAGCCACAAAGAAAGTTTAGGTATTTCTTGGGGCAGGAGACAGGGATTATCAATTAATTGATCTCACATCATTAATCCTAGATTGATCTCACCAGCTAACGCATTTAGGTATGTTTGTGGCGCACCAATTGTGGCTCGTTTAGTTTTCCACCCACCTTTCAGTCTTGTCACCCCTGTCGACGGGGCGCGCCACGCTAAATGTTACTCACCTCGGGGCTTACATCTACCAAGTTTTTGTTTACTTCGTCGCTGATGGTTGCCAACAGGGACTGCCGATTTCTTCATTAGCCTCCATTCTCAAATTTAATCAACGACCTTTCTCAACCTCCAACCTCACGTCGAAAAACTACCAACGAGCAAACAGTGCGCATTTCTCCACGCTCCTTTTTTTATCTACTCTTTTTATTCATCTACAGCCATTGATTGGCTCTTAAGCTAGAAGGCCATCGACCCGTATATTCCATAGGTGGATATCTTCGATCGAGGCAGAATGGAGCGACGAACCTACGAATCTCCCATGGATTGGGAATACCAAACTCATGGGCCAATGGATCCTTCAAGCCCGTTTGTTCAATCCGCCAAAAAACCAGCCAAAAGTATATTCTATCAATTCAGTACATAGTCTCTTTTCTCCGTTGTAACTACTGTTACGCCGAGACGCATCATGGACATCCGGCCACTTGTGATATGAACTAACGTCGGGAATTGTCTAGGTATATTCGGCACTTCAAATATGAATGGCAGTCACAGCAACGGCAACAGCAACAATACCAACAATACGAACAACTCCTTCAGCCATAATCCCTTCCAACGCACGCAAAGCACCCCCTCTCCTTCCAAACCTCTACCTCCTACACCACCGCACCAGTCATCTATATTCTCCACATCTACTCTCCAACGAACGACTACCGCGCCTCCGTTCCGAAATCCTGCCTTTACCACACCTAGAAAGCCATTCGACATGGATACGCTATCCGAATTCTCGCCTGCCGAGTCTAGTCCAGCCGTTACTGACGCCTCGGACTATCCCGACACCCCCGAGAATGATCGCTCATACAACCTCGCCCAAGCGACTATAACACCCTCCACCATGAATAAGAACAAGGCGTTCTCCTCCAAGAAGGCTGGCAAGGGCGAGATAGCCAAAACCGTTTTCCCTTCGCGAGACAAGGTGCGCAAGAGGAAGCGCTACAATGCCGACAAAGATGTGAGCGGCTACCGTCTACCTTACGTTCAGCAGGATGAATACGACGAGTCGGATTATGAGTCCGACGAGAGTACATTCCAGCCCGGCAGACCCCGCCAGGACCAGGCGAACCCTAACAACGACGGCTGGTTCGCTACCTTCCTATCTACCATCCAGCGACATCCGTATGCCCCAAGTATCTTGGGCTACTGGGTATCCTTCGTATTCAACGTCTGCTGTGTATCGGCCGCATGCTGGATCGGTTGGGCTGTCATCGGCGGTTTACGCCATGATTTCCAGGCGGCAAGACAAAGAGAGAGGGCTAGTATACTCGCCGACATCGAAGACTGCATGAGCGACTATACGCAGAATAAGTGCCACCCCATAGAGAAGCGATTGCCGGCTATGCACGCAAAATGCGACGAGTGGCTTAAATGCATGAATCAGAATCCCGACGACGTCAAACAAGTCTCGAACGGTGCGAAGGAGATGGCCAAGATTCTTAACGACATCGTTGAGACCATGTCCTATAAGACTATTGTAAGCTCGCACCGTCCTTCAGCGTCGCCTCGCGGTTGACTACAGATACAAAGAACTAACATTGACGTAGGTTCTGTTAATCGTGATGTTCACCATCTTCATTTACAGTGGCCGATCGCTCTACAAGAGCGCCAACGCCTTTACCGATATCCCCCAAGGCCACCCTGCGGCCCCATTCCCCTCCCATCATGCAGGAGATCAGCACATGAGACCTCCGTCGCAGCAGGTCTATTGGCAGGCAATAGAACCTCAGACCCCACGACACAGGAATCGCCACTTATTAACCAAAGACGAGACTCCCGACACAGACGAAGCCCAGCATCTATACGCCCTTCCTGCCCCGCAGACGCCAGCCTCGCGACGCAGCCCCTCGAAAGGCGAGAGAGGCAGGAGTCCTACTAAGAGTAGGAGTCCCACGAAACGATACTAGGCGTGTAAAGGGAGGGGAGGCTTCTTGTACGATAGTATCGAAATGGACGAGCAGGCGAGCATTGCTGGTACTTGGGGGTTAGCAAAATAGGGCATGCATTGGCCCCTTTGGATCGAAGGGAGCCGGATATGCACATAGCAGGCGAGGATAGCTTGCTTCATAATGGATACGTAGGCTTTACGCCGGGGCTCGAATGATCGTGTGGTGAATACCCGAATACCCGAATACGTGAATACTATGTACTATTCGACTAAGCTCTGTTCTAATGAACGTGTAGGTTCCCCGGAATACCTGGGTATAAATATTGTGACTAAATAATCGAGTCTCACTTCTCCTTATCCTAACTCAATATATAGAGTATACGGATAGCAACTATAAGACGATAGCCAAACTTCTACTCCATTCAGTTCATCTTGTGCCGTAACGACAGCCTGAAAACAACCAAAATATACGGCCGTAAATATTTCAATGTGCCTTGTATTGAAATTCCAAGCTCTAACCTTGGAAGTCTTTTAGTATTAGCGGTCTACCTAGATGTACGGCGAGGTACGACAAGATACGACCCGGCGAGATGGTTAGCTTAAACTGAATTCTCGAGTCTTAATCAATGATTGTTTAACTTCGACGGTTTGAACTCTTACTACGGCGTCTCCGGGTTTCGAACCTTGAAATATGCATATAATAGACAAAGTGGAATAGTCTGGTCACCAGACAGCGCTAATAATCTTGGTAGAGATAAGGAAATATGTATTATATTGTCGGACATCTCAGTAGCTCTATTAGCAGCTCATATGGAAGATCGGCAGTGGTGCTCTTCGCCTATCAGGCTGTCATACATAGGTCAGAAGCGATAGGATATTACATCAGAAGTACCTGGAACGTCTTTATCTACTATGTAACTCGTTCGACTACTACTATGTACATATATATACTTACATTCATACTGGGGCTATTTTAACTATATGTATGAGCGGCCGAAGGAATGGCTTTCTTCAGCTATCGGTTGTTAACTTTTGCAATGCAGCCTCGTCAGAAAAATAGGCCGGCGTCAATGCGGGAGGGTACCGGCAGGTTCGGAGCGTATGCCGAGATGTTTCGTCTATAGTAATTGGTTAAGAATATTCCATTACACTAGACACGTACGGCATCCGGCTGGGGGTAAGCATATTGTATAATCCTCACTTTCCCACCTGCGAGCTTCTATTGGTATGGTGTCCTCCATAGATCACGCGGAGAGGCGTAATACGACTGGCTTATTGGATACTTGATATCTCGATTCCGTCCAACAGGGGCAAGCCACTAGGTCAAGCGGTGGCTCGGTAAGAACTAGTAGTTTTCGAAGCAATTGGTATTGCCAGATCATACGCGGACTAGTTGCCTAAAAGCACATCTCGGTCGATAGAATCGAATTTTTACATGTACGAAACTATGACGATTTCATGAATTAATAAGGTAAGCCAGAGAACCGAAGCGCCAAGACACCCGAAGAGGACTAGCTGACTTAATTATGTATCTACTCAAGCTGTGATAATCACCACTTTCTACACGTTACTCATATGTCTTGCCCCATTGCCCTTCAATACAATACAATTTAACAAATGTATACCCGAGGCAAAAACTGCAATATTACAAACTTTGCTAGCTACAACATACATAAAAATACCACCTTATCAGCACTTCGTCTATAGCACAAGTCGAAAACGGGAGCATTTGTTCCCTGTGTCTCCACAACATATTCATCGCTAATCCCTTTCCGGTTATGTTATCAAGGACTAAGATGACCGAACGAGGTTCGAATAAGGAGCCGAAAGTTACCCACCAATGTTGTGTTTTCAAACACAAATATATCTTATATAGGGGGGTTCGATGTCATCTTAAGCATAAGCTTTATGCTTGAGGCAAGTGTCATCCATGGATAGTTCCATTATACATGTACAATATCAAACGACAACTTACCTACGAGAGCCGTGAAGGTACCTAGAGGTAAAGATATAGCTGATTACTAATTTTAAGATTCCTATTCAAAACCCCACCTACCCCTCCACTTTCTCCCCTTCTCCCAGGACCAGGGGTCGGGGACATAGTAAATGTAGTTTACAGATGTATGGGCAAGACATGTGGTCTGGTATGTAAGAAATTAGATGGGTATTTCGAAATCCCTTCTCTTGCTCTAGTGTTAGTGCGAACTTATTGCGTCAATGCATGAGTCCATGTCTTGGACCCGTTTGACCTACATATGTAGGTAACTAACACGTATTAAGTGATCAACTTTCAGTTGAAAGTCTAGATATACATTGTGTAGATATAGAACACATATGTATACACGTACGTAACCATGAATAGGAGGTAACATAAATGAAATAAGTGCGGTTATGTACACATGTGCTATATAAGTTACACAGCACATGCACACACTCCTATGTATCAAGTGCTGGGATGTACTTGGGAATACTGGGTACTACCTTGGATATATAGGTACATGCGGGATACACGGGATACATATGTACATTCATGGATGAAGCTGGCTGGCTGGGTAGGTGCTGTATGCCGTACTCTGTATGGCTATGTAAACGAACTAGCGCGAAAGCTATGGCAGGTTACCCTTGAAGCCCGAAACCTTCAACAAGCTTGAATTTGGAACTGTTAGACTTTAGACCTTTACCTCGTCTTTCTCCTAGTAACAACCCAACTCCCGAGTTCTGTCGACAAGTTGACGTTCCCACGATGCCTACTTAGTATATTGTCATACGCGCCATTCTTCCCAATTCTTACGTGCGAATGTATAGCTAGTGTATCATTTTGTACTACAGGTTGTTTCTCCCTCTAACCAATCGAGAGAAATAAGGCAAGTTAAACTGCCCCGCGTGTTCCTTATTCCATTTCTCGACTCTTAACCGCGAGAAACGAAGAAACATTGGAATAGAAACAGCGAGCTTTCTACTACTCTGCGCTCACCGTTGCCCACCTGGCCCGATAAACTTACTCTCTACGCGCCTTCTTCTAGGGCTGGTTGCAATAAAGTGGCACGTTTCACCGCTATTCGTCGTCATCGGCTGGCTAACTAGCTGATAGAAGGCGTGTCTACGCGAATGTGCCTATCACATAACTTCTAGCATGCTTAACCGACATTGAGCCCCTACGATGGAGGGGGAGCCAGGTAGCGGTCCCTCCACCGGCCAGACATCCTCGTCGTCCAAACCTACCCCGAAACATGAAGGGGGCGGAAATTCTGGCGCATCCGGGGCCAGCGGTACTCCAAACCCGCAGTTATCCAAGCGGCGGAGGGGCCTCGGCGTCGTTACGCCCAACGCATGTACTGAATGCAGGAAGAAGCGCGCCAAGTGCGACGGTCAGAAGCCATGCGGTCGCTGCAAATCCCAGAAGGATGTCGAGTGCGTATACGAAGTCCCTGTGCGGCAATCCAAAGAGAACTTGCGCCACGAGATAGAAACTCTGCGACGCCAACAACGGCAAAGCGACTCGGTCTTCTCTGCCCTCGTCCGCCCCGATCTAGTTGAAGAAGTATTGCAAAGGCTACGGCAAGGCCAGTCTGTCGAGGGGATCTCGGAATGGCTGGGCGCTGGCAATTTGCCTACCGCTAAGAACATTCCTGGATACGCGCGGCCGAGCGAACCCAGAAGCGGTGTAACATTGCCTCCTCTCTCGACGTACGGCGGCGCTCTTCCCGGGGGAGGTTATAACACCATGGGGATAAGCCCTGCGACGGCCCAGCCGCACGGTATAAACCAGGACTTCGACTCCAATAGCCCTTGGAACTTCTCGTCGCATAGCCAGACCGTGTCGACTCGTAGTGATTCTCACCCCGATATTATGCAATGGACGTCCGAGGCTCCCCCACGCTCCCGCGTTGGCACGTGGCTTCAAGATCAGTCATCATCGTCGGAAGAAGCTCGATATCGAGGGCTGGACCAAATACTTGCGCCATTCGACGCCCCCGAGATAAAAGTTCCGCCTGGGACATGGACGACAGTTACGTCGGACGGTGGCCTGGTATCGCATCTCCTCGCGTTGTATTTCTGCTGGGAATACCCGACTTTCGCGTCTCTAAGCAAAGAGCATTTCATGAAGGACTTCGCCAGCGGCCGCGAACGATATTGCTCGCCTATGCTAGTTAATGCGTTGCTAGCTCTCGGATGCCGATTCTCCACCCAACCGAATACGCGCGCAGACCCAAACGACTCGCGCACGGCGGGCGACCACTTCTTTAAGGAGGCCCTGAGGCTTTTTTACCGGGAAAATAACCATTATAACTTGACCACCATCCAAGCCCTGGGGATAATGTCCATTCGAGAGGCGAGCTGTGGGAGAGATTCGGAGTCTTGGTATTATGCAGGACAGAGCATACGGTTGGCCATCGAGATGGGTCTGCATCGCCTACAAAACGACGGCGACGAGGCTGAGATAGCCGTCCAGGCCGCAACATTCTGGGGTGCTTTTGCCTTAGATCAGTAAGCGTGCCGTCGATCATACTGGCTACTTTGGGCTGACGTATTGAAAGTGCATGGTCCCTAGCGACTGGTTCCCTGCCGCAGTGCTCCTGCTTTCCGCATTTGCCGCCCAAACCTGCCATCATCGATGACATAGAGGCTTCTCTGTGGGTGCCTTACACCGATGATGGTATGTTCCGAAAATATCCCGTCCCCGTTGACATGTTACCCGGCATGGGAAATACCAGGCGTGATCTAACCGACCATACAGGTGCCCCTCTCCAACGATCTTGCGAGCAGCCATCTAACGTGAGATCCGTTTATAAATGTTTCTGCGAGCTCAGCGAGCTCGTCCATCAGTCCTTATACGTTCTCCACTCCCCTGGCAAGCCCGTCACGAGCCGAGATCTGCTTAGTATCTATACGCAATATCTCAACTGGTACGACAGGATCCCCGAGGTCTTACGGTTGGGGCACAATTTTACTCCTGCCGTACTCTTCGCCCAGTAAGTCTTGTCGTTTGGTTCATTAAACTTCACAGTCTCCCAGCTTATTCGTGCTATAGTATGTATTATCACTTCGCCATTCTACTCCTTTTCAGGCCGCTCATAAAGCTACGGATCATTGGTTCTGCCATACTTCCTCGCGACGTCTGCGCCCAAGCCGCAGATGCCATTCAAGGCCTCCTACGCTCATACTCTCAACTGTATACTCTTCGCCGCACGCCGTCATTTGTACCGTATTTCGTCCTTACCTCCTCGATAATGCATCTTGCCGTAGGCGCCGAGGCTTCCAAGGGACAGCCTAAGTCGCCGGAGGAAGAATCGAATCCTTCGACAGTCAAGCCCGAAGACGCCGAGGCCGAGCATAGCCTTTCGCGAGTATCTTCCGGTAACAGGGACCAGCCCGAGCCGACGTCACCGTCCAGCACGATTACCGCAAAGTTAAGCCCGAGAGTAGCCGAATCCCTCAGCCTGGGCATAGCGCACCTGACAGAGATGGCACCCTGCCATCACTTCGCACACCAGGCGCTCAACATCCTGCAGTACCTCGCGAAGAAATGGAACATCGAGGTGGACATCCCGCCCAGCAGCGGCGTGTCAACAGAAATCGATAGCTCGGTGCGGCCCACCACCAGCAGCCTCAACTTCTTCGCGCCCAACGTCAACGAGGACGACTTCCTCTGCGCTTGGGGCGCGCGGGATATCGGCGGGCCGGGCGGCGCCCCACAACAATCACAACAATCACAATCACAATCACAACCACAGCAACAGCAACAACAACGACCACACTCAGGGGGCAGCGGCAAATCGCCCGACTCGCCCACGCAGACGCGCTTCAGCCGCGGCGACAAGATGGAGGGCATCGTGTCCTCGTCCACCAGGGACGACGACAGCGCCGCCTCCCGCGGCGCAAAGAGCCTACGGGGCGCCGTCGCGGAACAGGACCCCCTGCCCAGCTTCGGCCCCGAGACCGGGCTGAGCCCCAGGGCGCACAGCGCGAAGAATCTGGAGAACCCGCTCTTCTGGCCATTTCCTATGCAGGGACGGCCTATGTTGCCCGAGGGCAAGCAGCTTGAGGAGGCAGGGTTTCGGCCGCTGTAGGTGGTCGGCGTTAGCTGCTGGGAAAGGGGATGGGGATGAGTGGTGCGAGGTATGATTGGCCTGGGGAATTGTTTCCTGTTAGTGCTTGCTATCTAGCGAACGACCTCGCCGTTGCTCCCTGCTCCTTTCTAGCCGGGATAGGGCTGCCGCGGACTTCTGTGGAGTTCCGCGGGCGAAGCCATCAACTGATGTTTCTGGTCTGCGGTGCGGGGCTACTTAACTTAGGAAACGGAGCTAACAGCACTAGTAGGGCTGGCGATGGGGGCCGCTAAAACTTTCCGAGGTAGCCAATTGCCGTGAAAGCATAGGACATTGGCGCTTGGGTTGCGTGGGGTATCAGGGACCGGGGACCATGGACTGGGGAATCGACTCAAGTGGTTCTCGGCCGAAATATGTGCTCGCGAGTATCTGTCTACTTGGTGGCATAGGGGTCAGCGTTGGTTAGGGGAGGAAGGGGGAAGCTCTCGTGATATGAAGGCACGAAAAAGACACGAAGAAAACTTCACGATTTTGGTGATGCGGTGGTACATACAGTATTTGGTAGTCTGGGTTAAAAAGCCCCCCAAAACTCTTGGTAGTGGGAGTGCTGGAGGGAAGAGAAAGAGAGGAAGATAAGAAAGAAAGACTAGTAGATGAGATGATACCCCGACATACGAACGCGCTTGTCTTAGACCTATCTAGCTCCCATGAGTGGTTTGCCTTTTGTGACTTGATGCTGCTCGTCTCTTGCCTTGGTTTAGTGCTGCTTTAAAGAGGTGGTGAATTACGTTGGCGAGGATGGAGGTGTGCAAGGGGTTCCTTGTAATGGTCGGATTGTCCCCCCTCCTTGAAGAGGGACGGGGTGCTTTCGATGATTCTCTTGATGTTATGATATCGTAGGTATTCTGTCTCTAAGCGAAGGAAAGCCAAACGCTCATGTCAGTTCATCTTTCTTACGCACGGTTGCGCACGGGCAGCTCTAGAAGTCACCGTCGTCCTTTGCTATGAAGCTTTGATACGGGCTTTTAGCGTATCGTATCTACCAGAATAATATCATGGTAGCCGTACCTATGCAGGTAGGTAGCTTTCAGGTGGTGTCTTCTGGCAGTGGGCTATAGATTTGAAGTACATTCCCAACAGTATTTTGCGTACTACCCTACCCCCTACACATGCGACAGCAAGCTGGTCATTTTGTCTTGGCGTCTCATTTCGATCAATATGAGCTCCACGGGGATTATTATTATGCCTGAAGAAAGAGAACGTCGCTGACTGCGGTTGATAAACTATACCTCGGTTTGTAATTACTAATAGTGAATTATCAATTGATTATAGACGCCGTGTGAAACTTACACTTGAGATGATTAATCCAGGTTGGCCGCCGAGGCGCAACTTATTCATAGCGCGAAACGCGAGCGTCTAATAAGTTCCATGCCCAGATACCGCTGATCGAGTGACATCGTATGCTCCTCCTCCGCCGTTTCTAATATTATTCTATTCGTCGCCGACACGTCGGACTCCATCATTAGTTCCAATGAAATAAGAAAAATGATATGTTTTCATGGCGGGTGCAAAACGTCGTTGCCTGAACCGAGTCTTTTATGCGATAACTAGCTCCAAAATATCTCACCGCTAACCGGCCAATTACAGCAGCCGGAAGGGTCATGTAGATCTAGAGGATAGATTTATCAGCCAGGGTACTTGTATGGAACTCGGTCTTGGTATAGAGTGGTATCACCTATATTGGACACAGTTAGGAGGCAAACGGAAATAATTACTAGGTAGGTACATGTAAGTATAGCGACGATGGAAATGGCGGCCGACGGCGGGCGACCGCACCCGACGTTCAAGGTGAAGCTATTCTGAGCGCCAATAATTCGGGTGCCTGATCGCCCGTCAAATCCCACCGACCCCAACTTCTATTCAGCGTTATCATACCCGGTAGGATCGGTTTCTGGCCTGCGCAAAAACGGGGTTTTTAGAGATGACACTATACCCGGTTCGACACAGGTAAAGAGAAGCCAAGAATGAACAGCCAGGAATAGAATTAAAGTTTTCAAGAGCCGCCGGATGGAATTGTTGTTCCAAGAACTAGGGGTTGGGGGTTCGACCCGCTGAGGAAACGGGGGCGAACGGGGAGCTGGGGGTCACGATGGGGGAACAATGGGGACGTTGGGGGGTAACAGCGATGATCGTGTCTTGTGTCACGCCGTGTCTCTCATCGACTACATACTAAATGTTTCCTAGAACGGCGCCTTTTTAGTCCCGCGAGGTATTATGGTCAGTGTTCAGTGTAGCAATGTCGAGGTTTCGGCGACTACCCAGACCCGGTAGAGTTCGAAACAGGCGCTACATTGTTGATCCCTCGATTTCTCGGCGTGACTCCGAGTTGGACTCTGTAATGTCGGCTCTGACAACTAGACCTACCCGATCTCTTGTCATCCCGCCGCCGAGATCATTCTGGGGCGTTGATCACTCTTTATCTCGATGCCTGGAAGGGATCTTCACTGCCCATCCTTCGCGACAAGCCGCTGAAGCTGACATACCCTAGTCAGCATGATCTCACACTGTTCCATCCATAGAAACTAAGGCGCCCGGCTTTATTATTGGCTCAACCCACACTAGCTCGTTAATCTCCCCAGTCCGAAATACCTCGCCAGAACTGCCAATTCGGGTATGGCGCACGAGTAGGACCTGCTTGAGGCTCATGATCCGCTGTGCCGGACCATGCAAATACCGTGCCATGCCATGCATGCGGTTCCAGATGATTACACAATTTGGGAATCTCTTACTTGTTTTGTCACTGGAAACTTCCCGTTTGGGGGCCGGCCGAGCAAGTATGCTATGGCTTTAGTGATTCTCACCACGCCTTTGGCACATGTTAGGCCTCGCCGATCCTAGAAACTGGGCCTTTGTAGTCCTTCAGCCCTACATGTACCACCGAAGGGCCTATTCTGTGGGAACTGCCCCTGGTCTCATGTCGAGAATGAATTGCTTAGATTGATTAGAGGAATGTGGGAATGACATCGTAGCATAGGGACGGGGACCCTGTTTAGGGGCGGCGACTCGACCTAGAGTAAGGCTATAGAGTTCCCGTTCTGACATGGCTCGGAGGGTGATGCCTTGGGCGGAGTGATCCTTGGCCGCTGTGAATAGATCTTATACCTCGATGGCTCTATCTTGATATAGCGACGAACTTACTTAAGTACTCGCTTCCTCGACAAGATCCGACCATGCAAGGAATCAACATACCCGACATCATATCCTCTTAGCAAGCCTACTTACTAGCACCATCACTTAGCTGTAGTAGCTTCGTACTTCAAGTGTATACTCCAGGAGAAATGTCAAGTTCACCTTCGACAATAAGAGTCGCCATCATAGGCGGGGGACTGGCTGGTGCCGCAGTCCTGCGCGGGCTTCTTCGATATCCCCATATCGCCGTTGACATGTACGAACAGAAACCTGCATTCAGGGACGAGGGACCTGGGCTATCTTTCAATGCCACCACGCAAGCCATGTTAGCGGCCATCGACCCAGAGCTGGGGGCGTGCCTAGATCACGCTGGTGCAGTCCTCACCACGACAGAAACTCGAGTGGCCGCTGGACCACATGCCGGGAGGGAGATCGAGATCAATGGGCTCGAGGGCAGGTGTAAGAAGAACGTCGGCCGCCAGGCATTCCTAACCGAGATGCTCAACGGGATGCCGCCGCGTATGATGCACACCGGGTCGCGGATAGCGTCTGTCACGGAAATGGCCTCGGGCCAGGGGCTACTGCTGGTCTTTGCGGATGGTTCTCAAAAGAAATACGACATCGTCATCGGTGCCGACGGCACGCATGGCTTCACGCGGCAACTAGTCCTCGGCGCTGACGAATCTCTGACCAAGCCGTATTCTACCGGATTCTGGAGTCTTCCCATCAAGGTGCCACTCGCAAGGGCACAGCAGGCTATGGGAATGCAGCACCTTGATCCGAGTAATCCACATCAGATCGGTTGGATCGGCGACGGGACCGCCATCATCTACGACTTGATCGGCAACGGCAGCGAGGTCCAAATCATAGTTTACGGGAAGTCGGACGATATCGGAGTTGGGGAGGACGACGAGCTCTCGGGTACGCCGTGGGCGAAACTATTCACGCCAGACGAGTTCCAGGAGATGTTCGCGAGCAACCAGATTCCAGTGTGTCAGGGGGTCGTTGACGTGAGTGCTTCCTTTCCTACCTACTGGCAGTATTGACACCATAGAGAAGATCGATATACTAACTCGTATAAAATGTAGTTAATCCAGAGCGTATATACCGTCCAAATAGCCGCGATCTGCCAGCTCGAACACAAGCCAGCGCCAACATACGTAACGAAGAACATCTGTCTGATCGGCGACTCAGCGCACAGCATGCTGCCGTTCCAAGGGGCCAGCGTTTGTATCGCCATCGAGGAGGCGTTGATTCTGAGCACCCTCCTAGGTCGGCTCCCCTCGAAAGCCGCGATCCCGGCTGCTCTACAAGCGTTCGACCAGATATGTCGGCCCCGCGCCGAGCAGGCAGCTCGCTCGAGTACTGATACTGGGTTCTTGGTTACTGGGCGTGCGCCGGGCATTGGGTTGGATGCCGATCTGATACAGCAACAGCTGAGGCATAAGTACGATTTTCTCCTCAATGTCGATATCGACGCCCAGCGGGCTGCGGCCAATATACTTATGGATCAGTTGCTGGCTATAAGCGGCGTGTAGGATTTAGCGCAGCCCTCTCGATTCTGACGCGACACTTTTTCTTCTCTACATTCCTTTCGTGTCTTCTGGTACATAAACGCACTGATTGCTATGGTCAAGGTACCTGGCGGTACACATCTTCATTTATGTTCGGTTTGGATATCATGCATAGCGATCGGCCGGGTCGGCTGCATTGGGCTGGGGCGCATAGTTATGGGAATCGGCATTGTGTACCTAACTAGATTGTTCTTTTGAGGGTGGATAGGATTTGGTAGCTTTCGTTATCTTGAACTTTCGTTTCAGTACTCTTTGCTGAAATATTCTTATGTCGTTTTGTGTGTTATCGCTGTCACGCTGAATCCATATAACTCAATCCGGGTACCGTACCTGGCGATATGCTAGAACATGTGCATACATACATAGTAGTAGATCTATGCATTATACAGTTGAGGATTGCATAGTATTATGCACATCAGCATTAAAGATAGGGCAAAAGCTTTGAATATGGGGATTTCCCCACGGGGTTGAGGAATGTCAGGGGGTTCTCCTTCTGCCAAGTTGCTGGGAACGTTTCTAACTTTACGAATAGTATGACTTGAGAATTGGGTTCTACCGAAGGTTTCAGTCCTCATGCGCGTGATCAGGATTGTCGTAGTCCATGCTTTGGTCTAAAAAATCACTGAGTCTCCCTTTCCCCCTTTTCTTGTGCTGTGATCATCGTCATCATCAGTCACTTTGCACTATTCCAATTACAGGATCTGACTATAGAACACAGCAGGTATAAAGGGTATAGTGGGCCATCTATTTCATGACAATCTGACGTTATTGAGGTTGGTTAGGCTTGAACTACCAACTCCTTTACAATTCATCGTGACTTCTCAACTCTACCCCGGGTCACGCCGACACTTTTACCTTTCGTCATAGGCCGGCCACCCATTCCCGCTACTGTTAAAACCGTGAAATCGTTCAGGCCCATGAGGGCTTCCTCGTATCTGAGGTCCGAGCTGCCAAGAGCAGTGGCGACCCGAGGGTGTACCATGTTGCCGTCATACCATATCATAAGCCCTGCCAATTTCCGCGGAGAGCATGCTAGTTGCATATTACGAGGCCATAGCTACTCTAATTTGTGATGCACCTCAGCAACAGACACTAGAAAGTATCGTCCGTAACGTGTGTAGCTTATACTCAATGCTGCTCACGCGACCCCATCCGACTCACTAGCTTCGGTCTGAGTCCCCGGAATGATCAATAGACTTTACCACCTTCCTCTTGTCAAGATGCTAGATGAATCTTAAATCGGGCCAGCTTTGGCCCCGTCCTTAGTAAACCGGAAAGACGAGAGCATCGCTCTATCTAAATTGTCTATAAAGGTGAGTGCTCCCCGTCTCTTTCGTGGAAGGAACTTGTCTTTACCAGCAATATATCCAGCAACAATTCCTATTCTCTGAATCCTCTCTTCTCAAACAAATCTTCTTCTCAGACTACATCCTCATACTACATCTTCGATCTCTAACATCCATCAGCTGGATTTTTTCTTCACTGTCAAGATTCTTTGGGGACTTACTCAAACTACATTCTTAAACTACATCCTTACACTACATTCTTATACTACATTCCGAAACTGCACCATGTCATCCACCATGATCCAAGCTGATCCTCTCCCGGCTGTCCAAACACAGCCTCCGGTCCGGGGCAATAGCACCGGGAAGACCACATCGGGGCAGTCATCGGGGACGCAAGAAACGGTACCTAAACTTACAACATCACACGATGAAGCGGCACTGCTGCAAGAAGTCGGAACCGGGACCGTACAGCGCAAGACCCTTACTGAAAGTGACTGCCCCGATGCCCTTGCTTTTGCCTGGCCGACGTGGAAGAAGTGGACGACATTGGTCATTATCTTCCTCGTCCAAATCTCTAGTACGGACTACCCCTTGCCTCTTTTGCCTCTTACCGCCTGTTCCTTGTCCCGAATCAGACTCCTGGTGGTACACGATACTAACAAATGCCATCCAGTGAACCTAAATGCATCGCTCTACGCGAATGGGCAGAAGGGTATCGCCAGAGATTTCGATGTCAGCCTGGTTGCTTCGATCAGTGGTACTGCCGTGTTTCTTGTGATGTATGCGTTTGGGTGTGAGCTGTAAGATTTCTGCCAATTCCTCTACCAATACCTGACAGCTTACATTACCTCCAGGTGGGCGCCGTGGTCCGAAGAGTTCGGTAGAAAACCCGTCCTACAAGCGTCCCTTTTCCTAGTTAACCTCTGTTGCATCCCCGTTGCACTCGCTAAGTACCACCGGTCTTTCGCTGTTATCATCCTTGGGCGCACCTTTGGTGGCCTGTTTTCCGCCGGTGGTAGCGTGACGCTCGGGGTTGTTGCGGATATGTTTAACTCGGACAGTCAGCAGCACCCTCTTGCCTTTATTGTTCTCTCTTCTGTGGGCGGGTCTATTGTTGGACCCATTGTTGGCGGATTCGTTGAAGAACATCTGGACTGGACCTGGACTATTTGGATTCAACTCATTGTCGGAGTTTTTGTCCAAGTATTGCACCTGCTCTTTGCGGCCGAGACACGTTCCACTGTGCTCATCGACCGGTACGCCAAGACAGTCCGGGACTCCAGGTTTGAGGAAACCGGTGAGAGGATCCAAGTCTTTGGCCCCAATGAATCGAAGACTTGGAGAGACTACCTGGTCCCCGAAGATCTGTTTTCCATCTGGACTCGTCCTTTCCAGATGTTCTTCCGCGAATCCATTGTACTTGTTTTGTCATTACTCTCTGGTTTCAGCGATGCCTTGATATTCATGCAAATCCAGTCTTTTGGTCGCGTCTTCAAGACTTGGGACTTTTCCGACGTCCAGACGGGACTTGTAAGTCATCTAAATACCACAGCTACACCACCACATGGATGTATTCTAACTCGGTTGACAGGCATTTATATCAATTGGCCTGTCTTATCTCCTAGCGTATTTGCTCTTCATTCCCGTCATTTCTCGCAACCGAAGGCTCAGAGAGAAGTTCCCACTTAGCGAGCACGCACAGTACGAGTCGCGACTCTGGTGGTTGCTCTACACTGCGCCGTGCTTGCCTATCGGACTGATTATTTTTGCTTGGACTACCACTCCCGAGGCACATTGGGTGTGTCCGATGGTTGGTGCCGCGTTGATAGGTATCGCCAACTACACGATCTACATGACCACTATAGACTACATGGTAGCTGCCTATGGCCCGTATTCCGCATCTGCCACGGGCGGCAATGGTTTTGCCCGCGATTTCCTGGCAGGAATACTTACCTGGGTGGCAGCACCGTACTACGACGCGTTCGAACAGTACAGTCTCGGCCTTCAGACGGCTAACACTGTGCTCGCCGTTATCAGCCTCTTCTTGGTGGTGGCCACGTACGTCATCTACCAGAAAGGCCCGATAATGCGCAAACGCTCGCCATTTGCCCAGTCTCTAAACCAGAGCAGTGTCATTGACATTGTTGAGGTCCCTCCCACAATCACCGTTTGAAGGGATACTGGTTCGTGAGACAGGCGCTATGGAAGTAGTCGATTGGTAGATTGTGTCCAAGGTCCGATAGGAGGCGGTGGGATGATGATGTACTCTAGCTTTCTTCAATAAAATACTACGTGATTATCTTCATCGTGTATTACTCAAGTGACAAAAGTGGTTTACTATTGTATTGGCCATGAGGGTAGAGGTATTCCTCATGGAATTCCTACTTCATTTGAACCAAAGGTGATCATGGGATGCTGAATAAATTGAGTAATAGCCGGATTGATCGCTTGTGTTGCCCCTCCTTGCGGGAATTCCATCTCTTCCTGGTTATCTGTAAGAAATGAAGTGTCGATCTGGACATAAATAGAAAGGAAGAATAGCGGGTTCCGAGAAACAAACAGATCAACGCCATTATCAGATGCAGCTGTCGCTGCAATGTTGAAATGACAGTTCCGATAAATTGATCCCATTTTGGAGGACTGCTCTCGCCAGTCAGACTCGGAATTCTATCGGATACACAAAGAGTTAATCCAAAGGTTTTCTCTTTAGCCTCGACGACCTGCTCGAAGGTCGAGTCGAGTGGCGTCTCTTTTTCATCCAAACGCAGTCCTTCCAGTATGTGCCCTCCCAGTTGAACACGTTTCCGCAATTGGAACGAAGCGCCGATGAACTCCCCTCCTGGTTGTTATGAGGATGTTAGCTATACTTTCCAGCTGTAGGAAAGTGTCATTACACATCAGTCATCCTGTATTGTCGGCCAAGACAGGCTCAACGATGAGATACCGGAATGGAAGTTGGTAAGTGGGTACACTCTGACACTGACTGCGCGAATCTCGGACGAAACGGGGGCGGGTGAGAGAGCCTCCCCTACGCCGGTACGCCTACCGGCGGACGTCGCTTAGTGAGGGGTAACCTAGCGCGCCAGCGCATCGTGAAGAAGATGCTTCGGCGGGCTCGCTTTTATCGCTTGTTTGATATTTAAGATATTATGGCCCTTTTCCCCAATAATAAAGCAGACGCGTGATAGTAATGGAGGAGCAAATAGAACCATTGACACACCCCTGTAAGCATGGGTGCTCGGCATTCGAGCCCCTGTCAGACCCGGGAATCCGGTACATGCGACGTGACACGCGCCCCGCCACACCCGCTTCTAAAATTAGCGTATTTACTTACAGTGCCGGAATTACGCGGAGCAATATCATACCGTGCCTCTTGAATCTTCAACACTACTATTCTCTGATAGACTACACATTGGCTTTTATTCTAGCTCAAACATTTCATATTCAAATAGACGGAAAGACAGATATTACCTATGGTGCGGGGTCGAATCATGCTCTATTTTATGTTATGTCCCAAAGCCTAAACAATATATGCCACTGGTATTGACGTTTTGTTTCAGAGCCCATCATAGGTACCGGCATATACCATGCCATGGAATACTTCGTTGAATTAAACTGATAATATCTCGCTGTATCATGATCCTCACAGCAACGGCTTTTGCACAAGTATACGCTTAACGGCGGTCGGTTGATATTACGATCCGGAGATACGATGAGTAAGTCGGAGCAACATGGGAGCGGCGCGGATTGACTCCGCCCCCAACAATGTATCTTCAGCGAAAACCAACATCAGCTATGCCAGCGACAGAACTTCTCCTACTTAAAGTCCACGCCATGAGACTTTTGAAGTATTCGGGATGTTTTCATTTACCACTTCACATCATTCTAGGCCCCCTTTTCGATTCCGAAATCAACGTATAGACCCTACAATACAGCGGTACATATGGCGACGGAACAATGCACTCTGGATACCTGTCCGGAGTCATTCGCCATCTACGGATATAGACCGAATCTTAGTATCAACGTATTCTTCACCGTCGTCTTCGGCCTGGTAGCTATCTGGTCCGCCTTTGTGGCCCTATGGAAGCGCCGATGGATTTCATACAGCATCGTTGTTTCTTTGGGCGCTATTCTCGAGCTCGTCGGATATGTCTCTCGGGATCTGGGCTGGGTGGATCCGTTTGATGTCAACTATTTCTCTATTCAGTTTACCCTTCTGACTCTGGCTCCTGTCTTCTTTACCGCCGGGTGAGTCACATGTCTTATTTACCCCTATTTGACTCTTATTTTTGGAACTACTCGCTGACATGAAGGCAAAAGGATATACCTATCACTCAAATATCTCGCCTTGAGACTCGGACCAGGCTACTTCGGTCTAACCCCCAACTTCTACACAGCGTTCTTCATCCCAAACGACGTTGTCGCCCTTATCATCCAAGCCATCGGTGGAGGCCTTGCAACAAGCGAGAGCATATCCGATGACCCCCCTGCTCCATCAGACGGCCTTCTCATCGGCACTGAGATTACTATTTCCGGCCTTGCGCTACAGGTAGTCTCGCTGACCGTGTTTCTCGTCTTATTCCTCGGCGTAGTGCTACCTGGACGCGAGCACGGACCTACTACGGAGCCTAAGACACCGTCGTCTGAGCCTTGCAGCGAGGTGCCTGTTTCGGTTAATGACAGGCAAAATTCGCGGCGACGATTATTCATATTTGTGTTCATGTTATTGGTGGCTACGGTCTTGATCTTGATTCGATCTTGCTACCGTGTAGCGGAGCTTTCCCAGGGCTTGTCGAGTTCGCTGGCGACCGATCAGTGGTTATTCGTCGGTTTGGATGGGTTCATGGTCGCGATTGCTACGTCGTTGATGGTGATTGTGCATCCGGCGCTTGTCGTGGAGGAATAGGAGTGTTTCGTTGAGGTACTATGGGAATATAGAAGGAGAGTTGGTAATATGTGTTCGAAGGCTTACTTGTGATCTGCCTATGTACGATTAGGTGGTATATTGCGTACCATCCCTAGAATAAACGTTGTGCTAGGAATATTACGGCATAATGTGTGGGCTAAACTTATCAAAAACGATCCAATCCCAAAATATTTTCCATAAACATACCTCTCTCCCTTGAGATAAGGAGATACGGTAGATGGTACTTCTGAAATGAATAGCCAAGAGGTTGCTTCGAGGTACAGTACGTGGAGTCACAGCCAGACCACATATATCTGTATGACACCGACCTTCCCCCTCGGCTGCTAATAGAGCAAGATGATCGATCAACGTACAATACATCAGCACACATAGCATTAGTCTAAATCCTTTCATGTTGCGTCGACTTTTCCGTATCGGGAAAACGATCAGTCAGATATTCGTTTGCATTCCGTTTGTATGTCTGATAGAACGACTTGGAGATGCTGATACGCCCTCAAAAGATCGGTACATTGGCTACTGGTTTTATGGATTGGTGCCTAAAGCATTATAAGGCAAGAGAGGCGACTGAGATATGATGAAATCTGCGTGAGGTACAACCCCTCTTCGTCCACACTTTCGTAGTCAACATAGCGGGATGGTAAGCTTAGAGTAATTATGCCTTGCTATTGACCGTAATGTAGAGCCTTTGATTGTTACCGGTTTAATCTAACGCATAAGGGGCCACGCTCGTCGCCACAGGGTTGCGTTTGTGTCGCACTGCATAAGCATTGGCCCCTGAGCGTTTGGATGGTCACCAATAGCAGCAATGAGTCACGAGTAAGGCAACTACCCGACGGACCAGTCAAGTTTAGGCACGTAGAAACGACATATTGAAATCCATTCGACAATATAATATAGAAGTCTACAACATAGGGAGTTGGAATCCAAACATCAGCAAACCATCACGACGCCATAGCAGAACCATAGATACTACTCCCCAAGATGCAGAGCAACTCTTGTGGCCGTTTGTATGATATCTGCGATGTTCCTGGTAAAGGCCGTGGCATGATCGCAGCAACGTCGATCACCAAAGGCACTCGCATCCTCGCCGAATCCCCGATGTTCAGAGTCCCTCGTAGCGGCAGTTCTAAGACACAACTTCGTGAGATTGTGTCCAAAAAGGTTGCTAGCCTTACGGAGGAACAGCGCAAAGAATTCTTCTCCTTACGCAATTCATTCGAGGATGAGGATGGTCCCGAACTTGGACGGGTTCGAACTAACGCGCTGCCTCTCGGATCTAATGCAACGACGGGCGCTATCTTCTCAGAGGCATGCCGCATCAACCACTCCTGCCATCAAAACGCCCAGAACAATTGGAACGAGAACATCCAGAAGATCACTATCCATGCCATTCGAGATATTCCGAAAGGAGAAGAAATAACAATACTCTATCTCAACGAACGCCTAAACCGCAATGCTCGCCAACAAGCTCTACAAGCCGGCTTCCGTTTCACATGCTGTTGCAGTCTCTGCTCCCTTCCAGCTGACCAGCGAAAAGCGAGCGACGAAAGGCTTGACGAGATCCAAAAGATTGATGACATGATTGGCAACGGGACGAGGGCGCTAGTCGCCCCCTTGCAAGCCTTACATGACGTTCGTAAGATCTTGGATCTACTCAACGAAGGAGGCTTTGAGGATGCTAGCATCCCGAGATCTTACTATGACGCCTTCCAAATCGCCATAACTCATGGAGATGTAGCCCGAGCCAAAGTCTTCGCCGAACGATCCGCCTCTAGCCGGACAGTCGTGGAAGGCAACGACAGTCCCGCAGTACAGCGAATGGGGAGGTTAGCTAGGAACCCGTCCCAGCATATGGCATACGGCATGTCGAACAAATGGAGAACAACAGTAAAGGATATTCCCAAAGACCTCAATAAGGAGGAATTTGAATGCTGGCTCTGGAGAAAGGAGACCATGGTGGTCTCACAGTACGCCGATCTGCGAAACGAAGCCACATTCCCTCCTTTCGACGGACTTCCAGACGAGAACGAGCTCAGCCTAGACTTTTATCAGAGCGCAGACGGATTTTCATTCCGTCCACGTAAGCATTGGTGTTTCCTCGCCGAGATCACTGACGTGGAGAGGTTCCTGCGTCTGCGGCTCATCGCCCAGGACAAGAATAACCAGAGTATCCCGATTGCTTTTCATACCGACGACCGTGGTTTCGAGCTGGACCCCTTGTCTCTCCAAGAAGGATTCACCGTGGCGGTGCTGTACGCGGAGCAACATGGGTTCCTGGATATGTCTGTTGGGATTCGCCACGAGAACCCTTCCATGATGAAGGTAAAGCCATCATAACTAAGGATTCATCCACCCCATACCAGGATTTGTGCTAATACTTTATCCTACCAGATATTCCCCCTAGCACTAAACGATCTATTCCTACTGAGCGACAAGGTTCAGCAGTATGCAACGACGCAGAAGGGGATGAGAACGTGCCAGGGCTGTAACAAGAAGTCAACCACCTTGAAGAAGTGTGCTAGGTGTGATTTGTTCTGGTACTGCGATAAGGTAAAAAGCCTCCCCTCCTCTATTGTAAGTTTTGAAACATACTCTAACAGTTGTTACCGTAATTAGCCATGTCAAGTCACCGGATGGAAAGACAAGGGCCACAAGACAGACTGTAAGCTACTTAAGGATCCCGATCTGCGGAAGCTGTTCCTTTTAAAGTGGGATGTTTATGACGACCATCAAAGATTTGGTTCCGGCCTACCATAATAAAAGGGTTAATGAGCGATGTTGAGGCATGGTCAACTTGGAAGGCCTCTTCTCTGAGCCGTTCCTAACTCGGAGCTCATGTCCGTCGATCAGTGGCCGATGATATCCCGGACAACGGAGCAGGACTTCCATGTCCATAGAGAAGGACTGAGCATGTAGCGTGGGATATAATCCAGCGGATTGTTGGATCAGATTGAAGTTCACCTCCGGTATCGCAAAAGATTGTCCTGGCTATTCGAGCTTCCCGTCTCCAACCAAGGTAATTAATAACAGGATTATACGCCGGTTGGCCTCCTAGCAAACATACTGTCCATGAATAGGGTGAACACAGGTAGTATGACCAGTACCAATGTCTCCAGAGACACGGCGAGCAATGATGGACAGTACCAGGGCAACTTCCACATCGTCATCGCAGGATTCAATGACTATATGAAGAATGTGGTTCCACGAGTACTGGGGTACGAAGGTATATTTGTGCCCATGTTTTCCTATCTTGACCTTGACTTAGTAGCTACATATAACCTAGCTATAATTACTAAAATGTCAGTGCCAACTGGATATGCTTGGGGTTGCTTACATCTCGAACCAAACATGTGCGAATTTTCAAATATATGGGAGCCGACTACAATCGATGCGCCTCCAGGTGACACAGGTGACAATCCTGATGATCCGGAGCCTTACCCCGACAATCCCGATCCCGATGACCCCGATACCACGACGTCCGCACCTGGGACGACGCCCACCGCCCCGGGCAGCAGAGGTAGCGGTAGGGGCGGTACCTATGTCGGTTCCAGGATCTTTACCAACAGCTTCTTTGACGTCGGTCTTTGTGTTGCGGCTTGCAACGCGCAGAACAGGAACAACCTCCGTCCCAGAGGCCAGCCGCAGATATACCGCTTCTTCATAACCTACCTAATCCTTAGGAACGGACGGCCCGCTGGGCAGTAGTGTGCTCTCTACATGTGGTACTGCCTCCGGCAATTCGCTACCAATAGTGTAAGTTTTCCGAAACGTAATGTGATGTTCCCTAGAACTAATCGTGTACGTTAGGGGACAAGGATTGGGGGGAGATAATGTTGCTGTGCGCAACGCCTTCTCATACAGAAGGCAAAGGACTATTCTCACTAAGGCCTTCAAGGGCCTACTGAAGCCGGTAGCTCATGGCTGGATTATGGTCTAGGAGAATATTCTTTGCAGAGGGAGAGAGTGGGATCAAAGACTTGGGGGATCCAGGATGCTGAAACAAAAGGCCCTGGGACAATGAGCCTAGACAAGTATTGTATCTTCAGCAGCAAATGAAAGAAAGGAATCTTGCTACAAAAATACTCTTTTCCACGATCGATCGTATCCGTAGTCGCGGATGGTGACGCCGTAGACGGTATAATCAAATTATTCATGGACGTTAGGATTATTTAAATACTTCATAAAAGCAATATACTGTATTTGGAACCTTGCATAAAATGTTATCATTTGCGGATACCGAAGCGATGCTTATGAAAATGATGCCCGGGGAAGACCAAGCTGGGGAAGCACAACTCGCGACCATTGGGCGGTGCGGTCTTGGGACAGTGAACAACCCCCTAATCGAATATACATGCAACATGGGCAGCGGGGATGACCTAATACACTTTGAGTGCGAGACCATTCTTCATCGGCTGGCGAAAGAGCTCAATTTTAGCCATGTTTCCGTTACCCGGCCTCCGAAACGGACGACGGAAGCGTGGAATAGGCTGATAATAGAGAGAACGAGTACGAACCTACAGTGGCTGGAACAAGGTGATAGGCATTTTATCGTGCGGTTCGGCACGAAGGCCAGTCGTTGCGATATGCTGGGTCATATTTACCTCGCGATCGACCGGGAAAACGTGCTAGATATTATGAATCGGAGAGAATTTGTTGTAGGATACGACGATAGAGTGCTGCAGATTTGGTGTTGGAACAAGGCACAATCCTCGGAGCTATTCCCGTGGGTCTCGGGAATGAAGTAGACCCCGAGATATAAAGCGCGTGTCATACTACAGGGCCTCAAGTCGCCGAAGTAAGAGCACATGCCCCCATCGGTCTTCGTGATGAGGTTGTATGGTGAGTGGATGGCTATCGAGATAATTGAATTGAGGCAAAGGAGTTTCTAGATGCTAACCTACACGTAGATTAGATAATCCTCACATCATGCTTCCTTAAAACTGGCTTGATTTCCGCGAGTATCGCTTGTGCAATGGCTATTTCGGTGTTGTTTATAAGAACGTTGTCCTTTGTCGCTAAATTGAGGTACTCTATACGCCTCCAGCTCTCTTCGCCTTCTACGCTTTCCAGTACGAGGAAACACATACGCTCGGTGTTTTCCAAGGCAAGTCGCCACCGTAGCAACTGTATGATCGCAAATTTTTGTCCTGTATAGGGTCTGTGTTTCTGGTTATATTCTGTATTCCCTCCATATTTCAATACCCCATGTATCCTCTTCATGAGCGTGGGATATGGTGACGAGGCTGGAGGAGTGTCGAGCGGGTCCGAGCATAATAGCTCTAGGAAGGGAGCGCGGAGTATTATGCTCCCTCCTTGCACGGCACCGAATGGGTCTCGGGTGGCAAGTTGTATATCGATATCTAGGACCTCCGCGTAGCGTTTGACATGGTCGTAGTGTGTATTAGCCATGAATAGAACTTTTCTGCCGAGAATACTTGCCCAGCTCCATGATGGAGCGAGATACTTGCCCGGCAAGGTGGACTCATTTCCCTTGTATCCGAGTGGTAGCTGAGGGGATCTCGTCTACAAGAGTCTATAATTAGCACGAGATCTCATACATGTAGATAACCATGAGTGTTGAAACGTGTGGAATGGGCTGAGTGGAAGCTGGTTAATGGATTAGTCTTTCATAGCTAAAAGTTACTCACCCAACTAAGGCCCTGGATTATATCCTTCTTCCAAAGTCCTGCAACATACGTATCGCCCGTAGCCCGATGAAATTCGCTTGCGAGCCCTGATAATGCGGGAAGGACATCAGTTGGGTTCGTAAGTTGTCGCGACGAATAATTTTCAATTATCTCAACCCAGAAATCGAAATGTGAATAGCCCAGGAAATTCGCCGGTGGTTTAAAGTCACGTTGGAGTGTAACTGGCCTCCAAACGATGGCTCTATAGCGAATAGTCACAAGGTCTCTTGCCTGAAGGATGTTGGTGAGCGAGAACCACGGGATTACCATAGCTGAAGGAAGGTGTCGGTCGTGGAGAAAGGTAAGCAGCTTTCTTTTCCAGTTAGGTAAGATATTCTCTCGAAGTTGTTGGATAAATTCTTTGCTGCGATACATGTCCACTATCCTGATGTTTCGTCCGGCTTCGTCTATGCTTCCCTTTGGACACTCGAAACATAGCTGCTGCTGGCTGAACCACAACGTCCTGGGAGCCAGAAGTGTCTCCTGTAGGACCCAACCTCTTGTATTAAGAGCGCTCTGGTGCATCCTTTCGTCCCATAGCTCGAAGCCGGGACGCAGGAATACCTTCGAAGTAGGATTGTCTCCATTCTTCCAGTCAAGCCAGCATCTAGGATGAGTTGGTACTAACCTATCTCGAAAGATCCCATCGCCGGTTTTCGATGCGCATGCGGCTGCTATTGTGACCACTGCCCCTCGATAGACCTCACGCATCCGGCCGGCTTCTCGCGCCCAGTCCAAAGCAGAATCTTGAACAATACATAATGCGTCAATCCAAATGTAACGAATGCCGAGGGCTTTCGTGATGTGAATAGCATCGCGTAAAGTGGCGGGGAATTGGTTAAGCGGTCTTCCCTCACGAAATGATTGTTCTGTTGCTGCTGTTAGTTTGAAATTGGTATCACCACCCCAACAGTAGGATAACGCAGCAAAGGTGCCGCGTTGCTGTCCTCCATCAACGAGTCTAGGGTTCTCCCCTTGGGTATCGATGATCCTTGTCGGAAAGTGGGAGTGAGCAGGATATTGAGAGGAACACGACTTATGGGTGTCAAGACAGTTATCGAGCAGACGGGCTGCAAGCTGCAAGCATTCCTTTAACCCTGAATTGTTGTATATAGATCTGGCAAGTAGATCCTGGTGATCGGACGGTTCGTATCCTGCAGCTTGGTTGGTTCACCGCCATATGTGATATCGGAGAGATGCCGCTGCTTACCCCTCAGGGCACACACCTCAAAAGAAGCCAAAGTGCGCACCGCCCCCCTATCTCCTTCTTGAATAACGGCAAGATGAGGTAAACCACTCAGCGTGGCATCCCACGCCGTAGTGCCGATGAATATCTGCCTCGCGCTTGTGCCTCTCAGCAAGTACTCGTCAGTAAGCTCGTTTGGGTGAGCATTCCTGGTATAAGACTGCCATATGCAATCGCAGAGCTCACATTTGCCGAGGCAAGACCGAAGTGAGAGTAGACCTGGGTGTTGTTCGAAAAAGTGAGGGATCGCCGGCCGGAGACTTTCCAATGTGTCCGGTGCAGTGGGATCGTTGAAGCCTTTGGGTGCCTGAGCCACGGCCGTCAATAATAGCTCTCGTACGTCAAAATTAACACATGTCGAGCATAGCATAGTGGAGCATCTCGTACGGGCCCGGAATGTGCCCCTTTTTTTTTCGCGATTAGCATCGGAATTATAAAGTAATCAGGCCTCGGTATCTCCGTGACGGCGGTCGAGGCAGTGTATAAACGCGCCAAGGGCGACGCGTCATTAAAATACAGCAAGGTATAAGGCTGATTTATAACGGGTCTAACGGGGTTTTCGGGAAGTGCCGTTCCCATACGAGGTCAGACTTATGCAAAGTCCCAGGTCCCGTAAATTGGACGTGCTAAGCCTCACGCCGTCGTATTATGGACCTATGCTCTGTGCGGAATCGTCCCCGGAATCTGAAATAGTATCTTGAATCTTGAAACTTCAACAAAGACCAAGGGAGCATTATACCCCGATCCCCACACTATAGTAGAATAAAATCCACTGCCAAAACACGCAGATGACTAAGATTAGAAGAGTTAGAGGAGTTTGTGACGTCTGGCAGGACGGGTTTGGGGATAGGTCGATAGCGAATCAGATGCGAGGTGATCCACGCTTGGCAAAATACGTCTTGCATCTCTTTTACATACAATCTTATTAATATCTCCTATCAACCGCTAATCGCTAAACTACCGTCAAACAACTCCCTAACGGTTATTCGCTTCTTTATACTCAATACGGCGTAAAGGGCCGAGCCTAAAAAATATCCATCAAAAACCGAATTCAGTAAGAGCCGATAGAAATCAAATGCCGAGTCCCCCATGATGGCGTCAACCGCACCGAGTTGGCCCGGCGTGCGTCCCGTCAAGACATGCACGGAATGCAAACAGTCAAAGGTGCATATCCACCACGTTCCCCGAAGCCGAGATGCGCTCGACTAACTTCGCAATAGCTCCGGTGCGACTCCAAGGACAGGTTCCCAAATCCTTGTTCTAGATGCCAGGCAAGAAATCTTACTTGCACTGTTGACCCATCTTTTCGAAGGACGCCGGCTAGAAAGTACGTCTTCGGGTTGTCTCCGTGTGGAGGCATCCCCATTGTAGTCTTTCCGTTGCCATGGGACTAATGGGAGTAAACAGGCGGCTAGAGGCTATGTCCAGAGAGTTGCGAGAGCTTCGCGATCAGAGAATAGCAGAGGCCCGCGCGGGTTCCACTACGAGTCCGGATCCGGACAGCACCCGATCGCAAGACTCGGCCGGCAATGCATCGCATCCTTCGGTTAGCATTTTGCTAGATGATTTTGAGGTGATGGGCTTGGAGTCATTTGAGCTCAATGGCGTAGTCATCGACAACCATACTGTTATAGAGGTTTTCAAACAGTAAGTAGAAGAACCAGCCGAGGAGAAACTTACCCCTTTAGCTGACAACATTTTTCCCACATCTAAGTTTCATCACTTACTTCCATCCACATCTCCCAATATTGGGACCAATATCAGTTAAAACCATTTATCACTCTCATCCATTTTTGTTCTGGACGATAGTCATCATCGTCGCGCTGCGTTTACCCGTGGTCTCCGATGAGACCCTCTTCACCCGGCTCCACGAGCCATACATGCAAGTCCTAAGGGAAGAGGCTTTGCGAGCGCCAATGCCATTGAGCAAGATCCAAGCCCTCCTGTTTCTTTGCATGTGGCCGTTGCCGGTGCCATCCCAGCGAGATGATCCGAGCTGGCTCTACTGTGGAATCGCAATAAATGCCGCTCTCTATATGAACCTCCATCGATCGAGCCCAAGGTCGGGAATCACACCTTCGCTTTATAGCGTCGGCGTTGTATCCGGGAGCGCCCGTGAGAGGACAAATACGTGGTTAGGTTGTTTCTATGTCAGCACATCGTAAGTAATTAGTTCAGCGTATCGCATCTAATTAATCTACAATTGCTAATAATTGCGTGTACAGTCTCAGCATGCATCTCGGTGTTCCGCCGATGATAAATACTCCGTCTGATCTTGCTACAATCCGTACGATTCTGAGCGAACATACCATTTCGCGCGAGTTCTCGCTTCAAATAAGGGTGCTCCTCATTCTCGCGGGATTTACGAATGTCCTCACACACAATTCCAACGACGGTGTGGTCGATTCTTCTGTCACTCAGCTGCTCGATGGCGAACTGGACACGCTTAAAATCACATTTCCTGATGGATGGACGAGGATGACTGATTTCTTGGTCATGGTGGTCAAAATACACGTTTATACCTTGGTGATAACTCGATCACGATCGGGAATGGGTTCAAGAGAGATTCTACTCAAATTGGGCTTGGCTACTGCTCTTCGCATCATTCACCTTGCGAATGCGCGGTTCCACGAGAGACCAGATAAGGCGTCAACATTTACGACGGCGCAGCGCGAGAGAACACTGCCCAAGGACTACTACCGGGGGCTCGCATTCGCGACCATATTCCTCCTCAGGTACTTCAGCTTGACCAATACCGCCAATGCCGAGGAACAATTAGCGGCCAACCATGTGATAATGGCCCACACCATTTTCAAGACACTAGTCACGCGCCCACGAGACGAATATGACAGGGCCGCAAATCTGTTTGAAGTCCTATGCAAGCAAGCACCGGTATCTGTTGACGCCCGAAAATCAGATATAACCGATCGGATGGGAGTCTCTATTGTACTAGATGCAATTGACACTGCTCGCGAGTTGCGCGGATATCCTGTTGAGATACCCACGCCCGATATTACGATTACAACAGAGGGCATACCCGCGCAAACCAGCCTTTCACATCCGCCGGACATGTTCGCATCGAATTCCCAGGTAGAAGAGTCTTGGCCGTCAGACCTCGCGTTCGCGAATATGTTCTGGGGCGATTCTTCGTGGGATGTATTCAATGTTCCCCCGGAAGTACCCCAATTCCATCCACCCCATGGCTCTATGCCAAATATATAGTATTTTTTCTACGCTAAATATTTAGGTAAGGGTTGGTCTTCGACGAGTTTCACGATGGATTATCTATGGTTTAGGTAAAATTACAACTGCACATATGTATATATTCTGCCTGTCTTGAACCGGAGTTTGGGAGCCAGGGGAATGGTTGACTTATCATTAATGCGCTGACACAATCGGCACTCATGGTGGAGGTGATTCTGATTTGGACTCAAGGGAGGCAGCAGATTTCATGAACATATCAGCATCATAATTACATAAAGTACATAAATTCTAACTATACATACAAGATACAAAAAGGCTCAGGAGCCATATCTAATCCAACCAAGTTACAAGATCCTCAACTAGTTCCTCCGGTAACTTTATATTTACAAGCGCGAGGTGTTGCTGTGATCCATGGACATCGTTCTCCATGAAACCTCCACCTGCTCTTCGCTTACCAGCCCGAATACGCGGAATCGTGGCTTTGAATGCTTGCGCCGGGTCGAAGTATCCACACCACAGAATGTCGCTCTCCGCCAAGCTGTAGGCACGCGCTATGGTCTTCTTGGTGAGAAGTCCCGATTCCTTCACCTTCAAATATGCTTCCCTGGATTCGAATATGAGATCAAAGGTGATCTCGTACGGTCCTGCGTTTTTCGACCTAACAACATTGGCTAGATCCCCGAGCGTCCGAGGCCTTGTAAGTCCATTTGGCTTGAGACCATTAGACGCCGTGGCTGCATTGGTCCCGTTCGACTTTACACCGTTGACATGTCCATTTGTGGTAGCGAGAGAGGATTTGGCGGAGGGTCTGCTACCCTTGCCTATCAAAGAGACAGCTTGGGTGAATAACGATTTTCGTTGCTTGTGGACGCCGTTCCCGTTCACTCCATTAGTAGTCGGGGTAACAATGCTGTCTTCTAGGGACAAGCCCCTTTCGCCGTCTTTAAGTTCCATGAGATGGTACATGGAAAACCTCGAGCATGGTCCTAGCTCGATGACAGATTTACCACCAATCCCAAACCCGAAATTGCCGGCAGTAGCCTTTTGTCCCGGGTAGCTTCCGTGCTTCGAAGAGTTAATGGAGGACAACAAGCGGCGCTATGTAGTATGGATTAAACTCACCATAACAGCAATGCGGGCCGTGGCCGCAATGCTGGTTGCCAATTCCTGAGTTGGCGCGAGCGCCTCGCCAATGAGGAATATCTCCTCTGATAAAGCGGCGCTTTCTTCATTGCTATCGTCGGGTTTTCCGTAGAGGTGGAAGTCAAGCTCCCATTTCTCGGTGACGTGGCTGTGTTGGTCGGCAGCATAACCTTTGACGAGGTCGACTAGCGACGAGAATTGTTTGATGAGAATTGCTGTTTTGTTGTTAGTGCTTATACATTTAGGGTTCTAGGTGCTGGTCTTACGGTCTCGGACGCTACCCATGAACATTGATCGGTAACCGACAATAGCACCCGCTTCCAGCTTCACCTGATACGGAAGTCCGTCCTGCTCCAGGAAGTGGAACATGCTGCCGCCCACTTTAATTGACCTCTGATCCGCCATCTGCTCGTATGTTGCAACGTTTAAGTCTAAGTATCCACCCGGCCCATGAAGGATGTCAGGTCGCGTTTTCTCGTACATCGTATGTGCAGCAACCGAAACTGGCGTGCAACGGGCCGTCGGTGTTAAGGGGGAGATCGTGAACCCCCCGTCTTGATACACTGTCGCAATGGCGCCGTGAGACTTCGGTATCGCGCAAGTCCCGCCGCATTCCAGGATCTTGCCCATGTGTGAGAAACCGCCCCATTGGCGTTGGACTACGGGCGAGTTCCAGTCGTCCAGGTTCAGCTTGGACAAATATGCGCAATAAGCGACGTAGGGTGCGGGGTCATAGGCACGGCCGCCGACGATGACATCGAAGTCGGGGTTTGCTTTCATTGCGTCGATAAACGGCTCTGCTCCCATTTGGGCGACCGGCTGTGTTGAAGCATCGATATCCTCCTCTGTCAACTCGGGCACGCAAGCCCCACACCCACGTACCGCGCCCGCCTTTAATCGTTCTCGGATTATTGACTTGTCTATGTCGGAATAAATGCCGATGGTCTTAAATGAGTATTCTTCGTTGCCCTCCTCGGCGCAGATTTCCTCAATGATTTTCATCATTTCGTTCACGTGGTCGTCGATTCCACAACCGCCCGCAGAGCTGAAAATCAGGGGTATGCGAAAGTCGTGGACAAGCTTGAGCAGCTTCCTAAGATCTCGGGTGTAGGATGTTCGGGGCGAGCCCAGTTTTTTCTCGGCGAGTCTGTCCGGACCGCTGTCTGTTGAGCCGGAATCTAAAATCATGGCGGTCGGAATGCCGGTCGCGACGAGGGGGCGCAAAGCGGCGGTAGTCTCATCCTCCCTGAGCCCGTAGCCGAGCATGCCCACGGGGGTCACAATATGACATAGAGGCGTCGACGCGGCTGCGACGCCATTGGTCGGATTACTTGTCGCAGAAGGCATTTCGAGATTTGCAGCGATTAGAACCATGAGAACAGACAGTAAAAAATTACAATTACTTCAAGCCCGACGATGAGATACTACCTATGTACAGGCAAATCCATTAATTATGTGGCCGCCTACTCGTTCTTGTACAAAAGAATAGGCGTGTTTGTGTTTTCTCCGTCCGACTCCTGGCGCAACTCCACATACGTCACTAATGGCAACCCAGCTACCGATCGTGACCCCGAATCTCGCATGCAGCGGAATTCTGAACGGTGATTCGCCTCGGCTGTGCTGGCATACCGGGGAGCGCTTTACTCTCCGTAGCTGCGCCATGCAGGAGACCCCTGGGGCGAGTTTCGCTCCTCGGCCGAACTTCGCCTCAGGGGCCGAAATCCGCTTTCGTTACAAGATACTTAGTACCTAACACGCAACCAAATACATACTATTACTTACATAGCCATAAGTTACCTGGCGCCAACAGAATCAGTCTCTCATGCATTCTATTCGTTGCAGAAAAGATCCCCGTCCAGTAAAGTATGATCAATTTCCTTTTGAAGGCTTAGAGTACGCGTGTTATAAGTTTCCGACTGTCTTTATATTGTCTTGGCACGTCTCTAACCCCCGACTTATGATTATGTAATTACTTAGGTAGGTACACTATCAAATCTAACCGATCCTCTTGTTATCTTACTATTGAGAACGTCACAACTTATGTATGTCGACATATTTAAATTCCCACGTAGGTAGAATCCAATAATCTCTTTCACTGACGAAGCTTTTTCATATGAAGTTGTCGTAATATTTGCACGTTTCTAGGGGCCATGAAGTCTAGTTGTAACCTTTGCCACGGGATTGGAGTACATCCAATGATTCCGTCGGCATTTCCCCCCACGCCAACAGAAGATTGTTAGAGTTATGATCGGCGGCCATATGACAATACGCCATCACATGTGAGATTTTCCTAAAGCCATGACACGGTATCATACTCGGCCTGTCAAGGTCTAAATATTTTTATTTCGCGAAGAGAGAAAATGCGAGAGAACATGCGGTGGTCGCTCCGCGGCGGATTGGTGTATGTGTAGGCGCGCTTCTCCACCTTCCTCAGTGTTTCCTGAAGCCTTCGAGCAACTTGTAGGTGGAGGAGATTGAACCAGTTGCTATATCTTCTATAGCATCAAGAATTATTGATTAGAGCTATGCTGCGTAGTGGGACATCCCATAAAGAGGTAAGAGAAATTTACCCCTATTCATCCCGTAATAGGGGTATCGATAAGAAACTTCCAAATTTAGGCTATCACAAGACTCCCTATTATCACGTGACTTGTCTCTCAACAATCACCTGACCTGAAAACTATCCTCGGGGTACGGATAGCATAAATGTAATGGCATAAAAATATGCACATCGATATAACGACATGCTATCTCACAGCGTTACAATAAACCTCGCTACCTTCAAGCTTTGTCTCCAGGGTCCATCTGCTGGTACCTTTTAAGGCCTATATATCAACCCTCAATGGCTTCATGAGCTTAACTGGGCTCATGCCGGTAACATTGAGACTCCTTACGTAGAGGAATTAACAATAGAAGTAATCGAAAATAAATGGAACGTAGCAGGCCAAGAAAATAATGCTGAAATGTCAGCCCTACTTCTAGATATTGATTCGTTTTTAAATCAGCCTCCAACACATTTACCTCTCACAGCACTCCTCAGATCCGCGGGTAATCACTAGCCTTCTAAAGTACGACATCCGTGCCTCTTTAACTGAGTAACATTGACCAGAAGTTTTAGCCACCAACAGACTTCATTGCTCGTAGAGAAAATGACCTACGTCCCTTTGAACGAAGTCTGTGGGAATATAAGATATCTGGTCGAGGCGAAATTAGTAAGTGCACCTAGGTATGAATAGGCGTATTCCGGTATCTCTCTAATTACTCCAATCAATTATCAACACATCCTTACGGGAGGGAGGAGTCAGACGGCTGCCAATTGTTTCGGCGGGATTATCGCCGATGATATGGGACTTGGAAAGACACTTACCATGCCAGCTGCTATAGTCCGCTCGATGGACACTGGACAAGAATTCGCTCGAAGCAACGGTAAACGGGCCGCAAAATCGATATTTGTCGTTTCCCCAGAGTGTGGGTTTAGTAGCACTACTCTACCTAATTGTATACAAAATTAAACCTCAACTAATATAAAACGCCTTTCTCACACAGTACTTTTGAACACATGGATGAAAGAGACTGATAAGTTTGATGACCCCTTCCCTTAAACGCAACCCGCCTTTCTAATCATTGCTGTAGGCATATGTGCCACGGCACCATACGCTCCACGAAATACCACGGCTCAGAAAGACGAGGGTATGCCGCGAGGCTAGGAGAGTATGGCATTAGCTTCACAGAGTACGGTACCGTAACGGCAGAATCCGAGAGGCGTAACAGTGCTCTCTGGGACATTAAATGGTTCCGGCTAGTACCAGATGAAGGTACGTATCATTATAGTCCGGATTTCCCGCCAGTTGGCTAAGATACAAAGCCCGTCCGATATGTGTATCATCTAGGAAGCAATTCTAGTCCGCCAATAACATTGCTTCCCATATAAGATGGTGTTCCACTGGAACTCCGCTCCAAAGCTCTCTTGATGACCTTGGATCTTTGGTCAGGTTTCTTAGTGCTAGGTTGCATCTATCTTTGACGAAACATATCCGTGCTTCCGGACCTTTCTTACAAAAAGTGAATGTTGCTGGCCTTAAGTCACGCTGCAAGAAAGAGAGCAGTACAGTAACTTAGAACTAGCCATCAAACGAAAAATCGCGTTTGCTGCAAAAGGTCATACCAGCGATACTTCTCATCATTAAGTCATGGAAGCTCTGCTTTGGCTACGAATGTTCTGTAACAATGGGATGAAGAGCGGCCACCTGAGTTGATCCCGCAGCCAGACCAAATTCTCAGTCTGTTCCAACAAAGTGACGAGGCACTATGCTCGTGCTGTCCATCCGGATTCCTCTCAACTAGTAGGTTAGTAGACTCGGACGCGGTGTATATGATCCTATGCCTCCACCCTGTATGTAATGAATACCTTCCAGAATATCCAACGAAATATCGGGACTCCGGCTCCAGAACATGTCCAAGTAATTCGGACTTAACATACATGGAGTACCCTTCATAAATTATAGCGTCGTGCAGAATATTCAAAATCATCATCTTCGGGACAAATGGTGAGTGACGAATCCGAGTAGTATTGTAAATATGAACTTCAGCTAATTCAAATTAGCGTAATATTCTAATTCTGGAAGAAGACCTTGGACCTTGTTGGAAAAGCTTTAAGCAACAATCACATTAAACACTGGTGCGTCGACGGGGACGTGACATCGAGAAAACGAAATAACATACTCGCGGAAGTCCAAAGCCGAAGCGCCTCGCGGATTTCAATCATGACCTTCTCTACGGATGTTGCGGAAATACTTCACCAACCGCTATCATTACTAACGTTTCTTCACTAGATTAAATGGCCTTGCAGTCATCAACTGAATTCACATACTTAAGCCTCAGTGGAATCCGGCTGCTAAGAACCAAGCCATCAAAAACGGGTATTCCGGATCGACCAAGCTAGCAAGGCCATAGTCATCCGATATGCGATGCAGAAATCGATTGAAGAAGTGTGCTAAATTATATAAGAGGAGCATTGGGTCGGAAGCTAACGAGATCATTCTTAGATGGTGCAATCAGGGCAACTTCGTAAGTTACGCCTTACAGGGGGAGGCTTCAGAAGTCTCCCGGTTCAAAACGAGCGCCACGAACAAAAGGCAGGCCAGGTCCGACAATTGGCCATTGGTTTGAACGTTGGCTTGTAATTCTAGGACGGGGGAGGGGAAATGATGGATAAATGGGTCACCAGACAGCGCTATCAGGAATCAAATATCACCGATAATTACGAGTTCACTTACAACAAGCTGCTCATTAAATGTCTATCCTTCTGGAATAGACTAAGACGGCACTCATAAGTTATCGGTAACTGAAATTCTGGAGCTACGCATGCTTGTGAAATTTTATCCTAACGATAGACTCGAGTTAGACTTCAACCACCCTCCGAACCCCAAAACAACCCGACGTTAATGGTACATTGTATGAAAGGTACAAAAAACAAAAAGGATCAAAAACTTCGCCGATGCCCATATGTACATGTAGGCTCTAAGGCTCTACCCGAGTGGAGGTCGTTCTTTACCTGCCACAGTACTTGGTACCTGAAGGAGCTTGGAAGCAGTACTGGCACTGATATCCGTCTGAAGTGTACCATTGCAAACAATCCGCATTCTCGTCGCAGTAGTAATACAAGCAGGTTCTGGCCCTCGGCGACAGGATACTCGTAGGCGATGATCCCACAGAGCGTCTGACATGAACGGCCATGTCCTCTTCGAGCTCTCTTGCGGCGAGAGTATTGCCGTCAGCATCGACACTTATCAGGCGTTTGCCGACGACGTCGAAGTGCCCTTTCTCATCCCTGGGCATATCTTTCATAACGCCATCAAGATAGGATTCGTTGCGTGTCTAGTGCAAAGCATAAGCTAATGTATTCGGGGTACCACCATCTATCCATTCTGGCTCAGACTTACCTCAACGTCACGGGCGCCTTCCAAGACATCGGTAGGCACAGCGGTGGTGGCGGCCACGAACACGGCTAAGAGAGTAGCGATCGAAGTGAACTTCATGGTGATGGTTGGTGTGAAGTAGTTGGCTAAGTTTGAAGTGACTGTAACTGTTGGCTCAGAAGAGTAGTTTTAATAGGATGCAAGTGTGGTTTGGAATGATTCTAGTTGTCTGATGTGGTAGTAATTCTGAGAGAAGTCGTTGAAATATATATGCGCGAGGTTCGACCTGTTTCAACTCTTGACGGTATGTTGCCATGATAGATACGAATGATCAACACTTACAAGCTATAGTTTTACCAGCGGGATCTACATAAAAATCTATGATTAGCGAACGTACTTGGGTAAGGTAGGTAGTTTACCATGCTTCCTATCATTAGTGCTTAGAAGTTAAAGAGAGATCGACAAGAGAATGTTATGCTCTATCATGTCATAGTTGTTCCTATGGGCGCATCGGCGCACAGCTTGAGAGCCTCACGACCCTCAGGTGGCCAATAGATCGAAAATAGTAACTTAGATGAATGGGATACCATGATTCTGGATAGGCGTCACATATTTTACGTCGGTAGTTCGAGTGGGTCCCGAGCGAGAATCGGGAGCCGACAGCACAGCATGGGATCGCACTACAAACCCGTGCCGCATGCTCCGATCATATATATTGAGATTTGCTACCCACTAGGTAGGCTCGTAAAGATTTAGAGGCTTGTCAGGCTGACAGATACCCGTGTCGATCGCTGATCTCATCGGCGCTCCCTGTAGGTTACATGCCATGAATTTTGCTAGCTCGACTCAATTACGATTGATATTCTAGAATCTTTTCCGGCCGTTCTCAATGTCTCTCAGAGTATTAATGTAATTATGTTGTCTAAGTTTATATTACACGTACCTCAAAATGTTTGACCGGAATTATGCCTGTAAAGAGTAGCTTTGCGGAGCAGATAGCATCATCTTCTAACCTCAGCTAAGGTAAACGAGTGAGTAGCTTGCTAAGAAAAAGTAAACTGAAAAGGAATTTCCAAATATATAATTACATCATACTTTCATTCTATGGCCATTCACACGTGGTATACCGGGATTTTAGATGATCATCGGCAGTCCGTTTTTCGGTGCGGTATGGCCCGAAATTCGCACTATTCGCATCACTCAGCCGACAAGGGCCATCACAGCCTTATAGATCGGCAGGCACAGTTCCTGCGGCTCCTTTCAGCTGGGAATACCCTACGCATTGTGGGGATGGCTCAGAGAATGCGCCGTACTGGTTCTTACAGACTTATCCCGAACTACTAAGAATATCGACTTCATACGTCAATCATCTCTATATTCACCTAATGTATCGCACCTGAGCTTCACCACCGGCGCTTGTATGGATCGGACATGATGATGGGCGATTTCTAGAATGACGACAATCATAAGCTATCAATGACGTTGATCAAGAACGATGGCGGTCCTAGCCACGAAACTGAAGAGAAAAAAAAAGTATTAAATGGGATCGATTCTGCTCATAACCATCCAGTTCTATCTCATCATCATCATCACATCACAAACACAAGACACAAAGACTCTCAACTCAACACCAATCTCATCTACTTATTATATATACATCACCATCTTCGACACCAGCATCCTTGCCAAAAACTCACACTATCAACATGCGTTTCTCCGTTATCGTCTCTCTTCTCGCCGCTTCGGCTACCAACGCCGTCAAAGTCCCCCAAGGCATCTCCGACGGCGTCTACTCCGTCGACCTGAGCCAGCGCGCGCAGCGCCGAGCCGGGGCCTGGACGCTCGTAGAGGAGTTCAACGCGACGGACATCGGCGCGCGCGACCTTCCCGCCGCCGACCTCGCCGCGCGCGCGCCCCTGCCGTCCCCCCACAGCCAGTGCAAGACGGACGTCAAGCTAGACGGCACGAACCTGCAGCAGGCGCGGACGAAGTTCAAGGACCGCGCGGTGGCCGGCGACCAGATCGGTAAGAACAAGGCGCTGGCCGTCGTCTACGGCAGCGTCGTGTACTACGCCTGCAGCTGGGGCGGGGAGCAGCCCATCCGCGTCGACGAGACGGACTCGTCGGACCAGAAGATGGAGAACGACTGCGGCGTGGCCGAGGCCGGCATTGTGATTATTGATGCTTGGAGGAAGATCTACGGCCGCGATAACATTGCCAATGAGATCTGCTGGGGCAACCCTTGGTCGTGAATGATCGATCGCGTTGGTCGTTTAGGTACTAGAAGAATGGGTAGTCAGTCTTCTGGTTGGGTTCTGGGGAGTTTGGAGAGGAATTTGGATTTCGATTTCTGTATTCTTATATATGGTCGTGGTCACATAGGTGTGTAGACGCCTGGTGGATAAGGTGTCGTTCTCTCTTTTATATTTATTCTTTACCCAGGCATATAAACGCATTTGATTATATATCTACACTATCTCGAAAAGTCTTAAAATCTTCGTCTTCTGATTATTATATAAGACAGCCGTACGTGTGTTAGTAAGCTGGTTATTATGATATGTAGATACATACCTACCTGGTCGCTTCGCGCGCCCCGTCCTTCATGGGGGCCCATGATCAATTTCTTCCGGGCGAGACCCCTATTTCATATGCGAGACTCCTGGAAGACATAGTCTATGGGCGGCTAGAATTTTTGGCGCTTGTGTATATCATATGTGGAATACGGAGGACTAAGACACGGAGTTGGCGAGTTTAGCTGTGGATTTTAGGCGTCAATTGACTGTTACATTATTGGTGTTGGTGGATGAGCACGTATATGGCGAAGAGCTATATCGAAGTAAGGGATGTAAACATCAATGCTAAAGCTAGGGAGGGGCGTATTGAAACTGCCATGGCAAATGTTTCAATCGCGGTGGGTATCGGGGTGGTTTTCATAGTTAGACAAAATGTGTTACCAGTGTAATAATGGATATAACTGTCTGATTAACTGCCTCAGTCATACACCAAATCTTGTTCATATTTTCGGGCTGGAACGAAGACCTCATGTAATCCATCGTAAGCAGTGAGATTCTTAATTACCGAAGTAATCTCGGCTAGGCGCTTCTGAGAGCTATATACGATGGCTTCAGGAATCCCCGGTCTTTCTGAGATTCGAGTAGCTGTGAGCGTCGTCGATGGTGGCCAGTCTTCAGAGAACCTCTACTACCTTCAGGGTTCCTCTTCCTCCTCGGGCACTTCTTCTCCTGCCTCTATGGCTTTTTGCCGTTTTCTCGCCTGACGGTCCTTCTTTTTCTCTAGTAACTTATTCAGTGTCTTCGCCGTGTTGAATACGCCGCTCGTGCCAGCACCACACGCAGCGCAGCTTGGATCCTTTCTATATCTCTGCAATGCACACGGTAGGCAGAAGTAGTGTTGACACCTCGTCACGATAGGCTCTTTGTATGGCCCCTTACAGATGATGCAGGCGAACGGGATCTTCTCTAGTAAAGCTTCCTCCGCGGCATCGACACTATCGTCGTCGGCATTTGCGCTGCGGTTGGCGCTGGCCACTACCTTCCCGCCCAAGTTTTTCTTTCCTTTCGTCACGTTTTCCCATTCTCTGTCCAGCTGCCAGCCCTGCTTGTAGTCCTCGCGAGCATGCAAGAACTTGCAGTTGTCTCCGAAACCACAAAATCCGGTCTGTTTATAGTCTTTACACACATCGGGTGCGAAGTCGGTAGTTGTGACTGTCCTGATATTGGTTGCTGCCTTGATAGGTCCGAATGTCCGGTTCGGCGCGTTTGGATTCTTCTGTATGAATTTGGTCTGGTTCGCGAGACCCTTATAAGTCCCGTCTGGTTGCGCCGGTGTATCTGACGTGTCTTTGGACTTGGGGAGAGGTCGCGTCTTGCCTAATAGGTTTGTATCCTCGTCAAACCAATTCGTTTGTTTGGTTGCGTCGTTCGTGCTTGTTATGGGTACGCTGCGATCGGCTTCGAAGATGGTGGCGTGCTGGGTATGGCTGGCGTGTGTTTGGTTGTCTTTGGATGAAGCTGTCACGACGGCGGTAGTTTTCTTGCGTCGTTTGACTCGTTGTCCCGCCTCGTTCTCGGATGAAGTATAGCCATCATCGCTATCGCTATCGCTGTTGGCTGGTGGTGGCGTTGCTGGGCGTTTTCTGATATTCGCTTTTCCTTTTGCGCCTCGTTTCTTGAAGATGGCAACTGGCGCTATGGGCGTCTCGGCTACCGCTGTTGTGCCGTTGGGTGTAGAATCGTCCGACATTATGTCGATATAGCTAGGAGTCTGGTGAATTTGTATTCCCTTCTTATACAACACCTTGAGTAGCAAGGTAGGTGTTGGAGCGCCGGTTTTGCGTCATGAAGGGGGCAATATTTGGATTTCTGATGGAAAGCTTCTGGAAAGAATATTGCATAGGAGCGTACGGAATGGGATAAATATTACTAATGCGATATAGCCTGGTTTGGTTTAGCGTGCTCTATACTTCAGTGTTCCTTGTTAAAGATTTAGGTTCGACTTCCAAGGTTACCAGTATCATTTCGTCCCTTCTATTTTCAGCCTTGCATTGTTTTGTTTAGCGGGTGTTAAAATTGACAGGGAACCCCCTCATGACGGTGGGGAGCTCTAAAATTGGTTTCTCATCCATCCTTTATGCGTAACACGCGTAACACCTCAATTTCTTATGATCCAATAGTTTACCGCTTTGTTTAGTCAAAGATACCCCATATTGGATGTGCAGAGTGTTTCGAGATCGACGTTGATCAAGCTCTTCGGAGCTCTTATTTGGCTATCTGTTTTCTTGCATTAGTTCTGTACCGCTGAGTAGTAGAAATAGAAGAACTGTCTTAGGTCTTCAAGAGACAGAGAGTATAATGATTGGCGGCATATCAATAATATCGACTTATCGATGTTCTTTCTCTAAAAGGCACCTTCTCGCACCGTATCAGCTCACCTCAGCACGGCCTCAGCCTAGCCGATTTCTAAGTGTGAAAACTTAATTACAACTTATTCGCACCGTATTCGGGATATTACATGATCCCTGGCATCCAATATATCCACACTTCGTCACACTTCGTCAACCCACATGCCGCTTCGATTGTTTAATACGGATATGCCCGTCCTTTCACCTTCAACACCAACATCACTGTTGACTTCCCGTCTCCTTTCCTCCCCGTTCCCTATCTCTCGTTTCTTCCGGCCTCCCTTCCCGTCCGGGTCCGTAAGGTTTCTATTATTTGTGAGACATCACTAGTCAATTCGGGAATCCGGCAGACTTCTTAGGCGGGTTTCCAAGTCTCCAAATTCTCTGGAACCAGTTCCCGTCAATTGGTTGGGGGCTTCCTTATTTCTTCTCTGGCAGGACGCGTCGTTGTAACATACATACTACACGACACCGGTCAACCGCATACAACGCTTTGCGAAGTACCTGCATTTCAACTACCACACACTCATTTGGTCACTTATTCGGTCTTTCGTTAATTTACTATTTGCTATTCACTATCCATTCCCATATTCTACATCGTTAATTGTATTGATTTCTGTCTTTTCTTTTTTTCTCCTTCCGCCTTCCTAAATCTAAGACAGTTCCACCCGCGACACTCCAGGGTTCTATATCCTTCCTACAGGGACTTTGTTTTGTTTAATTGTTAATACGTCTGCTGTCTCTTCGTCTTTGGTTGGATATATTCCCTGGCGCGTTTACTCGGTTTTCGCCAGTTCCTCCTCTCGATACTGTCGACTCGATTAAGCTCCAGTGCTATTCTATAGCAACTGGGATTTGCAGTCCGATCTACATTGGTACAAGCTTTTGTACCTTAACTTTAAGTCGTGCTAATTTTTTTTCGGGCGCCTGCGTCGCGTACCTTGTGTCCCGTGAGACGATTGTTTAGATCGATCCTTCGCGCTTTTTCACCGTTGCAACGGCATTTTCCTTCGACCGCGCACTGTACGTACCTGGACTACTGGGCTATAATCAATCAACATTCAAACTGTCAAAAATTCCAAACTCCGATTTACCGCGTCCTTGCATGCAGTTAGTTGGACCTGCACCACCAGACCAGATCAGACTAAATCAGACCAGTCATAACTTTGCGCCGTAGAAGCTAGGTATTGGGAATTCCAGCGCATTCGAATTGGCCTGAGACCTTGATCGAGGAGCTTCGCCCCGAGGCATTGCATTCAATTCCGATTGACAGCAACGCTGCCAATAATACCAAAAATTCTAGCCATTAGCTGTCCTAGTTGCCAATTTTTCGCCATCATCCAGGTCATCCAGCTCACATCCGACGTCAACGTTGGGCGCTGTCAAAAATCCACACCACACCATACGATTCATAATTGGTGTATAATTTGCATGCTGGGCTTTGGTTCTACCACTCAATCCTTCTAGACTAACAGGGCGCTCTCTCTTTGGCTCTTGGGTCCAGGGGCAACTCTTCGTTAGCTCCCGCCACGTCAAAAATCCCGGTCTTACCAATTTCTAATCTGGAACCTGGGACTTGCAACCTGTACCTCCAGCCACGACCCACGGCACACCACTTCGCGACTCGCACCTTCGCGACCATCGCGTCTTTATTAGGCTGCATGCTGCAACTTTAATTCAAGGGAGAAATCGCCTTCTCCTTGGACCATTGCAACTGCAATAAGCGGCGCGATGGCTTCCTACGGTGAAAGCGGTGAGGCATCGTCGCCCCTGCCTCCCCGCGCCATGACTCCCCAACATGATCCTTTTGTGGCGGCCACAGCCCTCCAAAGGCCGTCAAGTGTCAACCGTCACCGATTCTCCAATTTCGACTCGCAACTTTTCGCACTTGGCCCTAATGCTTCACCGAGGCAAGCGAGACGAGCCTTGGAAGCCCATCTGGCCGAGACTGAGCGAAGGATGGAAGAAGCGGGAAAATTGGGTACCGCTTTGGTTCAGCAGCGCAAGGAGCTGACCGAGAGATTAATGGAGGTAGAGAAGCAGGAGACCGAAGGAGAGCTCTCCGATGATCTACGTCAGAAGTTGGTCGAGATCGAGAAGGATTACAACGACGTAGCTAGGGAGAGTGCACGAGCTTTTCTTCCGAAGCAGAGAGTCCCTAGCAATGAAGCTGCTGCGGGCTCACCCTTCGTGCCGGAAGGCAAAGGCGGCAGGGTAAGCTATTCGAAACAACATAATATGGATATTCCCCGCTAATTGTATCTTTCCGTGTAGCGTTCTGTGAGTCCTTCCAAGTTCGAAGGCCAGGCGACCGGATCCCCAACCAAATTCAGTGTCCCTCAAAATCGAAAGCTCCGAAACCAACCGGCCAACCGAAATTACGATATCGAGTTTGCGGCCGAAATCAGTACATCATTAATTGCCCAGGTGCGAAATCTCCAAGGGCTACTTGCTGAAAAGGAAGAGGAGTTGAAGGAAATCAAGATCGAGAAGTCCAAACTTGAATATGAAGCGGAAGGTTTCCAACAACGAGTCAAGGCTCTAGACGAGAGTGAGCATCGCTACAAAGACGAGAACTGGAATCTCGAGACCCAGGTGCATGATCTCCTGATTAAGGAACGTGAGGCTGCGGATCGCGAGAAGAAGTTGAACCAGGCTCTTAGTGTGCTCCGTGCCGAGAAGAATGCGGCGCAGAGGGAATTGGACGAGGTCAAATTGAGTCACTCTAAGCTGAGTGAAGAATATGCCACGACAATCAAGCATCACGATATAGAACTCGGTACTGCGAAGCGCAACATCGTTATCGCCGACTCGGAACGTGCGACTTTGCGTAAGAAGATCGATGATTTGACTGGACAGAACCAGGAGCTTGCTAAAGCCGTGTCGGCCTCGCAGAGAGCTAGGATAATCGAGCGCGAGTCAATTCTGGGTATGAGTGAAGAGGACTTCGAGACTGCGAATGATAAGACAACCCCCGAACACTCCCCTCCGCCTTCCCCCGTAAAGGGCACTCCGCGACACTCTATGCTAGAATCGGAAACACTCAAGACTTCTCTAGGTCACGCCCAACGGACAATCCAGGGATTAAGAAACAACGTCCATCGAGAAAAGACCGAGAAGCTTGAGTTGAGGCGCATGCTCCAAGAAGCCCGTGACGAGCTGGAAAAGCTGCGACACGATCCTATAGCTCAGAGCAAGCGTGCACGCAAGACTGATTCGAAGGAATTTAAGAAGCCCCTGCGGTTGCTAGGCGGCCTACGATCCGTCCGAAGTGAAGTCTTCTCCGAGGATTCGAATTGGGAAGATCAACCCGAGTCTACCAGCCCAGCTCGCTCTTCATTAGCTTCGCGAGGATCTAGCAAATTCGAGTCAGTAGCAGAGGAGCCCTCGGAACAGTTTGAAACAGCCAACGAAACGAGCGACGCCGCGTTCGAAACCGCGAACGAGCCCGTGACTGAGACGGATGACTTCCACACTGGCGCCGAAGAATTCTCAAGCGATGAAGATGCCTTAACCGAGACCGAGAGCCCTTCGAAACGTCGCACGCCTAGGAACGCCGTGCCTAGCTTCTCAGTTGGCCTAACACGTAGCGGATCTATGCACAGTACCGCCTCAACTGAAGATGAAGATTATCCTTTCGATCATGACATGATGAGAACACCCGTTATATTGCCACCACCACAGCAAAAGTTCCCTCTTCGTGTCAGCCGCGGCGCTTTCCGCCGTTCAAGGCAGCCTAGCGAAGAACCCGCATTCCCGAGCAGTCCTCCAAGCGTCGCAAGTAGTACGGCGGGCACTCCTCACCAGCCTATCCAGAGCTTGGCCGCCGAATTAGGTGACTTCGATGCTAGTGACAACGAATCAAACCTATCTGCGACCCCTAGTAGGAGGTCTATCAGAGGTCGGACAGCGTCACCCCCGCCGGCTGTTCCACCGCTGCCCAGAGTCATCATGGTTGATAATGGTACAATGACGGATGAACTTCTGGAATTGCCTGCCACTGTCTCTAGCGCCGGGCGGCCAATGTCTATGGACACCGTCATCTCTACATCGTCGTATGATTCGGTCGCGCATGATATGGACGACAAACTTTCCAAGTTTCCTTCGCCTCCAACGTCACCACCAAAGAAAGACTTTGATGTCGGTTCTGAGCTTGACTTCTCAGACGTCCACTCCCAGACCGTCGAGCCTCATCCTTCACCGGATACCCACGCAGCGGAACTCGCAGCACTGCAAGCGGAACATGAGAAAGCTCTACAAGAAATCAGCAATGAGACGGCGGCCACGTACACTGCTGCTTTAGAGGAGTTGAAGAGCAAGCATGAAGAACAACTCAATAAAGCGCAGGCCGAGACCAACTTGGCTCATACGCACGAACTCGAAGCATTGAAGTCAAGCCATGCTGATGAGATCAATAAGTCTATAAGCGAGGTTCAAGCGGCACACGCGCAGGAGCTCGAGGTACTAAAATCGGGCCATACAGATGAGATTAGCAAGGCTATTGCCAACACCCAGAGCACCTACACGCAAGAACTCGAAGCACTGAAGTCTACCCATGCCGAGGAGGTTAAGAAGTCTATTGCTGAGGCCAAGGCAACTCATGCGAAAGAAATGGAGGTGTTGAAGTCAAGTCACGCCGACGCGATCAGTAAGGCCATTTCTGATACGCAGAGTGCCCACGCGAGAGAACTGGAGATCCTCAAGTCTAACCATGCCGAAGAGATCAGTAAGGCGCTTGCCGAGGCCCGAGCAACTCATTCCCACGAACTTGAGGAGCTTCGGTCAAATTACGCGAACCAAACCGCCAAGGCAACTGCTGACCTTCAGGCTACCCATGCTCAAGAAATGGATGCTGCAAAGGCTGCCCTCATTGAGCAAATGTCCCAGAAAGAGTTAGAAGGCAAGGTTGCTCACGACTCTGAATTGGAGGCTCTCAAATCCTCGCACGCAGAGCAGATAGCCATGAGGGAAGCTGAGATCAAGACGACGCACATTGCGGAGCTACAAAAACTGAAGACGAAACATGCATACGAGTTAAGTGCGATGAAGACCGAAAGCGACTCTTCCCATGCCGCCGAAATTGCTGCGTTGGTTGCCGGCCATTCAAGTCAGATCGATCAATTGAAGGCCGAGTTGGTCAACACCCATGCGAAGGAAGTGCAAACTCTCCAGGCGGATTACGCAGAGCAACTCCACAAAACGAAGCAGCAGTCCGATACAGCCCATGCGGAGGAGCTTGCCTCGTTGAAGGCAACGCACTCTGAGCAAATCGAGCAAGTGAAGAGTACTCTGGCGGTAGCGCACGCGGAGGAGATAGATTCGATTAAGGCTGCTCACGTTAAACATATCGAAGACGTGAAGAAGAACGCTGATGCCGAGCGAGCCGCAGAAATCGCTGCACTCGTGGCATCTCATGCTAAGCAGATTGAATCTGTCAAGGCTGATAGCCAAGCGACATTAGCCAAGGAACTTGCGGCTTTGAAAGAAACCCACGCGCACGAGATCGACACGCTGAATAGTCAACATGCCGCTACCCGTGCTCAGGAGCTCGAGGCCTTCAAGGCGGCTATTGATAAACAAGTCGAATCTTCTAAGAGCGAAGGAGACGCGGCACACACACAACAAATTGAAGCTCTCAACGCGGCCCACGCTGAGGTTCTAGAGGCTCAAAAGCGTGACAGCGAGAAATCGCAGCTACAAGCCCTAGAATCCCTCAAGGCTACTCACGAAAGGAACATCGAGTCCTTGAAGAGCGAACATGCTGCTGCAAGATCAAAAGAGCTTGATGATGTTGCTTCTAACCACCTCAAGGAACTGGACGCTTTGAAACAAGAACAAGAAGCTTCCAGAGCCAAGGAATTGGAAGACCTCGCGGCGACTCACTCACGGCAGTTACAAGACCTCCGCCAGAAACACGTCGAAGACGTAAACGCTTTAAGTTCCGAGCATGAGTCCTCCCGAGCCAAGCTCGTAGAAGAATTGACTACTTCCCATTCGGAAGAGCTTGAGAACATCCGTCGGGACCTCGAGTCATCCAAGGCCGCCGAAATAGCCACGTTGAGCGCCAATCATCTCAAGGAGCTGAGTGTGCTCAGGGCAGAACATGAGGCAGCAGAGTCGCAGAAGCTAAAGGAGTTGACTGATACCCACACGCAGGCACTGGAAAATCTCGGACTCGAACGCGAAGCGAGCCAGGCGCAGAAACTACAAGAGCTGGCAGAAGCCCACCAACGTGAAATTGATAACCTTCGCCAGGAGACTGAAAACGCTAAGTCCAACGCGCTGGCAGCCTTAGCGGCGAGCCACGCGAATGAAATAAACAGCTTGATAACACAGAACGGAGAGACGCAGTCCCAGAAACTCAAGGAGCTTGCAGACAACCACGCCCGCGAAATAGAGAGCCTTCGACGAGAAGCCGACAACACGAAATCCGAGGCACTCGTGGCCTTGGCGGCGACGCACGCGAGCGAGATAGAGAAATTGAAGAGTGACAATGAAGCAGTACACATGCGAGAGCTAGAGGAACTCAAGGCTACGCATGTCAAGGAATCAGAGACGCTACGTGATGAGCACCGATCTACTCTCAATAGCACCTTGGAGTCCCTGAAGAATGACCACGCCAAAGCACTAGAAGATGTTAAGGCACAGCGCAACATAGCTCAAGCCGAAGCCCTCGACGCTCTTCGTGCAGGCCATTCTCAAGACTTAGCTCAATTCAAGAGTGACGCCGATATGACACTAGCCAAGGAGCTGGAAGCTCTCAAAGCTGATCATGCTAAGACTCTTGAGCTATATCAACAGGATAGCTCTGCAGAGAAGGAGAAGCTTCTAGCTGATCATGCGGCGGAACTTGAAGCTCTTCGGAAGTCTTTCGAGGTTGTTGCTTCTCTCAGCTTCTCTCCCGTGCACTCGACCGAAACCGAGCCGATTGAAGTACCTGAATCAAGGACCCCCAGGCGAGAAGCATTCATCATCCCGCAGGATCGCCCGGCACAAGCACCGACCACCGGTTTGTTCGGCCGAAAGGGTGAGAGGCCTTCTACGCCTGAGATTGCCGAAGATGATACCCGCCAATCGCCTAGTGCCACTCCAGGCCCCGAGACACCGGAATCGCAACGTCCATTCAAGGAGTTATCGACGAACACAAATACTCGACCATCACAGAAGTCATCAATACCCACTTCCGACCAAAGCTCCCAAACTGCTCTTACCTCGAGCGAGCTTAATCAGCTCCTGAAACGCCAAGGCCAGAAGTCTGAGGATTCGGTCACCATCACCACTGCTCGAGGTGAGGTTACGGTAACACCTTTCGATGAAGCGCAAGCGAAGCAAAAGCCTGGAGACTCCGCAGGCGAGGCGTCGCCTCTGCGCCGACCGGGTAGTTCGTCTAGCGCTCGAACGGCAACACTAAACAGGCCACCGTTACCAGCTAACCACCGAGAAGCGATTGAAGCTGCGCGTACCGGCTCATCGGGTGGTGGAAAGGGGACGATGGGACCTCCACCATTACCTGCGTCAGCCTTCAACAAGTCACCGATTCCACGACCAGAAACCCCCAGCAACAAACGCCCGATGTCACCAATCTCAGTCCGAGGAACACCAACGCCCCGAGCCGGGAGAGGTTCAATACCCGGTTATGCGGACGTTCATTCCCCATCAAAGCTACCCCTCCGAAGCAGGCAATCATCCGTGTCGTCATTTGTATCTGAGATTGACACAAGGTTCAATATCCGTGGTGACATGGGCATGGAAGCCGCCGGCTTTGGTCCTGGAACTGACCCTCGCATGATTCAAGCCATCACTCAGACCATGATCGGCGAATATCTCTGGAAGTACACACGCAAGACCGGCCGTGGAGAAATGTCGGAGAACAGACACAGGCGGTATTTCTGGGTGCATCCCTATACCAGAACGTTGTACTGGAGTGACCGTGACCCAGCCAGTGCCGGTCGATCCGAATTGAAAGCCAAGAGTATCCCGATTGAAGCTGTGCGAATAGTCGCCGATGACAACCCTATGCCACCCGGTCTTCACCGAAAGAGTCTCATAATTGTGTCTCCCGGTCGGACTGTCAAGTTCACCTGCACAACCGGCCAACGACACGAAACATGGTACAACGCACTTTCATACCTCTTGCTTCGAACAGGTGACGAGAACCAGGCAGATACCGAAGAGATGGCTGGTCAAATTACACAAGAGGATGTCGATGAGTTTAACCCTTCCATCAACCGACGACCCGTGAACGGCAACCGCGCGCGAGCACCGCCTTCTTTATCATCGTATAACTCAAGGACCACTCATAATAATTCGCCTACCGTGGAAATGAACATGAACATACCTACATTGACTCCGACGCGCGAGAGGGAGGCTACACGCAGTGGCACTTTAGGTAGAATAAGTGGCTACTGGAAGACAAGTTCGATAAACAGCACTTTCAGCAGTTTGAGGAGCAGAAGTCATATTCCCCAAGACAGTGCCATTTATGAGGCCAGTGAAGTGCCCGACAGTGCCGAGGACCTGAGACAGATGATCGAGCAACAGGACCGAGAATCTGACAGGCTCGAGAACGTCAGAGCCTGCTGTGACGGTAAGTCGAGCTAAAGTCTTCCTTATTGTCGCACCAACTAACATGAGCATAGGGAAACACGATGTTGGGACGTTACCTCGCACTCGACGTGGTCGCATCTCTACACACACACATTCTCATTCCCACTCACACCCGGGACCGTCAACGACACCGACGCCGGCGAGTACTACAAGGACTCGGGCGTAATCAGGAGCTTGGTACATCGTAATTGGTGGCAATCCCTAGGCCTTTGAATCACACCTGTCCTCCTATTCTAGTCAATCGCTCACTATATCATTTTCACCGTCTCATTCCTTTTTGATACGAAAAACCGTCATGGACTCTTACGACTGCCTACGACTCTCGCATTTTCTTTTGCTTGTCAATTTAATTCGCGTCCATTCGCAGGGGCTTATTCTGCACCAATCTCTTCATGGTTGGGACTACGACTGCATTCATTGCGTTAATTGTGCCAACATACCCAAAGCTATCTTTTCTCTGAATCATTCTGGAGTTCAAGGAGAACGAAGGACCGTTACGTTGCTGGGACATGGGGCGCTCAACCTGATTTCCTTGTCCAGTACATAAGGCATAAAATTGAGGGATGGGTTAGTAGTAAAATGCTTCCAAGGATGCAGGACTTCCCCACGGCTATAGGAAAGACGCGACTCTTTTCGCCTGGTGTACGGCCTGCCTGTATATGACCTAAGTTCTCGTGCTACTACACAGTACTCTTTTGTCCTGAATGCTTGTCGGGCGGATTGGTCAAGGGAGGGCAATATTGTATGTTCTCGTTAGAGTATTGGCAGAGGGGCAACTGTTGAATGAGATTGTTTATTTACTGAACATAGGTCTCCTTGTGCTGCCATATGTCGAGTTCGCGCCTAGTAACCCCGTAGACTCCAGGTTTATTGATTGAATATAGGCTCCACATCATCCCCGAGTCTATATTTCGTGGTGTCCAATTACGTATGTCCTCCGTTGTTGCGAATCGCGAGCCGTTATCACCGGTTTGGCCGGAATTATGGAGTGGGTCCCTACCGATTAACGGGCTCCGACGTATCGTAGGAATCGGCTTAGAGCATACCTCCAGACCTGTATAAGATTTCCGGTACCAATCTCAAGGAGTAATTTGTTATACGTATAGAAGCGATTATAAACCCGAGCTCAGTCGTCGATCGGAATAGGACGACGAAGTAGAGAACCATCTAGCAGTGTATCACAAAATGGCTGACGTACAGAGGAGTTAGCGGGGTTTACCCCTAACAGCAGCGTCCCTAAACAGCGAGACCATAGCCTAAGACTCCATGTAATATACAGTACATTCGTGACAGCAGCATCAATAACCGGCTATCGTCCAATAGCCAAAACCCTCCCTTTAACTCACATATGAAAATATTATATGGTCATGTACCTGACTAGAGGAAACGACGGAGGAGGCTCAGTCAGTATACCGAGCGACCCACATCGAATCGCGCTCGCTCTTCGGAGATAAAAGGGCGTTAGGCTATTGGCTGTGCAAGGAAGAGGTGGGTAGCATTAGTCGGCAAGGGAGCAATCTGCACCGCTCGCATGGACTAACTGGGTGGACAAGGAGGGCAGGTATCGGGTAGTATGTATCTTTCGACCTGAATATAAAAGGTTCCTATCAGCATCATGATTACATCGATCTCAGAACAATTCCTCATTCAATTCATTCAACTCGTCTAAATCATTATCCTACACTGAATAAAACAGCGCGAGACGGAAGCTAGAGTCAACAATGGCAGCTGACAAGCACATCATTCTCATCACAGGTGGTAAGACCGTCACTCTTCCAAACACTCTCAAATAGTACAGTAGCCAATGAATCTCACCAGGCAACACCGGCCTGGGCTACGAAATCGTCAAGGCGCTCTACAAAACAGACGTCCCCTACGAAATCATCATCGGCTGCCGCACGCCCTCCAAAGGCGAAGCCGCCATCGAGGCTTTACGCAAGGAAATCCCGTCCTCCCCCTCCTCGCTCAGCACCGTGCAAGTAGACCTGAACTCAGACGAATCGCTCGAAAAAGCCGTGGAGACGCTGACCGCGCGCCACGGACGCCTGGACACCCTCGTCAACAACGGCGGCGGGAGCTTCGACACGGAGCTGCAAAACGGCAAGATGAGCCTGCGCGAGTGCCTGAACGCGACCTGGGATACCAACGTGTCCGGGACGCACGTACTAACCACGCTCGCCGTGCCGCTGCTGCTCAAGTCCAGCGACCCGCGGCTCATGTTCGTGACGAGCGGGACCGCGTGCCTCACGGAGACGGAGCTGTTCAACGGGCCCATCATGCAGCGGCTCAACGGGAGCCCGGCGGCCGGCTGGCCGAAGCCGAATCAGCAGCTGGCGCTCACGGCGTACCGCTCCGCGAAGACAGGGCTGAATATGCTGATGCGCGAGTGGGTGCGCACGCTGCGGAATGATGGGGTCAAGGTCTGGTGCATTTCGCCCGGGTTTTTGGCCACGGGGTTGACGGGCGCGGGGCCGGAGAAGTTGAGGCAGGTTAGTTGTTCCCCTACCCCCTTTTATTTCCCCCTATTGGGAGCCTGGAGCAAGAGGGGACATGGGATGATGCCGACTCTCTACACATTCTTGTTGGTGAGTTAAGCTTTCACGTATTCGACTAACGGTTAATATAGATGGGCGCACGCGACCCTTCAATTGGCGGCGAGTTCATCAAAGATGTCGTCCAGGGGAAGCGAGACGCGGATGTTGGTAAGGTCATCAGGCGTGACATGATCCAGCCTTGGTAGATGGTGGATTTGGTCTCAAAAGCCTAGAAGGTCGTATGAAGGCATATAGCAAAAAGACATCTATGAAGGGTTACCTATGGAATAGTTATGCCTTTGTCGAATTCAAGAATCTCATTATTAGTTCCCTGTGTCCCCTTTCTAAACAATGTCCATTCATTCTATTGAACGGGTGCTACCCCTTATTCTGCTTGTTCTCGAATGGTGCAGAATCAATTGTTCTAGTCACAACTCCTTGTTTCTTGACTTAACTAACGCTTCTACGCAACAACGGGCATCGTGGTATATAAGTCGACTCTTGATATCCTATTTTGACTGTCTTACTTGATCCGGAGAATCACGACCAATAACCGCGTAATTCATCCTCGAATCGAACCAACAACAGATACTCTCTACCCAGGGGATTGCGAATACTTCCAAGGTAACCCTAGATCCCAGTTTAGAGTAAGTATCTACCAGCCAAGCAAGCGAAGATGAAGGAATGCGGCTGCATCAACGCCTACGCCATCTACCCCTGCGGGCACGAGTTCAACACCTTCGAGTACTGCGCCAAGGCCAAAGCCCGCAACCTCCTGAAGCGCGGCCCGCCCACGTCCTGCCTCTCGCGCAAGCGCGTCCGCGTCGCGCCCGACCTCGAGGAAACCTGCGGCTCGACCTGCCTCACCAAGCCCTTCCAGTGCGACCACTGCGGCGCCCCCAAGCAGCTCGGCTGGTGCTGCGCCCGGTGCCACTACCTGCGCGGTTTCCACACCCACCTCTGGGACGAGTGCGCCGGGTGCCGCGACCTCGCGCCGCTGGACCCGCGCTGCGGGCTCTGCGACACGTGCAAGCGGGGCCGCGGTCCGGCGGGCAGGTCGCTCCCGGGGCTCGACAAGGTGAAGCCCGTGCTCAGCTGGAAGTGCCACGAGTGCGCGCGCGCGCTGCGCACCGAGGTAAGTGCCATGACGTGCGGCGGCGCTGTGGGCTGCGGGCATAAGCGGTGCGGCCAGTGTAAGGCGCTGTTTAGGTGTGATTGCAAGTGTGGGTGTACCAATGACTTTGTGGAGGGCGGTCGTCGGAGATGTCGTTGGTGTGTTGAGTTTTGCCCGAAGGAGTGTTCGCGTCGGAACTCTTAGCTCTCGGGGAGTATCGACGCCGCGTACCGTAACGGTTTTCCTCGTGCATGTTTCTCTAGCTTAGGTAGATGTAGTTAATGCAGATTTATACCGGTATTAAGGACGCATTATGTGTATGATGATTATAAATATGCTTTCCATGCTTCCAAGTAATGACTACATACATGTATGTATCGTAGTTTTTTTTGGAGAATATAGGGATCGGTGCGCTTTATTTACACCAAAGCCGTCCTACTCATTTCTCCCCTATATGAGTAATTGACCAATCAGAAGTGCCGAATCCCCCCCCTTTTTTTCCCACGTAACGAACAACGAATGCTTTATCGGGTAATGATATTGTGTCAGGACAACAGTACTTTGATAATCAAAACCTTTGTCATAAGTAACAATAGTTATTGAGCAAGTGACAGTTGTTTAATTTCAAGGCTTGTCGTTGTCATATAAAAAACCTGTAGGTGCACAGCATCTTGACGTGCTAACTTAGACTATCAGCTTACAGCAACTACTAAGTAACCACCGAGCAAGACCACTAGGCGATCTTTCTGGCTCGAATGGTCATAAGTTCCGATCCATTGGGTAGACGCTCGAGGTATCGTAGTTCTGAATAATTGCGGAGTCTCAATTTCAATCGCTACCAGGCTCAAAAATGTCTTTGCCTGACGCAATTAAGCTTAACAACTTCAACCGAGCCCGACAAATCTTAATGGGAGGAGCTGATCCAAATGCTCGGGGCAGGAATACCTTCGCACCTTTACACTACGCTGTCAGAATTGGAAGTTGTCGTTTAGTGCAACTACTTTTAGAGTATGGGGCAGATCCGAATGTGATGACAGACACGGGACTAACCCCAATACGCCAGCTGAGGCAAGATGATGTCTATGGTAGCAATATGGAAATAGCAGAAATGCTTCGCGACTATGGGGCCACAGATTCGTTTGCTGGAAGTTGTCAATCATATCAATACGTAAGTCATGGACCATGGAGGTCGTTTTTACATTATGTAGCTCGGGCTTGTTGCTAATTATTTGGTATAGGGCACTCCGTCATATCCCATTACGATGAACGGTAGTACGATTAACCAGCCCGTTCAACGTGTTCCAGGTTACGATAGCAGCTACGTGTTGGTTCAAACTATGACCGGCTACGGAGACGAAAGGCAGGCTGTTGAGCTTTTGAAAAATCCCGAATATCTTTCGAATAATACCTATCTGGGTCGATATGACGGACGCCTAGAAGTCCTTACCAGTACGCGGCAATTTGTCTTTGTTGAATACTATCCAACATACCTCAAATCCACACCTCTTCTGAAGCAGTTCCCTCGCTATGGAACCTGCCAGGTGGATGTCACATTTCATCGAGACGTGGTTCTGGATTCTAAGCTTCGAAAGGAAATTGCCCTCATGTCACGCTGCCCTCCTTGGGACATTTTGTTCCTCAAACATGGGGCACGGCTTCGGACTCAGGGTTTCTTGATTGAAAGTATAGCAACCATTGACAGTGTACGTTGTATTAAGATGGTTGGTGAGGTAGTGGCCTGCGAGAACGTTCTTACCGGCAATGACGCTGCCGATGATGGTGGCGATGACGCTACCGACGATGGTGACGATGACACTACCGATGACGCTGCCGACAGTAGTGACGATGACACTACCGATGAGTCGATGCAACTCGATTCAGTATCAGATGCAGAAGAAGAAGAAGAACACGCTTATGGTTGCCGCCGTTTTTGTTGCGCTTATTCATGATGTTGTATCGTTTAAAACTTTCCGAATAGAGCAACCGTGAGGTCTCGTCCACAACCCCCTGGGGAGTATACGACGCGACAAACTTTACTATTTGAGATGTTCAATGTTTAAATATAGTATGTTTCTGCGAATTTATTGTCCCCTACATACATGTATGCACGTAGGTAGTTAGTAATCTATTAATCGTTAGTCTTCTCAATCTTAGGTTCTTCTAGCTCCGTATGCCTTTATTAATAAGACCCCCAGGGAAATCTACAGAGTGTCTAAATATGATAGATTACCTAGGTATGTAAAAGCCTTACAACAATTAATATATCCAATCCATTTGTCGTCAAGCGCCCTCGCTAGATTATTAGTGCGAGTTGTATTGTCGGGTCATGAATCGAAGCCCATGAAATATACACTCGGCTCGACTACGTCAAATATCCCGGCGTCCGGAACATCCATGTATCGGATCGTCTTCATTTAGGAGGCGCTGCATAAGCCTCCGGGGAATCTATTTGGATAGCGAAAGCAGGCAGTCCGCAGGGGCCCAGCTAGACTCTTTTTAGGCTCAAATGCTACCTAGATTGCAAAATGCACGAATGGAAATACGCTTGTGGTAACTAGTTCCCCAAAGCCATGATCGGTATTCCTCGCCTATATTTAGGCTAATACGCGGACTATGGTAAACCCCTTAAGATATGCATGTATATACAGCAAGAGGCTCCGAGCAATGGAGATAGATGACGATACTATCCGGAGGGAGGAAATTTAGGGTACGAATCCGAACTCATAAATAGGGACCTTGGCTTTGCTTTTCCCCTGAAGTTTGTCTTGTCTGCCGTCTCCTTAGCCTACTATCTCCGGTGTCCATCCGCAAAAATGTTCCGCCAAGCCGCCATTTTCGCCCTTGCGCTCCTCCCCTTTTCTCTTGGCCAGATCTCTGAAGGCTTTGAGAACGGATGGGACCAAACCGCTTGGCCCACCTACGCGCCTGACTGCAACCAGGGCGGTAAAGTCACGCTTGATAGCGCGAATGCCCACAGCGGCAAGAACTCCATCAGAGTTGATGGTGCAGGCGGATTCTGTGGACATATCTTCTTCGGAACGACGAAGGTTCCCACCGGTGATATCTATGTTAGGGCTTGGGTGTAAGTTCCCGTGATAGTAGACTCGGTTGGAGGAGCGGAGCAATTGCTATGTAGAAAGGCGACGCTGACGTTAATGTTATTCTAGCAAGGCCTCCAAGGCCCTGACCGACTCGCACGTCTCTTTCATCACCATGCCTGATTCCGCCCAAGGCAGCAAGAAGCACCTTCGCATTGGTGGCCAGAGCAAGATTCTGATGTACAACCGCGAATCGGACGATGCCACGCTTCCTGACCTCTCCCCTCAAGGTATTGCCGCTTCTGCTGCCCTCCCTACCGGTAGCTGGCAATGCTTCGAGTACCACGTGGGCACCGACGGTACCATTGAGACTTGGCTGAACGACAAGGCTATCGATGGTCTCACCAGTAAGCCGGGTGTCGCCAACAGCAACGCTGCTCAGTGGCAGAGGAGCAGCGTCAAGCCGAAGCCCACCGCTATCTACTTCGGCTGGGAGTCTTATGGTGGAGACACCAACACCTTCTGGTACGATGATATTGCCATTGGCTCGAGTCGTGTTGGATGCACTGCCGCATAGACGCGCCAATTGCCGATCTTCATTCAGGTGGTTAAACCTCGCCCTCTATTCCGGGGAATGTAAAGTCTGGATAAGGGTCGCAAATAGTTATATAAACCCATTTGAGAATATGCAAAAGCCACTTAGCTGACGGACATATCCGTGATACGTTTGTGTATATCTCTTTTCTCCCATGTAATCTTCCTTTTTGGGCGAAGTAGACGGCCGCAAGAATATGCTAGGCGGCTCGTGCGTGTCACGCAAGGCCATAGTATCCTTCTAGAACACCACCAGACCTGTTCCCAACGCGTTACGGTATCAGGCCCCGATACGGCGATACCAGACCTTGACGGAGTCCACCCAAAGGATATCGACGAGGGAGTAATGTTCACCCTATAGAGAAACATATTCGATAAATCTGTACCCGTGATGGCGTCAACTCCCAAGGAGTAGCTGTTTGGCTGGCGACCCATCGGCGTAGAGATGGCAGACTGGCCGACGGATCCCCGAGGACGTATCTTTGTCCGCGCGCCGCCACTGTCTACCGAAAATCATCTCGCCGCATTTTCGTATCTCCCGAAAAAGTTCTTGTTTAGACCGCTCTAGCCATGGACATGAGGGCCGCCGGGAAGGGATTCTAGAACCTCGCCATGGGCGTCGGCCTCATTCATAATGTTTTCTTTCATGACTCCCAAGCTAGGATCGACAGATGGCTCGTGCTCGAGAGAGAGACATCATGGGACGCCGACGGCAGAGCAGCCACCCACCAAAAAGCACGGGGTACGAAGACCGCGGAAATGGCGCACCCCGGCAAGAAGCTCTACTACGACTCAGCTTCAATGGATGCTTGGAATCCAGAATTACCTAGTAGGTATCAAATACTTCGTCAATGTCAATAATATTTGGAACTTTTCGTTTAGGTCAGTGAATACCTTTTGAGGTTATGAGACTAAAGCCCGAGCCCGAGCCTTGTGACCTTTATGATAGTCTTTAGATCCTTCTCTTGTGTTACCCCTTGCCATCTACCTACCCTTTCAGCTTCCCGTTGTCCGTAGCGCTCATGTACCAGTTAATGTCGTAAAGCACAATTTTATGCAAATCCCAAAGAGCAGGAAATATGAAAGTCATGTGATGCAGTTAAGTCACGTGATGCAGTCAAGTCACGTGATGACTCACGCCGGTGTGCCAATATACTACTTCCATATCCTTAAATACATGTACATATCGTAGTGTTACCTACATCATACGGCTAGTTACATGATATTTATGCTGCTACCAACCAGGAAGATGTGCTACTTGGTTAGATTATCCACAGTGGCCATCTCGAGCCGAAATCGTTGTATGCGCTTGTGTTAGAAGGCTATCTTAGTAGTCTATACGGATGGAGTCATGCCTGGTATGAAGGGGGTTGTCCCTGATACCAGGGAGCTAGCCCTTGGGGTATATATCCTGGGATAGAGGATAGGTCTGTAGTTACAGCCAGATAGGGATCGAGGCTCCTTGTGCGACCACATAGTTGTTTCCCAGCCTTCTTGGTCCACCTTGTGACAGCTTGGAAGGACACGAAGACGTTGGGCAAAGAGATAGGTATAGCCCGATTCGCCGAAGTCGAAAAGTACATAGTAGCAAGCCACCGGAGAGCCGTATGCTACTTTTGGGTATCTATATGTGTAGGTGCCTAAGTTACATGCATGTATGTCTCACTATGTGGCGTACTTCGCCCCCCTCATCTGCTGCGCAGGACATTTTCAACCTTACTATCTATACTTACATATATTGTATAATTGTAGGGATATATTTATATGTATGTAGAGCATTCTTCCTGCGCCTTTATTCTTGCGTTAATATGAAACTTTTAAACGCTAAAACCAAGAAAATACGCGAATTTTCGGGGAGCGATGTACCGCCATATGCAATTTTATCTCATACATGGGGAGCGAATGAAGTAACCTTTGCCGATATTCAAGGTGCCTGGCCGCTATACAGGCGGAGAGAAAGTTGGAAGAAGATCAAGTGGTGTTGCCGACAAGCACTCCAAGATGGGTTTGAATACGTGTGGGTTGATACGTGTTGCATTGATAAGTCAAGTAGCGCGGAGCTTCAAGAGGCGATCAACTCCATGTTCCGATGGTACGAGATGTCGCAGGTCTGCTATGCTTACCTTGCGGACGTGAGACCCGGCGAGAAACCACGAGCCGTAGGATCCAGTTTCAGGAGATCGAAGTGGCATACGAGGGGCTGGACGCTACAAGAGCTAATCGCCCCCGGACTCGTTCTATTCTTTGATTCCTCTTGGAATGCAATCGGCACTCGGTTTTCTCTCAGGTATACTATCTCGTCCGTTACGGGAATCGATCGAATTATACTTGAAAATTCGGTCGTCAACGCACGCCGAGCAATGCGGCACACGAGCATTGCCCAAAAGATGTCCTGGGCTGCCGGTCGATCGACGAGCCGGCCAGAAGACATCGCATATTGTCTACTTGGTATCTTCGGAGTTAATATGCCTATGCTATATGGCGAAGAGTCTAACGCTTTCGTGCGGCTCCAGGAGGAGATCATGAAGAACTCTCATGATCAAGCGATACTCGCCTGGGGCTTTGGAAGACCAGTGCCAACACTCTGGGGCGCCTCGCATGCATTAGCTACTTCTCCCGGTGACTTCGCCGGATGCTCAAATCTCGCCTCCTTTGGCGTTGCTAGACCGGGCGACTCATTTGCTATGACTCAGCGTGGCCTTGAGTTGCATCTTCCCATGAAAGATTTTGATGGGAACTGCAAAATATCATATTGCTTACTGAATTGCGCTACTCTTGGCCGCGATGTGCGTGGTGGCGATCGCGTTTTAGCTCTACCTTTGCTGCAAGCAACTTCGCTCTACCAGCAATTGCACGACCCGAACAATTTGAACACTGACGAGTATATTCGAATGCCGTTGACCACGCCGTTGTGGGTTCCGGCTGACTGTCTGCACAAATGGCCAAGGAGAACCGTCTATTTGCCTAAGCTCCAGGTTTATGAGCAGCCAGCCACCCAATCCATGAGAATAAAAATGAGCTTACACAACGTCGAGCTACCACCCGAGTATTTCATTGCTGGAATCTGGCCGCCAGCTGTAGCACCGAACGATCTGCTGGAATTCGTGATCGAACGGGCGACTCCAGCAAGATGTGTCTTGCTTCACGTTGCTCACGCATCTCGGTCAGGGTACATATTGGCAATCAGACATAGCTACCGACGTCGCACACTTCTTGATCGATCTATACACAAACCTGCGACAAAACGTCAGGGTGATTGCTCAGGCAGTCTTAAACCTGACTATATTGATCGTATTATGAATACCATACGATCAATCGTAGCTGAAAGTCTTGCAATACCAGTCGAGGAGCTAGGAGAGGATATGGACTTAGCGCAGATCGGGATGGATTCACTGAGGAGCTTGGAGATAATCAGTCTAATTCGCAAGTCAACAGGGTTGCCTGTGTATTCGGATACTCTGCTTGGCTGTAGCTCTTTACGGGACGTCCAGAGAAATATCGTACTACTGTCCCGGGCGGCTCCAATGGCGGATTCCTTCCTGGTGGATGACGAAGGCGTGAATCCGTGGGCTGGTAAGAAAGGAATTGAAAACGCCGAGTTTGCTCTCATTGAAGTGCAGCCGGAGATGTCTTTGTTGGACTTCGCGGTAGACTCTGCGGATGCCCGACAGACGTGGAAGGACTTGACATTCGAAACTCCCAGTCGAGTAAGCAAGATCTTAGAGGAAGGGCACCATTATGAAGCGACTTTAATGTGCGGTTCGCATCAAGTACATGTACTAGAGGCATATTTAAAGGCTGGTCGAAACTGGAGTGAGCTTAGCTTCAGACTAACCTCTCGACCCGGCGAGCCGGATACATTCTAAAGTAGGGCGAACGGACCCTTTGGCTAGGCCCCTTCATATACGTACATCTAGGTCGGCTTATACGTTTATGAGGCGGATTTTTTCCGCTGTGAGCATTTGAAATAACAATATTATACAATAGAAAATCAAATAGACGACTGTATTCGACTATGATATCGGAGATAATTCCTCTCCACGTGAGCCAAGTATTTCGCCTGCAGCCCCAAGAATGGGGTTTCCAGGGGCGATGATTCGCGCCCAGCGAGTGGATGATTTGCAGCATCAGGGGTAGGGGGACGCCCCTTGTTAACGTCACATTCGTGCACTTCAGTATGGATGTCTTACCACGCCTGCTCTGCCTTTCTATCTGATTTATGGGATGGTAACTGCTGACGAAGATTTTTGCTTTTTTATTGCTGACATGACTTCATGAGCTAATGTCAGAATGCGGTCTCAGACCGCCTCCTGCAGTAGAATATGCCGTGTTCCAATCAGTAACGGCGAAGGGGCACCATTAGGAAGGCGGCGAGCGCGAATTGCTGCATTCCGCAGTGAGTACATAGGATTCATTCGTTTTCCTGACCGAGGGTGATTTCTCACCATCCTCGCCTAGCCTACAGGATGAGCGCGGAACATGCATGATTCTTTCGCCCCCGGGGCCCCGAGACCTTGGACCCGGGCAAGAACTAGTGCTAGTTAGGATATAACCAGCCCGCGCGTGGTAAGGTGCACGTACCTAAATTCCTTTCGAACTGCGCCAGCATTGCTACTAATAAGGCTAGCACCTTAGTCTCCGGAACGATCCTCTTGGGTGTGGAGATGCCCGTCTGACCATGCTCGCTCATAATTAGTCGGGATATCGCTAAGGTGCTGTTAATAACTCGTCTCCGTCCCTGTTCATGCGGAGAGGTCGGGACTATGACTTGGTGTATCATAATTTTTTCTTCCAACTCGCAGCTAGTCCTCCGCGCCTTGAGGGTTCCGTTCTGACGTTTCCCTCCCACACTTTTTTTTAGACCTGTCGTTGGAGTGCAGCATTTCACGTTCTTGCCAACAGGAAACATGCCTAGGTAACGATCGGGTCGATTGACCAATATGCTTCTCTAAAGCATGCCACAATGCGTTACGATTCGGACGAGGCCCGGCATGTCGGTTATGCGTGCGCAGCATTATCCGTCATCATCTTGGCTAGCCGAGTACTCATCTCTCGATGGCGCCGTGAACCTTTCGACCTCAGTTTCCTTTTTGTCGTACTATCGATAGTGGTAATCGTGGGCAGGATCATCACGAACAACTTCTACTTACAGTTCGGAACCGCGAACGACGCCTTACACGACACGCAATTTCCCGACGACAAAGATGCGAATTGCCTGAAGATTGGTAGCATCCTGGTCCTCCTGGCGAGGGTGTTGCTTACGGCCGCGCTGTGGCTTCAGATCTGCCTTCTCCTCCTGTTCTACTCGCGGATTACTTCTGGTATAACTTGGGCGGATCGGCTCACCAAAGGAGCCTGGGTTGCCGTAGTCCTCACCTTCGTCGCCGTTGTGCTAGCAACGTTCCTCGAATGCCGTCCGATCGACTTGTACTGGCAGGTTGACCCCGATCCGGGATATTGTGTGCGCGCGTACGCCCAGTTACTTATCCAAGGCATCTCTAACATTGTTATCGACCTATTGCTGCTCTTCATCGCCTATCCCCTGATCTGCTTGAGGAAACGGAGCGTGTCGGAATACGTCTCCTTGTATACCTTATTTGCGCTCGGGACATTTTGCATCGTCATCACCATCATCCGAGTGGTCCTTATCTTTAACGAAGACTCTTCCCAGACCACCCGGAGTGTATGGGCATCGGTTCAAATGTTCGTATCGTGCTTCGTAGCGAATGCGCCAACGATATATGGTTCCCTACGGGTTGCGCGGCGGAAAAGGTCGGATCCACGAAGCGCACCTGAGTATGCCAGTGGAGAGCCGTTGAGCCGGCCTTCACGACTGGAAAGGGAGTCTTGGATGAAGATGGATGAGGAGATCGCTCTGCAGCCAACTACGCATGGGGTACAACACAACCCCACCCAGCCCTTACCCACGAGGGTATCTCACGATAACAATATCGATCCTGTATTGGCATCATACCTTACCCCTATACAAGATGAGCGTTCTAAACGGAGAATAAACCCCGATGAATGAGGAATGGGAGCTTGTGTTTACCGCTAAACTCATCAGAGAGTTTCGTCCTACAAAATATATACGACCCTAACATCAAATGGGTCAAGCCTCTAGTCGACAAGTGAGGGCAGCTAACGATGACAGCGTCTTTCGGCTGTGCTGGATGAAGGAACAATCAGAATGATCATGGACCTAGCCGTCTCTCTACGAGTGGTAGCGTATGGCCACGTATATTCTGTTGGTGTTCAATACACCGACCGCCGTATCATGATGTTCCTTTTCGAATCAGCAGCCACTTTCTTTTTCACTTTAATGAGATACCCCGAGCTCGGACCGCAGGAGGAACCGAGTAACCACATGGCAATGTGGAGAAACGAATGTGTTGTACATATCACCTAGTCAGTTAATCAACATTTATCAAAGAATATATTCACTTCATACGTCAACTAGGCGGGTGTAAGGCTTTTCTTGCGTATGCTATCGTCCTGGGGCCTTTCCCATGATACCCAGTCACGCCGACCCCTGAGTTGTACCTCCTAGGTTCCCTATTAGTTGGGTAGGGATACATTTCCGCCCAGACGGGTAGTTAGCAACTTTTCATACTCTGCGAGCGACCCCCGAACCATCTTATCAATATCGTTGTTCCATATCGTGTGAAAGAGCTTGCTGATCTCCGGCAGGAACTTTTCGAAATCGCTGCCTACGTTCTTATCCTGCCACTGAAACAGGGCGCCCGCCTTTCTTGTAGCGCCAATAAGCCATTGTGTGCGATCGTATCTCGTGTTGTTGTACGCGACCAAAGCAGAACGACAGAGGTCAATTTTTGTCCCCTGGCTCTCGCCCTCCAGCTTCGCGTTGGCAGCTTGCAGTAACGTTGCTAGAACGAGACCATCCTCGATGCCGAACCCTGCTCCTGAACCCAAGTGGGGACCCACCGCATGGGCAGCATCCCCGGCGACCGCAATGCTGTCACGGTAGTAGCAAGGCGCCGGGTTCTCGAACATATCGAAGATAGCCCATTTCTGGAGTTCCTCGGGTAGAAGATCTACCATAGCCCGCACACGCGGATGCCAGTCCGCGTAGGCCCGGATAGCGTTGGACTTGTTCCCAGGGGCTGTATGCTTGCCGTCCTCGGTGTGCCAGGGGTTCGGATCGGTGATAACGAGCAATATATTCATAAACTGACCCTTCGCGACTGGGTAATGAACGCAGTGCGCGTTTGGTCCATTATACATGAACCTATTCAACGATTTATCGCCACCTGCTACCCTCTCTTCGCCCAGCGCTGCTTTGGCTTTGTCCATGGGAACAAGCGCTCGGAAGCAGTACTTATTCGTGTAGGAGGGATAAGAAGCCGGGTTATCATCTCCTAGCATGATGCGGCGCACGCGTGAATTTATCCCATCGCAGCCGATGACTTCATATCGCTGTTAGCTTCCACTCATCTTGCTTGGTATTTCGAGGGGCTTTGCGGGCCAAATACCGATGTCAGATTCTTCAATGCTTCCATCTTTAAACTGGAGCGAGACTCGCCCATCGCTCTTATGGTCGACGGATACCAAGTCCTTGCCGAATTTGACTTTATCTCCATCGATCAATTTTGACCATTCTTCCAAGAAGTCATAACGTCGACCCCCCTGAAATGCGTCGACGCCAATCAACAGCCTGGCCGCAACCTCATTCGTCTTGTACCCATCGATCCACTGGAAATATTCCTCCGCATCACTCGTAGACGTCACTCTCTTGTAAGCGCGGTATATCTCAGGATCCACGACCTGCAGAGCGCGCTCCGCGTTAGGGCTGAAGCCAATACCTGCGCCTATTTCGGTAAACGCCGACGCTCGCTCGTGGAGAGTGTAATCTACGCCACGCTTCTGCAGACCCAGCGCCAAGATGACTCCCGTAATGCCGCCGCCGATTATGGCGACGTGAATGCAGCTCTTTTCGATCGATGACATTTTGCTGTTGGCAATCTCTTAGGGCGGCGAAAGTTCAGAAAGACGTTACCACGAAGAGACGAACCCGCAGATCGAGAGGCAGCCGTTGACGTAAAAATGTGCCAATTCGTCCGGTCCGGTACCCCGTATCCGGACTCTCGCATGTAACAAGAGGCGATGTAAGCTCAACCCTACCACGGATTTTATTAATCAGCTTCTTCCCATTCAAACCCCAACAATACAGATCATGGCATTCTCAGAAGAATAAAATGACTGCAGCTTTGTGATGTAAGGGGCTGGATGTTTCAGGGTTATAACTGGGTTATAACTGGGCGGTAGGCGCGATGGACCGTGGCCGACGTCGCCTCGGGCTTGCGTCTTTCGGTCTTAGTTGGGGTAGATGCGTCGGAACACCGACGGCCGTGATGGAAGCCACTGATATTCAGCAACCAACCGACAACTTCAAGCCGCCCCTCTTCACTTGGCATGTGTACATACATGTTGGTATGTAATGTTTATATCACGCTGGCGGGGCGCTCTTTGTGTTGCTAGCGGAGAATTTAGTAAAATGGTTCATCTCATACCATACCGCGAGCCGTATAACAAGAATCTAGGGAGCAATGGAATCACGTATCGGGTCAAAGGGGAAGGTTCTCGTCACAGGTAAGTGATACAAAACGAGCTACGCTTTCACGGGGTATATATCTGACGAATACGCCGTATACAGGAGGGAGTGGGTTCATTGCTTCTCATATCATCGACCTATTTCTCGAGGACGAGTATGATTCTCGCCGCGAGGAGGTGGCTTGTCAGTTTACCCGTTGCACAGGTTCAGCGTTGTCGCCACAGCGAGGTCAAATGAGAAGGGTCGAAGAATAATAGATTGGGCCAGCCCTGCTCGACAAGATAGGCTGTCCTATGTTATCGTAGAGGACGTCGCCGAGAAGGGTGCCTTTGACTCCGTACGTCCCCGTCAAAACTTGAAAATTGGAGGCGGAACTGACAGTCCATCGCAGATCCTTAAAGAAGGATCTTTCGATTATGTCGCGCACACTGCATCCCCATTTCACTATGAAATCCTAGATCCCGTTAAGGACTTCCTAGATCCGGCCATCAAGGGAACGACCGGGCTTCTTAAATCAGCCAAGGCGTACGCACCTACACTTAAACGCGTCGTGATCACTTCATCTAGCGCAGCAATCCTGGATCCCTTCAACCACGCTAAGGTGTACGATGAGACGCACTGGGCTCCCTGGACTGTGCGGGATGCCCAGAATCCCGAGACAACTTACTTAACCAGCAAGGTACTACCGCTCGAACCCCTAACTGGCAATGCTCACGAAGTCACCCGGGTATAGGTGCTGTCCGAGAAAGCTGCATGGCAATTCATGGAGACGGAGAAGCCAACGTTCGGTCTCGCCGTCATCAATTGCACTTTCACATATGGCCCCGTGCAGCGGAATCTTCCCAGACTGGACGCCATGAACACATCCAACGTCCGTGTCCGGGATATGATCCAAGGTAAGATGAAGAATGGGTTGCCCCCAACAGCGCTCGTCTTCACATTCGTAGATGTGCGCGATGTGGCATTGGCGCACCTCAGGGCTATGACGATACCGGAGGCTGGTGGGAACCAGTTCCACGTCGTCAGTGGCAACTATTCGAGTAAGAGGATCGCGGATGTGATCCGAAAGGCATATCCGGAATTAGCGGGGCGAATTCCGGGAAATGCACCGGACGATCTCCCGGATGATGCCTACGGTTATGATAATACCAAGTCCAAGAAGGTTCTGGGGTTGGAGTACATTAGTCTTGATAAGTCTATCAAAGATACCGTCCAGTCGATATTGGACCTGAGCCCAGGGTTATAGAGGGAGGGCTGTAGATAATTCCGATGACAGCGAGAATCATACCCCATACAAGTATTCCGGAATGTGACACTGAGACTGTAGAAGGAATATCAGCAGTATCCAGTAACATATCGGTTATCTCTTTGGTGATAAAATTTCTGAGATATGAGTATGCAAATTCGGCCGCGATACGTCTATTTCATACGGACTCACACAAGATACGATCAAGTTACAGGCAAGTATGACACCTCAAGCTGAACTTCGAGGAATTCCCTCGTCGTCCAGGTTCTTGAGCTCCGTCAATTGCTTTCCAACGAGAACTCGATGCTCTTCTATCCTTTTCCTCTTTCATTTCCTCTTTTTCTCTTTATTCTCGATATCGGCCTCCCACTCTTGCTGTCGAGATGGAAATTCCGGCAGTTGTTGTCTTAGAAAAAAGAGTCAATTACCATGTAGGTAGGTACGCAGAGACTTGGCTACCTGGTCTGTGTGGTCCGCCAAAGCTCGCCAGAGACGCTGGCTGACTAGGTGGCTGGGAATTTCGCTAAGCCACCTTTTAGACCGCCGATGCTTCTTGAAAATGTCATATCCGCCATGGTAGATCAAACTCGGTCGGAGATCATCAAAAGCAATCCGATTGGGGGAGGCCTTAACGCTTTCCACGTTTCCTTCAGCTCAATCTATGAACACGCAAACATAACTTGCACTCCAAACGCGCTCGACCAACTTGCGCAAGATGGCAGGGTAGGACCCACCAGCGTTCATGGAGGTATTTGGCTGACCGTGATGCAGACCTTCAAATTCTAACCCTCGACCTCTTCTTAGCATTGCAATGCCTCCGGATATCTCGTTTGCTCTCCTCCTGTAATGGAGGTAAGAATCTCTTTAGCGACCTATCGAGACTTAACGCTGCCGTTAACCCCGATGACTGCGATTTCGACCGTGTCCGACCTCTCCTCAGTGCCGTCCTACCGATAAAGCGGATAGCGAGATCGAGGACTAGGTCTACAAGCCTGTCAAAGAATCGACTCCTCCCCGCCTCCCGATAGCCTCATCTCTCCAACAGACCCCCGTAGCTCCGCAACACGAGCAGCTTCGCGAATTCGTCGGAACACCGCAAATACGTGGACGATGTGCTTAAGGAGGAGCTCTACTCCATAGGCTCGAGAGCTCTATAGAGGGACACGAGTCTCCGCACAAGGCCGGGTTTCTTCACAGGGATATCTCGATTAACAATATCATAATCGAAGACAATGTCAATCCCTCCTGGCCTTTCTTGATTGATCTAGATCCTGCTATCAAAAAACATCGAGAAGGTGTCTCGGGAGCGAAACGAAAGACGGGAACCAGGGCATCCATGGCTATTGGGGCACCGCCCGGCGAACAAGACCCTTTTTTGTACAACATTGAACCATCCTTCTGGGTTTTGTTCTGGATGTATCCACGGCGAAGGGCCTGGTGAGGGAAGGGCTGCCCCGAAATATGACAAATGGAATACAATAGATACGGTGGAGCTGGCGGAGCTCAAGAAGGGGCAAGTATCCCACGAAGGAAACTTCCTCAGAATTGCGAAGGAGAACTTCACGGCATATTACCAGCCAATGATACAGTACCTTAGGTCAACAGGTTACGGAATGTAGTTTTTCCGAATTATGGGAGGTTGGCAGCGGGACGACACGTGTCGCGTGAAGGATACGTTTCACGAAGCCTGGAAGGACCTGGCGATGTCAACGAGCGAATAACATTATACCTTGCGAATAGGATTCGGCAATGGTTCTACTGCATCACAACTACTGTTGGCTATGCGCAGACTGGAAGCGCACCTTTCAACGTGTACAAATTCAGCCTCTTCCATCACTAAGTTGGGTACACCAAAGGTAGAACGCGAAAATAATATTGCCTGTGAGCTGTCGAAGCTACTTAAGTTGGTGGTTTGACGGCCCGTTAGGCCGAACGATATCACGAGTATTAAAACGATACAGAATGGAATGAAGCAAGTGACGGTTATACCACTTCAATAAGTATGTTTCCGCTAATGTAGATGTAGGTACTAAGGACCTCAATATTAACTATGGGCGTCGATAAAGTCGACAATGTCGAAGATGGAGCGTTTGTAAGACCGCTCGAGGGTGTCTCTGTTGAATGTCTGGACACCGTAGCGGTCGCTATACTCACCAATTTCCCAGTTATCAACGAAAGCCCAGCCGAGGGTGCCTTTGAACCTAACTCCATCCTTGTGGATTGACTCGAGGACCTCGTTCAAGATAGACAGATAAAAGAATGTAGGTGCGAGCTCCGCTCGCGCCTGATCCGCACTCATGTCGGCTTCGTGAAATGAAGGCCACCCAAACTCGGCAATAGATATACCGCCCGCCGTAGGATATGTAGTATGTAAGTACTTGAATATAGTACGTGCATGTTGATACCAGGTCTTGAAATTCGTAACCGTTAGTGAATTGTGATATAATATGATGGAAGGCGGCTTACCCAAGGAGTTGCGTTACTCTGAGCACCGATCTGCCAGTTTGCTCTCACTGTCGTCAGATTGGTACAGGCTGGATACTGAGGGTGCGAGCTATATCCAAGACACTCGTCCGTCCCTTCATCTAAGGTCGTAGCATATATCGCATTATAAATATCAACCGCGAGAAAATCCGCGGTGCCACTTATACACTCAAGTTCCTCGTCGGTATAGCTAGGCGCGCGAGATTTCATCGTATCAATAATGCTGGCGGGTACTTGAGCCCCCAAGTAGATCGGGTTCGCTATATAAGCGAACGACGCCTCCAATTGCCTCTGAGTTGCTGCTACGTCGTCCGGATTATTAGGGTCAAGCGGAAGCGGGAACCCACTGGGAAATGCTAGCTTGATGCTCCATTTGCCGCTACCTTTGATCTCCTCGCGATAGAAATGTACTACCTTAGCGTGCGCCATTACTACATTGTAGCTCGATTTCCAGTTTCCCACTACTGCGGAATCGATGTTCGGCTCGTTGAAGCTGATCCAGGTACCAACCCGATCAGAATAGTGAGTTAAAACAATCTTGGCGTAGTTAACGAAGCCTTCGACAAAGTCAGGACTCTCGTATCCCCTGGGAGTATTAATGAGCGTAAAGTCCAAAGTGCTGGCTTTTGTATCATTGTGTAATAACTGACTGCCAAGATGTAATACTCCAGTAATGAAGAGGGACGTCAAAGTGGCTTAGAGTCACTACCGGCTTCATTCCATACGCTATTACCGTATTGATAAGGTCGTCATAGTGATCGATTGCTTCTTGATTCACAGGTGAGCCCGGTACAGCGAATGGCAATATTCTCGGCCAGGAAATACTAAAGCCGTATGATTTGACTCCCAAGGCAGCAAGTCTCGCGATGTCCTGCTTGTAGAGGAAATAGTTCAAAGTAGAGATATCCGGCGGCCCTGCCTCAGGGGCGTTCGGTCGGCCACGACCGATGGTGAACTCTAGGACTGACGGCCCTCTTCCTTCAGACCTAGTTGCGCCTTCGACCTGCATAGCGGATCCTGTGAAACCCCATTCAAAATCCTCTGGGAACCGAAGTTGATCCGTCTCACCTTTTCCAACGGAGAAAGGCAGTGGCGTCGGCTTGATTAGCTGTGAACTTGGAACCGGCGTTGGCGAAGCCGTTGTGGTGAAGGGAGGAGAATCCACAGAGAATGGTAACCAAAGGGACGACCATGCGAGGTTACCGAATTCTTCACTCGGATCAAGTGGATTCGCTATGCTAGCCCAGGTTGTCGTGGTTTGAGGTCCGGCCAGCGACGCCAACTTTGAGTAAGGAGGCGCGTGCGTTGTTGTCGCCGTTGGTTTTGGCAGCGGCCTAGCATACTCCAGTTCTTCGTACGATGGCCAAGAGAATGGTGTAGACGACACCTTGGTGGAAGATGACGCGGCGGTTGTAGCGCAAGTAACACTCTTGAGGAGACAACTCACGATGACAAACGCCATCATGGCACCTTCGGTGAGTAACCGAGCCATTTGATGGTGGCTGATGATGAAAAGGAATCAAATCCAGGGAAACTACCTACCTCTATCCAGGACCTAAAGAAATAATGGCATTCGTATATACCCGAATACGTTATTACCCGTACTCAAGGGGTTAGATTTCCCTGTCCTATGAACTTTCTGCATGTAGGGTAGCTTTCTCGACCTAACTAATCGACAATGCATGGCCGCCATATGGATAGTTCGATTGCGCCAGATTGTCTTTAAGCCAGCTTAGGGATGAATACATACGTGTAGATACTAGGTATACGGACATGTATAATATAGGACATACGATGGAGATTTTTTCCAATATATTAATTACGTGTCTGCACGTCTGATGCAACGTTTTAGCGAATTATGATATGATTCGCTGCGAAAATGTCTCTATGATGCGAAATTAGGATACAAGATATATGAAATTCAATGCCAATACGCGTATAAGCACGAGCTACTTCGCGATGCAACCTGATTATTTCAGTCTCCTCGTGCAGTCCTACATGATCTCATTTGTTTATTTGCTCAGCCATAGTCGCCATTCTGATCGGCCCGGAGATAGGGGAGATCTCTCAGCGGTGTGCGGGGAACCTTAAGGATCCGGTGAACCCCAATCTACGCCCACGTACCCCTGAATAACAGGTCCTATGTGTGACCTGAAAGAGCTGCATTGCGTTGTTGATTCCAAGCGATAGATCATCTAAACTACCGTAAGACCTACCAATAGACATGCACCATGAACTAATTTGTGTTACCATCAAATTTGACAGAAATCCTTCTTCCTAGTTTGAAGAAAGGTATAAAGCTATACTTGGTAGCCTTCTGATGGCTTGAAGTGGCTACCCAAGGTCACTCCATCGCCCATTTTGTGAACCATGGCTATCATTTGGAAGCTTGTTTCCTGCGTCTTAGCTTCGGCTATGATACAACGTGTGGAGGGCCAAGCTATAATCACCGATGACACCCATTTCTTCGGCCAATCTCCCCCTATATATCCATCTCGTAGGTTTAGAGTCCATTGATTTCGTCAAGCTGTGCCGGTCCTAACTACATCCTTAGCGGAAACTTCAGGCCGAGGATCATGGGAAGCTGCGTACAAGAAGGCGAAGAGCCTGGTGGCGCAGATGACCATTGAAGAGAAAGTAAGTTTGTCATTTACTATCTAAGATGACCTTTTTCTAATACTGCGCCACAAGGTTAACCTGACAACGGGATATGCCGCACCAAATGGCTGTAGCGGGAACATCGCCTCTATCTCACGTCTAGGATTTCCAGGCTTATGCCTTAGCGATGCTGGAAATGGCCTCCGCAGCACCGACTTTGTATACTCCTGGCCCAGCGGTATTCACGTTGGAGCTTCGTGAGTGCTGCCATACTCTGGTATACCTGCTTGTCTCATGAGAACGTAGATGGAACAAGGATCTTTCACATAAGAGAGCTGTCGCCATGGCTGGAGAATTCAGGCGAAAAGGGGTAAACATTCTTCTTGGGCCCATGGTGGGACCGCTTGGTAGAGTTGTCGAGGGCGGTCGGAATTTTGAAGGTGAGCAACATATTGGATGTTTGGCTACAACTATGAGACTAATCATGGCAGGATTCTCTGTTGACCCTTATCTATCCGGCGCTTTGGTCTATGAAAGTGTATCTGGGATTCAAGAAGCTGGAGTTATAGCTACTACAAAGGTTCGTCCACTGGCAGGGGAAAGTATTTATACATCTACAATACTAACAAAGTAAAGCATTATATCGCAAACGAGCAAGAAACTAATAGAAATCCATTTGGGAACATTTCTGCTGTATCTTCGAATCTGGACGACACTACATTACACGAGTCCTATCTCTGGTATGAACTCCGAAACTAGACTCTTATAACCGACTAAGGTTCTCAATTGACGTTCATCAGGCCATTTCAAGACGCTTTACATGCAGGATCGGGTGCCATTATGTGCTCATACCAGAGAGTAAATAATTCATACGGCTGCCAGAACAGCAAGTTATTGAACGGGGTTCTGAAGACAGAACTCGGATTTGAGGTATTCTAATGGCTGGATAATATAGTTGATAAGGACTAACAAACTGTAGGGACTTGTTATGTCCGACTGGGATGCTCTACATGCGGGCTATCAGGCCGCGCTCGCTGGCATGGACATGGTGATGCCAAATAGTGGCGGCTTCTGGGGAGCAAACCTAACGCAGTCGGTCAATAATGGGAGTCTCCCGGAAGAGAGATTGGATGATATGGCTATACGGTACCCGTTTCCCCCACAGCCTTATACGGCCCCTGCTAATACAGCCAGAGTCATCTCTACTTGGTATCAGATGGAGCAGGATAATGGATTTCCTACTCCAGGCGTCGGAATGCCAGCCATGTTAACGTTACCGCACGAAAAAATCGACGCAAGAAATGTATCGGACAAACCTACACTATTTGACAGTGCAGTAGAAGGACATGTCCTAGTCAAAAACGTCAACAATACCCTGCCCCTGAACAAACCAGGTTCTCTATATCTGGCAGGTTACTCTGCTACGGCCCCTGATCAGAATGGACCTTCGGACGCCAATCCCTTGATTAAATTCCAATGGGGCCTGGGATACGAATCGGCCGTCAGTTACCTCTATGCTGTAGCAGCCATGTATTTGGGTACGGGAGCGTCGGTACCCCTTTCTCCCATAGCGGCTAACGGTACGATCATCGGTGGTGGCGGCTCGGGATCTGTACCACAAGCAACTTTTATTGCACCTTTTGACGCTCTCGTCGCCAAAGCAGACGAGGACGACACTCAACTCTTTTGGGACTTTAGTTCGCCCGAACCCCCGGTAGTGCAGAGTAGCGATGCCTGCCTGGTGTTCGCCAACGCATTTTCGAGCGAGATGTTTGACCGGCCAAGCCTAAGGGATGATTACACAGATGGCATCATCTTGAGTGTGGCGAGCCAATGCGCGAAGACGATAGTTATCATTCACAACGTAGGACCTCGTCTAGTGGACCAATGGATCGACCACCCGAACGTTACCGCCGTGATTTTCGCACACCTCCCAGGCCAAGAATCAGGAAAAGCCTTAGTGTCATTACTCTACGGGCAGAGTCAATTTTCTGGTAAATTGCCATATACCATCGCCCGTAACGAGTCTGACTATGGTGACGTCCTCCTGCCCTCTCTTCCTTCAGGAGAATACCAATACTTCCCACAAAGCAACTTCAGCGAGGGGGTTTACATCGATTATCGCTACTTCGACCGCGAAGGTATTGAACCACGCTTTGAGTTCGGCTATGGACTCAGTTATACAAGTTTTAGTTACAGTGATTTGAAAGTCGAACCTGCCTCGATCTCTAATACCACGACCTATCCTATCGGCCCAGTTGTCCAAGGCGGCCCGGCTGATCTATGGGATATCTTGGCTAGAGTCTCCGTAACTGTGTCTAACACAGGTGCTTCAGATGGTTCTGAAGTTGCGCAACTATATGTCGGTAGTCCTGGAGGTCCGAAGAAACAACTACGCGGCTTCTCAAAATCCTTCATCAAGGTTGGAGAGAGCGCCACACTGACGTTTGGGCTCACGCGGAGAGATCTAAGCTCATGGGATGTTGTTCATCAAGCCTGGCAACTCAACGCCGGGCCGCATCAGATCTTTGTCGGCTCGAGCAGTCGGAACCTGCCCCTGAAAGATGTATTACGAGTACCCTTGCAGCCATAATTCACGACCGTGATATACAGTAATTGACGGTTTCTTTGACGCTTTTGGGTACTCCTTACCTAGGCAAGTACCTGGCAGGGAGCTGAAGGTTACCAACGGAGATCAATAGGGGTAACTTCCGCCGACTACCAACTATTCTGATTCTGATTGATAGGTCATTACTTGATATTCACTGGGGCGGATATAAACGATATATATTAAGTCCTTTCAAATATTCAAGTACCATGTACATAAGAAGTGCATATATGATGCATCAGATTATGAATGTGACAGTAATATTTATAATGAAAGAGATATACCCATTCGAAAATGATCCGTCACATATTGTCGTCCTATTGAATAGTAATAGCTGACTTGTCATGTTCCACCATTGAAAAAAGGTTCTGCAGCAGAACTAAGAAAGGGGGTATCAATGCTCCAAGCTGACTCCTGGCCGTATGGTCTTCCGCCATGACCTTATATCACCATATCCAAATCACTACGTATTCATGACACGTACTCTAACACCTTCGCCATATGTTAGCTTCCGGTCAGAGTACGGGCAGGCGCGTTCGCACTTACCTCGACTGTGTTCGCCATGGGGCAGCACCAAAGTGGTTCTGAGCCGGTTACCAACCATAACTAGTTGTGCCCCTAGGCTGCAAATTATCAGTCATTTTGTGAGTTGGGTCACAATGACATGATCCGAATCCTAGGCAAGCTGTCCTCCTCTTATCGCCCATAGTAATTCGAGCGATACATCCTTGTGTTCGCTGCTTCGTTAGCCGTCCATTGGGGAGCCATATCTGTTGCGACATAGGTCGGCACGGATGGCGGCGCTAAAGAATGTGGAAATCGTAGGTGAGTTCTTGGTGGCCTCGGGACTTCTACCACGTCACTCTCCGAATAATAGTACACGTCGGCGTCGTCTTCATAGACAGTGAAAGGGGTGCATCCGCATCGGCCCGTACAGCAACACCAGAGCACTACGCCCAGCAAGGCGGCTCCGATGCAGCACCCCACAATAATCCCGATTTGCTGCTGCCCGAGGCCGTCGGAAGACGCGGCACCGGCACTCCAACCGGGAGCCGGAGAGTCCGTCGGGGGAGCACCGCGGTCAAGCGTCACTATAGCTGTGGTCGTGGAGTCGGGATATGTGATTATCTGGGTTAACGTGACTTGCCGCCTTACGACGCTCGGTAACTCCTGAACCGCGGTGACTACCGATGTGGTGAAGTTGAGGGACATCTCGGGGGCATAGAGCTGAACTGGACCAGACTTGGGTATCACGAATCGGATCCAAGAACCAAGAACCAGGACCCAGTCCAGGTAAATGTATCCTCTGGGACTGGGTCCCAAGGGGTGCGGATCATCAGGCATTTTTATCGACGACCCTGTCACAGTCACACGGCCAGCCCCGCGCACAAAGCTGCCCTGTCCGTCTAAGACACGTTGGGACATCCCACACCAATCCACATGCAGCTGATTTTAGATCGCATCGTCATCTGACATTGGTTCAACTCAGATGACGACTCCCGGTGCCCTATCGTGATAGGTGCCAACCCACAACCACGTTGGGTTGCCAACGGCTCGGCATCTAGGCGGATACGGGCATTACACCCATCTGGCGGGTGCGACAATGAATTCCCGCTAATGCGCATCATATGCATCTGTGGGTTATAGATAATGTACTGCCCAATCTTGAATTTTCCTACTTGTTCCTATTTGTTCTAGTTTCAGGTGTGTTACATTGGGGGCCAAATCGACCATATATTAAACCTATCACATGGAACGCCCTTGAGGCCTTGGAAGCTTCGTCTCAAAGCATGGCTATACACCGAAAACTACATCGCTTGCATATGTATCAGCTTTCCTCCGCTCCACCAACACAGCACATACACCAACATACAGCTTGGGTTATACGTTGTGTTTTCGTGCTATATTTCGACTGGACAAGAAAACAATATCCCTCAGTTTAAGTGCCGAGCAGGGTACTAACATCACTTTAGAGTCGAATATGTCTTACGGTTAGACCCGTCGGCTATTCCCAATTCCCTGGGCCGTCATATTCGGTAGGCTCCCGAATAGAATCCTTTGTGTAACTATTGGTAAGGGAGAGTTGTTTCCGACCTGCATATCTTACCCGCAGGTGAGTCAATATAAGCACTCAATCTGAGAGGACCAAACCGAGCTGGACAGCTCCAAATGGACGTCTCCCATTGCACGAGAAGCATTTATCGTAGCATTCCCCTTAGCCTGCTCTCTCGACAGGCTGGACCGTTACCTTCGCTTCTTCCAGTTTCTGGAGAGCAATATCGTGAGCCTGTGATGACGACTGACATTCGAACGTAGGGAAATCCCGGGTAGACACTCGTTTCTCGAAAAGCTCATCTATCTCCTCCAAAGATCTGCCCTGCATGTCAGGGAGAAAGAACCAGAAGAAAGCTAAAGAGTCGGTCAGCACATAAGCACATATGGATGGTATAACCTGAGGGCCTCACCGAACGTCACGGCATTGGACGCCGCCCAGATCCAACAATACTTGGCCCCCCAGTTCAAGGCAGTCGGATTGAGGAAATACGGCGAGCAGAAAGAAGTCAACCCTGAGTAAGTCAGCCTGAGCGTCTCACAGAGATCAACCGTCACCGAAAGTTCAATAGAACTCGATATCAAGTTACACTGTACATGTCGGGAGGAAATCACTCACAGGCGAAGACGTAGTCCACACCAGTGGCAAAGGATAAAGTGACCACACGTAAGCGCGAGTTTACCACCTCGGCGGACACGGGCCACGTCATCGAGCCTGCGAAACCACTATACATAATAACGTAGAAGAAGTTAAAGGCAAGGAACGCCTTAGCGGCCTCCTGCGTGTCGGGTGCGATCGAAGCTCCTAGAGCCGGGCCAGCCATGGAGATAATCGAGGCTCCCGTCCCAACCAGGAGCATGGTCCGACGGCCCCAAATCCTATACGCGCAGTATAAGCCGGCCGCGACGCCGACGAGCTGCACGACCATGGAGTAGATGTTGATCATAAAGATGTCGTCGACCCCAGCCTGCTGGTAGAAGTATGCCTGGACGCAACGTTAGACGGGCCGCTGACGCACCGGAGAATAGGGTGCTTACACCGTAAGACAGGAACACCCACACACCCGACGAAGCGCGGGACAGTGCGACAGCCACGCATAGCATCGTGCGACGTAGGTTGGTGCCCCTAAACATATCCACAAAGCTCGACGAGGACGCATTGGCCTTTTCTTCCTCCACGCCGCGGACAATCTCGATAAGCTCCTCCTGTAGAAACTCGGGTTCAAGTGAGTCTCCACGAAGGAATGCGAGGGACTTCTCGGCGTCTTCCCGGCGGTCGTGAAGCATCAACCATCTCGGTGATTCGGGGATGAAGAACACGAAAATGCTCAGTAGAGTAGGGAATATAAATAAACAAGCTAGCGGAATTTGATAGGAGAGCTCATTCATGATATGTGATGTCCGTTCGTCAACGACGGCTCCGAGGATCGTCCCAATGTTGATAGTAACGGCAAACATAGCCGAGCAGACACCGCGGAGCCGGGGCGGCGCACACTCCACGATGTATGCATTGGAAAATGTGATGAAGAAGGCGTTCGATGCTCCCATCAAAGCGCGTCCAACGCAGAGGCTCGCAACAGAGGTCGCTGCGATCTGGGCGGCGCAGGCCGCAAAAGCGATAACAGTACCCATCCATATCCCGGCCCTACGACCGAAATAGCGTCCGAAGGGAGCAATAAATAGGACGCCGATTATGGTTCCCACGTTCAAGAACGATGCGATGAGCTGCTGATCTCTCGTCAAGATGCCCCAACCCCCTTTAAGTGTAGGATCTTGATATCCAAACTTCATCAAGAACCCGGGCATCGTCTGGAATGTGCTGATGGCGCCTACATCGAAGCCGTATTGCGTGTTTGCGAACGCCACGCCCAGACAGATGAGGGCGCACTTCCAGTTCTCCCTAAAGCCATTATTGCGCTGGTCGCTGATACCCATCTCGCCCCATATTCTGTGTGGACTTAGTTAGAATTGCGAAATCTGCGTGATGTTATACAAAGACGGTAGACTTGAAGAGAATGATTCTTCAATACATCAATTCCAGCGCCATTGACATATGTATGTAGGTCGCATCCCAATGTCCATGTTGATTATGACTTCGCGCTGTTCATGCGCCCAGAAATAATTATCCAACCCCTCATCCAAATCCTTACCGGAACGTAGACTACCTTGGAGATAGGGGTCGCTTATGATGCCGGTAGATCGTCTGCACCGTCGTGAGGGGGTAATTCGCTGCCCCAGCTGCAAGACATAGCAACATAAGAATCTAGACCTGGCAGTTATTCTTTCTTGAATGTAGTGGGGTTTGAAAGAAACTGCTACGTTGGTGATATTAGCGATTAATATGAATCATTATGAGGTTAGAACCGACTAGGAAAGAGATATCATGAACAAACAACAATCCATGTAATTAAAATAGTACATCCATGAGATAGTTCGTTCCTGTATAATATTGATTGGTAGTCTGCTTCAAAATGACTTTCAACACCTTGGTTTCGACATCAATATGCTACCATACATGGACCTTAGTGCTCTCCCATTACATTGGCCAACCAGACTCTCATCCCAATTACTCCGCCGGCTTGACAGTCGTGATCCTACCCTCCTTATCATAAAAAATCTCCTTCACCTTCACGCTCCTCAAATGGTTGACCCCGTTGCTCAACTCGCAATCGTGATGGAACAACCACCAACGATCCCGAAACTCCACAATCGAGTGGTGCGTCGTCCACCCCAGCACCGGCTCCAAGATGCGCCCCGCGTACGTAAACGGGCCCAGCGGGCTCGTCCCCGTCGCGTACACGAGGTAATGCGTGTCGCCCGTCGAGTAGCTAAAGTAGTACGTCCCGTCGCGCTTGTGCATCCAAGCCGCCTCGAAGAACCTCCTGTCGTGGTCGTCCGCGGCGATCGGCTCCCCCGTCTCCGGGGCCAGGATCACGAGGTCCCGCACGGGGCCCTCGAACGAGCGCATGTCGTCGGCCAGCTTCGCGACCTTCGGAAACAGCGCCTTCGCGCCGGGACCCGAGGGCTCCTTGGGACCTAACCACGCCTCGTCGTAGGACTCGGGCGTGTTGCCCTTCTGGTAGCACTGCAGCTGGCCGCCCCACAGGCCGCCGAAGTACAAGTACGCGCTCTCGTCTGCGTCGTCGTCGACAAAAGACGCGGGATCGATGCTGAAGCTGCCTGGGATAGGTTCCGGCTCCGGGGTAAAGGGACCGGTAGGGGAGTTACCGACGGCGACGCCGATGCGGAAGATGGAGCTGTGGTCGCGCGCCGGGAAGTACAGGTAGTATTTCCCCTTGCGAAATGCGGCGTCCGGGGCCCACATCTGCCGACTGACCCAGGGGACGTCGTCGGCGCGCAAGACGACGCCGTGGTCGGTGACTTGGGGGGCCTCTGAGGAGGACGCGGAGCCGGCGTAGGCGTCGAGCGAGTCGAGCGAAAAGACGTGGTAGTCAACCATATCGTACTGGTCGCCATTGTCGTTAGATTGGATATCGGTCTCGCGGTCATGCGACGGGTAGATGTATACCTTGCCCTCGAAGACGTGGGCGGACGGGTCCGCGGTGTACAGGTGGGTTATTAGTGGCGGTGACATCTTGATTGAACTTTTCCCCCTTTCTTTTAACTTGTCACTATTTTACTTATTCACGTACAAGACCCTTGGAATTGCACACAATTATCGCGTGTTTAATGTGAGTTAGAATCTTGACCTAACGCTGCTCGCGACGCTCCGTGGGGTACTTATACCCCTGAGGAAGATCGTGAGGTGGGGACTCTTGGTGTTGAGGGGTTCTACTTTTGGAGAACTACTTAGGAGAACCTGTCTATCATCTCCAATTCAAGATCAAGTAGACTCCTACCCAGGTAGTTATAGACTGAAATTGGCAGAGTGGCCTAAGTCTCTGTTATGTTAGTACCACGGCCAATTCACTACGGCGCTCTCGCATGAATCACGCGATTTGGGACTCCGATCCGAGGCAAGTTGCGTTTGGTGATTGTGAAGATGATGTCTCTTCTCGTCCCGGCGGAATGGATGCCGTCCTCTTCCATTTTATCCTATTTAACCGCCCGCTCGCCTACTTTAGCTTCGTTCCACATACCGGATACGATACCTAGTACTGATCTTGGCCGCTGTACTTTTCTGGAGGATGAACCAAGTGATTCTAGCAGCCTACTACTTAGGTTAGTACTTGAAGCTCGGCCCTATTCCACAAGGGACATAGCTGGAGTAGTAGTCCGAATTGATATTCGTTTCAATTATACGTTCGACCGCGATTGTTAAGACATAGGTATTGATATATGATTTAATTTTGCATTTGTATCTTTTGAAATTCGTTTCTATTATCATGAGCCGAACTATTGAGCGGCTTACCGTTTGAAGACGGTGGACGTGAACGGGCATTTGGAGTCAGACCTCTCACACTTCCCCAACGCCTAATGTAAGCCGTCGCAAGGCGTCTTCATACCTTCCGGGACTGTGGTCCATCAACATGCTGGAGCCGAATCGAACTTCCCTGAAGCGGGCTTCGACATCTCTAATATACTTGAACACGATCCGGGTTGCTGGTCGACCGACCTGGCCCGTCCCTACTAGGAATGCGTCTCGTCTCAAGGCCGGCCTGCTCTCAACTGAGAACACCTCGCCTGGGGGTAGTAGTTTAGAGCTCATCATGCTTGCGCGTAGAGTCTTAAGCGCAGCAAATGCCCACTTATCTTCTTCCTCGGTCGACCGTGCCGATCCATTGTTATACCACTTATCAACCAGTCCCGACTGCAGGCCCTCCCAGATTCGCCGACGTACTTCCGCTTTCGCTTCGCTGTTGTCTGTCTTGAAGGCGAGTGCGACAGCTTGGAAGTCATGCAAAACACCGAGAGATAAGTATGGAACCAGATCATTTCCATGTACCGTACTAGTAATCAGTCCTCTCGTTGCCTTTTGTAAAGATGGGGACATGGTGGCAGGGGGGCCATATGCATATACGTGGATCGGCCTACCCGATGGTAAGCAGATGTGAGAAGTTTGCTGTGATTCTCCATTGGCAAGGAGCCTTTGATGCGGTTCGGTAGACGTGACGAAGGCTGCACCGGTGGAAGCAGGCTCGGCGAGCATGGCCCCAAGCAAGGCAGTCACAGCTCCTCCGAGTGAATGTCCGCAAAGAACTAGGCCGTAATCTGGAAATTCTTCCAGTGCTTCCTTAAGTGTTGCTAACACTCTACCGTCTCCTCCGAATAATAGACGTCGGGCGGATGCATGGATACCCTTGTGCACCTTGTATGTCTTGCCTCGCCAGACCAGGTCATCATACTCGCACATCATATCAGCAAGAACGTCTTCAAAGCCCAGTGTACCACGACAGGATAAGACAACGGCTTTGGACTGCTCGTCAAGTGCGATAGTGTGGATAAGAGGTATCCCGGTGTCGGTAGATCCAGTGGAATCAGAACCGCCTTGTGGATCAACAAATGAGGATAGGAGAATGCTATCTGGCGGGAGCTCGGTATGATGCGTAAATGAGCGCACATCCTGATGGGTTTCATCTAATGCCTTCAAGGCAGGTAATTCTTTTGTGATGCCCATGAACTTTAAGAAATTGGAGCCATATGCAGCCGATGCGTAGCGACTATATCGAGTAATATTTCTTAGGAGATGGAAATCGGGAAACAGTCCATCAACCATACCCGTTCGCCGTAGCGTATCCACGGCTTCTGAATCGCTATATGCGCTCTTTGGCTGAAACGAAGATAGCGCCAACGATAGCTGGGAGTCTCTAGTCTTAAGTGTATATATGCTAGGGGTGTATAAACTGCGGTTATCCGACGGAGCCCTTTTATGACCCCGTGGTGGCGAGTGAAGATGCTGGGAACCTATATCATGTCCAGATTCGGGATGTAATGAACCGCTATGTACCTTGGGTTCGCCTCTCTGAAACGCGGGGGAAGACGGGCGACTTCCAAATGAATGTACCGAGAAAGTATCTGTTAGGGAGACAACTGAGTTACGACGCCGATCTTGCAACGGCACGTAGGCGTGTCGCAATGGTGATCGAGACCCGGGCGGAGCAGAACTTCCCTCAGCATCACCTAGGTCCCTTGACGAGAAGTAGTTTGGGTTTCCTCTCTGCGGTGCTCGAGGTGCCTCACGATGTGCCATTAGATTCGAATGTCTATCTGCGAGGTCGCTCTTTTTCTGGGAGACGGGTGGTTTGCTCGGTGGTTTGTTGCTACCCCAGGGAGGTTTTACCATGGACTTAGACTTGGTGTTTGTTAAACTCTCGGAACTGGGATCCCGATTCAACAGAACGGATCCTTTCTTGAGAACACCTCGAATGCCGCTTTTCTTATCACTTGCTTTCGTAGTTGGCGGTGTATTTAGCCTCCCGGATAGAGACTTACTACTTGTTGGCGATGGAGGAGCATTGAGGAAACCTCGAGAGACATGTGCGTCTTCTAGCGGCTTCCTGGCACGCTTCTGGTTTGCAGTGTGCTCGGAACCCTGCTTGGGAGGAGTGGCCGTGGGGATACGATCTTTGGGGGAATTCGAATTAAACCCAGCCGAGCTATTAGACCTAGGACTCGTTGGGTTGGCTGATTGATCGGTGGGGGCATTCCCTCTTCCTTTTGCCGCCGAGGCGACAGTTGGTCGGGCGGCCTTTGGCGGAACTGGCGGCGGCTGCTCGAGCTGCTGGTTACCCAAGCCGGTGGGTGACTGTGGCTTATCATCCTCCACTACTTCAATTCGAGACTGTACGTCATCCTCGGAGTCATCATCGACGGGCGTCTTTCGCACTTTGTTCCGGCTGATCTTGTAGACGACTTTGTAATTGGTCCCGGCCTCTTCACCTTCCGCTGAGTGGTCATTTGGGCCGCTCACCTCGCTCTTTACGAAATCAACTCCTGGAAGTGATAAAATGGGGACCGATGGAGTGCCTTTGACATCTACGGTGATTGTCTTGCTCGTGGTAGTCGAGGTTGTGATGGATACCTCAGCATCTTTCGGTAGGGACCTTAGAATTTGCTGCTTGAGTCGAATTTCGGGCAAGTCATCCTCGTCACTGCTACTCCACCTAGATCCATGCTGCTCGATTGCTTCAATAAAATGACCCTGGTCATTTGAGCGAATCCCATGCTTGTGTGCACTGGAATGCCCCGTGCGTGCCTCTTCGTCATCGACGTCAACTCTCTCACCATCGTCGAGGACAACCACATCCCAGATAACCTCCTCTTGGCATACACGCCGCGACTCATCCTGTATCATCTTTCTGCACCAGTTCTGTAGATATGCGAGGCCGCATAGACCCATCAAAAGATCGATCACGCCAACCTTTTCCCCTTGGACACCAGTAGCAGGATTTTGGAATTCGCGACGAATCAGAGTTATGATGCTCGCAATGGCTCTAGAAGAATCGGTCGAGCCGAAAAATTGGTCCAGAACGGATAGGAATAGCTGGGAGATTTGGGATGCGGTCGAGACGGTGGTGCTTGTGACATGGAAACCAGTAGCAGTCCAAAAGACGATCTGCGACATCGTCTGATGCAGGCTCTCTAAGCTCCTTTCCAGGATGGACTCGGCGTCAGTCCGACCCAGTTCGGACTGGGCCCTTGATACCACATCTCTTCCAGCTCGACTCAATATTCCCTCTAAGATACCGCGGCCCAGCTCAAGGCTGGAGAGGGTCGTGAACTTCGCAGCTCCCAAGCCGTAACCACCGATGAAAGTACCAACGCGTAAAGCAAAGGAGGTTGATCGCGTCGCAAAACTAACGGCGCTCGCTATAGGGGTCGGCAATAGGGTCCTGCCAGATGAGAGTGGCAAGAGCTCCTCCGTTGATGATGGTATGGCTGGATTACCTGGGTGTTCATTTGGGTCTGTTTCGGTGGGTGCCTGCATATTGGCAGCAATCAAAGAGAGGGACTTCGAACGAGATAGACCGCATTTATCATAGATATCAAAGTTGAAGTTGGAGCTCGGTTTATTAAATGTCAAGATGTGGTGCCGGTATTAGTCGCTAGTCGCTATCGCAGAACAACGGGAAGTTGACGATGTGGAAAGTGACGAGAACAATATGCATTTACACCTATTCCCAACCTACGGGAAAGGGAGAAAAGGAAACTACAAATCGGTTGGAACCCGGAATTCGGAATACATATGGTATTTGAAGTAATAGATGGGTTTGGGGATTTCACCATTAAAACGTTGGAATAAATGGGTATATCAAATATCGCCACAATTTTAAGTCAAGAATCGATACGCTAGAGAAGTCGTTGACAAAGTCAAGCGCGGCAACATCTATTGACGTTAACATTTTGAGTTGTTAGTGTAAACTTACATGTGATAGTAACGCGGGGATGATGGACCACGTCCACCCAAGGATCCAGACGCCATTGGCCACGTTCCACTGGCGTCACCACGCTAGCCTTCATAGATTGAGGCTAGGGCCGAAGGGGGGGAGCGAATGAGTTCTCAACCATTTCCCGAAATGATGAATTCTCTTGAGCGCGCAGAGAAAGTAGATAAGTACCAGCTCTCAACACCGAACACATGGAAACGTGTCTGCATCTCAAAGGTGCTTCTTCCATGTTCTCCCGTTAGCCTACCCGGTTGGTTCCCGATGGTTACGATGATCGCGACAGTATCGAAACAGTCTTCTAGGGAAAGGATTAAATGCAAGGTACCAGGGGACCGAAGCTTGTCCACGTCATGCTAAGGTCGCATTAACGAACGAGTCATGTCTAGCCATCCGCCCGTAATTAATCAGTCCTATAATACAGATTGAAGAGGATACCGAATCGCGACTTATTAGAAGATTACCAGCTACTGGTACATTCATCCACGGTCTAGACTGGTTGGGTTGATTGGATGAATACGTCGTTTTAGACAAATTAAGGGATGGTGGTTTGGGTTAGAAAAAGGAAGAGATAGCTTGGGGCTTTGAGAATGAATTGAGAGGAAAGTCAAAATGGAATTGGCTGATTCGTTCCCAGCCTTCAACGATCCACCGATTGAGTTTACATGGTACCTGATACTACGCCGGAATACAAGCCTCAAACTCAGTTGGAATGGTGACATGATGTCAGCAGCCACAGCTGTGCGACCGCACCGAGAGGCTAGCAACCCGAGAGTTCTATTCTTAGTGCTCTCAAGCTTTGGTGAGTACCGGCTGTTCAGCTCCAATGCAGGCTATGCAGTGGTCCCAGTCGGCTATCTTAGGGGCTTTACAAGGGCTGGGACCAATCAATTAAGGCTAAGCATCATAATATTTGGAACTTTCAGGTACTGTAAACTGTAACCAGGTACTTCGTTTGTAGCTTCAGGGTATCAGGGGTCCAGAGGGAATTTCCACGCTCAGCCCAGATTTCCAGATTTCCGACCCTTCGTATTCTTTATCGTCGACAGCCAACGCTAGAAAAACAACAAAAGCCGTCTCTTCCTTAATACTACGAGCTTCTCCTGATTTTACTCTACTACGTAAAACAATTCGATCACCAATTGATTTATCGATCTAGATCTCTTCAAGACTTATACCATCTTTTCACTATACGTTGCTTAGACGACCGACCGACATACCTTTCCCCTGTAAAGCTTAGAGCTCTATTTGTTTTTTCGTTCCACCTATTGTTGTTCGTACGCTCGCTCGAGTTTCACCTGTAAACACACAAACATCACCAAGTCACAATGGCTGAGCAAGGTCTTTTCTCGTCCGACCTCATATCCCCTAGCGTCTCTGCTGCGCTCCCGGAAGGATACATCGCGCGTTCCTTACGATTATCCGATTACGATGCCGGATTTCTCGATTGTCTGCGTGTTCTTACGACCGTAGGTGAGATCAGCAAAGAGCAATTCGCCGAACGATACCAGTGGATGTCGTCGCAAGATACATACTATGTCCTCGTCATTGAGGACACTACGAGGGGGAAGATCGTAGGAACCGGAGCTCTACTTGTAGAAAGGAAATTGTAAGAAATTCCCTACATGCGTGCGATGCGTGAGATTTATGGCTTGAAACTCGGGGCACACCTCTTTGGTCTTTGAGGTAAGCCTATACACGTAAAGATGCATGATTGCTGATGCAACAACTTTCCCGAAAACAGTATCCATAGCCTGGGTCTAGTCGGCCACATCGAAGATATCGCCGTTGCCAAAGACCAGCAGGGCAAGAAGCTCGGTCTCCGTCTGATCCAAGCCCTCGACTTCATCGCCGAGAAAGTTGGCTGTTATAAGACCATCCTCGATTGCAGCGAAGCGAACGAAGGCTTCTACGTGAAGTGCGGATTCCGTAGAGCAGGCCTGGAAATGGCCCATTACTATAACAGTGATAAAAGTAAGGCCCAATGAGAGAAGAGAAGACTACCTAGGTAGACAACACGAGGAGATATATAGGTACACACTTGCTTCTGATAGCGAGCCTCGGCTGACTCCGAGGGTTTGGTAGAGCCGAAGATCTAGGTTAATAATGTGACCTTCCCCAGAGGGATCAAGGATTATGAAAAGAGACGGGCCATACATATCCGGGGTACTATAGAGTTCAGGTACTGGTAGACATGCCCCGTCCTGCAAGAGGGGCCGTTACAGGATAGAGAGAATAGAGCGTCGATCTAATGGCATGTGAAAGAGGCAGCACGTGAAGAAAAGACCTCCAACGGAGGGGTTTTCCATTTTGTCACATTATTACGAGGCTTAGTATACGGGGGCGGCATTCGACCAGGCCACATCTGTACTAAGCCAATAATCGCCTTCTCCTTCAGGCTGGTGTGTGGTTCGGCAGTGAGCTGATGATAAATACATAGCTATTTGATCTGGAAGTCCGCGCGGCGTAAGTGCGCCCTCGCCCAATCCGGGCCGCCCTTGGCGTCTTACTGCGATGCGTTCACACGAGTAAAGCATCGCTTACTCAGATGAGACGGAGCGTAGGAGCCGCCTCAGACGCACAAACGGCCATACCTACTCCTCACTCCGCACTTACACATGAATATCCGAAAGCGATATCCCCTCAACTGCCATGCTTCGATACTGCCTTAGCTTGTCAGACTGACGGCTATATAAGGATTGATGTCTCACTTTTTTTATTTCCAGAGGATTTAACCACATGATTGCCAACGGCACAAGTTACGATCCCATAGTCTATCCCTTGCACCACTGTTGCTCATATACCCCACATACCTACCTCATATGGTACATGTAGATATATACAACACAGCAGCTATATCACTCACACGGAGTCACTTGCACAGAATACCCCATATACACTAAAACTCTCGCATCGACTCCATAGGGCCGAACATATCCGGACATCCCCATCGGAGCCACGACCTACCTTTGTCTCTACCGCCTTATTAATCAAGCAATGGCTCGCCAAGAGAACGTGAACACGGTCGTCGACCATGACCTCCGCAACGCTCTCATCAGAGCGAATATAGCATTGCTACAGCGAGAGTGAGTATACCCAGTTTAAGCGGCGCCGCCAGGGGTCGCTTCATCCGTTACGATTACCCTTGTATTTAAACCAATTCATAAAATCGAGTGAGCATAACTGCTTCCTATCAAGTGATCCAAGCCCGGAGCAGTAGCGGCCAGGTTCTAGAACCAAAGAGTACTACAAATTGCATATTTTATCTTCTCATATAGTACGCGACATTACCGAAAAGCAAATCCATCTAACAAGTCATCACAGAATCCGCGAGAAGAACGACTGGTATACCACCCGTCGCGTCGTCGTCCGCAAGCGCAACGGCCGCATCCACCTTTCGCGTCTCGGCTCACGGCAGGAACAGGCTTCCAACGGGTACGGCTCCGACTTCACGCTGATCGACGAGCCTATCCCCGGGCGGTCGAGCAGTTCTAGCTTCAGCTCTACCTTCTCCTCCTAAACGGCCCCTTTCTTCCCCTATGGCGGAGAAAGGACCCCCTACCACCAGGGCCGCGCCCGAGCACTGGCTCATGGGCGCCGAGGCCTTCGAGCGCCGCATGCCGCACCACGAGGGCATGAAGGCGCTCTGGGAGACCAAGTGGAGGGCGCCGTGTCTTCGTTCCGTGTACCCCTTCCATGATGGCGCCTTCGAAGACTTCGAGCCTATATTCCTGAATCTAATCGCTAAGGACGTAAATGACGGTAACTCCGCCGATTACACATCCGCTTTTATTCCCACGGCGCGGGCCCTCGAGAAGCGCGGCGATGACGCTGCTGAGCATGGTAGCCCGGACGCCAAGAAGACGGCGTCGAACTTCTATCTCCGCGCCGCTTGTCTCCTGCGCATTGCCCGGTTCCCGTATCTCTCGGGGTTTCCACGTGTTACCAACCAGGCGAAGTGGGATGCCTGGGAGCTGCAAAAAGCCATCTACCGCAAGGCCGGAGCCCTATGGTCGCCTTCACCTCTCCTCGAAGTCACGATTCCTCACACGCATGCCAAAGGGCGTGACCGTGATGCTATCCCGGCGTACGTGCGCGTGCCCCCTCAACCTAGCAACAGAACCGGCAGAGACGCAAAGACACAATTCCCCTCCGTCATCCTATTCACCGGCCTCGACGGCTACCGCCCAGACAACACCGCGCGCTGCGAAGAATTCCTCTCGCGCGGCTGGGCCGCTGTCGTCCTCGAGATCCCCGGCACCGCGGACTGCCCGGCGGACCCGGCGGACCCAAAGTCTCCGGACCGGCTACTCGACAGTCTGTTCGCCTGGATGGCCGCAGACGGGCGTTTCGACGCCTCACGCGTGCTGTGCTGGGGCCTAAGTAGTGGGGGCTACTACGCGGTGCGCGCCGCACACACGCATAAGGAGCAACTCCTCGGCGTTATCGCGCACGGGGCCGGCACGCACCATTTCTTCGATAGAGAGTGGCTGAAGCGCGCCGACGGCCACGAGTACCCGTTCCAGCTGATCCCCGCGCTGGCGGCGAAGTACGGGTATGAGGATGATGTGCAGGCGTATCTTGAGGGTGCGCAGAAGAAGTTTTCGTTGCTGGAGACGGGGATCCTGAGTATGCCGTCTACGAGGTTGCTGCTGGTGAACGTATGTCTTCCCCCCTCCTTACTTGTTCCCGCCCCCGTGTTGGCGTTGAGTGGGAGCGAATGCTAATTAAGATGGTACAGGGCACGCACGACGGACTCATGCCAATTGAAGACTCGATGTTGTTGTTCGAGTATGGATCTCCCAAGGAAGCGCGGTTCTTCGCCGGTGCCCTGCACATGGGATACCCCATGGCCAACTCCTCTGTGTATCCCTGGATGGAACAAGTGATGGCTACTGCGAAATGATTATGACTTACTCGGGATTGTGTCTGGTTGATTCAGTCTTCATCTGTATTTATATAGGTCATTGATGATTATGCGGCGTTATTTATTCATGCCGATATGGCGATCTTGAATTTATAACCATTTCCAATACCAAATTCTCCCAATCGCACATGACTCCATTCCCCTCTCCTCCTCTACCGACCCATCCATCCACCATCCACAACCAACGTATGCCCACTAACATACGCACTCGCCCGACTCGCCAAAAACACCGTACTCCCCTTAAAATCCTTCGGATCCCCCCACCGCCCAGCCGGTATCCGCGTACTGATACTCGCCGCCCTCTCCGCGTCATTAATCAGCGCCTCATTCATATCCGTGGCAATGTACCCCGGCGCAATCGCATTCACGTTGACCCCGCGCGCCGCCCACGAATTCGCAAACGCCTTGGTCATCTGCGTCACGGCCCCCTTGCTCGCCGCGTACGCCGGCACGTTCAGCCCCCCCTGGAAGGACAGCAGGCTCGCGTAGTTGATGATGCTGCCCCTGCGCCCGGTGACGGGCGACGGCGGGAGGCCGAGCATGTGCGCGCCGGCGTCCCGCGTCAGGCTGAAGACTACGTCGGCGTTTACGCCCATGACGGCGCGGTAGTCGGCGTCGGGGAAGGACTCCGGGGGGTGGCGGATTTGGATCCCCGCGCAGTTTACCAGGATGCGGATTGTGTGGCCGTCGGCGAGGATGCGGGGGATCAGGCCGGCTACGTCGTCGGCGTTGGCGAGGTCTGCGGTGTAGATGTGGGCCTTGCGGCCGAGTGCTTCGATGGCGGTTTTGGTTTCGGTTGATGCGGTGGATCGCTGGGTTTATGTTCAGTTTCATTTATCTTTTTTTTTTCCCTTTCCTCATGTCCATTCGTGAAGTCGGCGTGTGTAGTTGAACTACGTACCTGGACTAGTATTACATCCGCGCCCGCCTCGGCCAGTCCGATAGCCACGGCTTGTCCAATGCCTCTTGTACCGCCGGTGATAAGGGCCGTCTCGCCCTGGAGCGAGAATAACACGTTTGCCATATCCTTCCGAAATTTCGTGACGCCTTCTGTACTATAGTATGGTATTCGAGAGAGATTTACGATAGTTTAGAAATTGCTCTTGTTCATCTCGTATGATGCTAATGCCAATATCTTACTGCAAGGTTCAAGATCTGCTCGAGCTCTGGAGAACCCCCCGATTACCCCCTCTAATGCAGCTACAGATGCATAGTATGCCCGTATTCGGAGCTATAGATCATCTAAAAGGGTCCCAGCAACCCACTTGCATAGATATATCATGTATCCAATATCCATGACCTACGTCAGCGGTCCCTTAGATGAAATTCCTGCATATTTACCTGCCTTACTATCGTCCGCTGTCCCGTACCTAGTAGTTAATGGATTGGGGTAAAATCGGCGAAACGTGGGGGTGAAGCGAAGAATGCAATTTATGAATTTCTTTAAATTATGTCCGATAGGCGCCCGTCTAGTCCCATGATGCTAGTCGGTGATAATTCGGACCCCCTGAGATCCCCTCACCATCGACGTAAGGACCCTCAGCGGGGTAGATGGAGAGGGATATTGGGGTAAAGGGCAATTATCAGGAACCCTATTCGGCTAGAAACGACTATTTCCCCCGAGTCTAGCAAAGGTATTTCGCTAGCTCTTTACAATACGAAAGTCCACTCTTCGAGTTGTTCCCCACGATGGGACAATGGCGTGCATTATGTATTGTCTTCGGCCAAGGTCACATTACCTAGACGTACCTACCTCTTGCATTAAGGGGCAGGGCACATGGAGAATTCGTTGGTGCCCGCAGTTTAAGTACGATCCAATGGGGAGCGTCCAGTTGAAGACTTTGACGGTTCTTTCCACGACTACGCCGAAAGTAGGTTGATTAAGCTCTAGGTAGGTACATATACGTAAGGTGAGCTCGACTCCGTCGCCGGCTGATAACGGCACTGGAATTTCGTAGTTGATGTGTTGCTTGTAGATTCTTCACTCTTTTGCGAAGTTTTTTCTCCGCTACTTAAATCCCCAAACCCCGGTCAGACTCCCAGTAGCAATCACCAACAGAAGCCGTCATGAGCGGCACCGAAATCAAAGCATCTGTCCTTCATGGAGCTGGGGATCTCCGAATCGTAAGCCTCCATTTCCCGATTGAAGACAGCCAGATAGAGAACCTAGCCAAAACGAAAGCCATTGACAAGCATAATAGGAAGTCCGGCGATTACCCGAACCCGCGGCCGATGAAGTGCAAGTGGCAGTACAGATGACGGGCCTCTGCGGCTCGGACCTGCACTACTTCCGACACTTCCAGAACGGACCAATTAAGGTACGGGAGCCCCTGACGCTGGGTCACGAGTCAGCCGGTGTCGTCGTCTCCGTCGGTTCCGCAGCGTCGGGTTTACTAAAGGTGGGCGACCGCGTCGCTCTCGAGGTCGGCTTACCCTGCGAGATCTGCGAATTATGCCGGCAAGGGCGATATAATATCTGTCGCGGCATGAGCTTCCGAAGCTCTGCCAAGGCGTTCCCGCATGCCCAGGGTACCCTTCAGGAGAGAATCAACCACCCGGCTCGCTGGTGCCATAAGTACGTTGGAAAGACTTAATCTCCTATTATTGCCAGATAACCTCACTGTTCTAATGGCGAGCTCTCTTCCAGATTGCCGGATACCCTGTCGCTGGAACATGGCGCGATTGTGGAGCCCCTGTCAGTCGCAATGCACGCCCGCGACCGAGCAGGCTTAAAGCCAGGGTCGACAGTTCTAGTACTAGGCGCCGGAGCCGTAGGCCTTCTCTGCGCGGCTGCGAGCAAGGTATCCGGAGCTAAGACCGTAGTCATTGCAGATATCCTCGAGGATCGGGTCAAGTTCGCCGTGGACAACGGCTTCGCAGATGCCGGGCTCACCGTGCCGATTGCAACCCCAAAACCGGAGATAGTGGATGATAAACTAGCGTACGCACAAGATCTAGCAGAGAAGCTGAAGGCATTGAATGTGAAGGGCCGGGAGGGGGCTATTGGAGAAGTTGCTGTGACGTTTGAATGTACGGGGGTGGAGTCGTGCATGCAAACGGCTATATATGTGATTACCCCTTTTACCCTCTGTCCTCTTTGAGACACCGCTAACGAGACTTATAGGCAACGCAGCCCGGCGGGAAAATCATGATCATCGGTATGGGGGCGCCGGTGCAGACACTCCCTATAATGGCCGCGTCGCTCAAGGAGGTCGACCTCGTCGGCGTTTTCCGCTACGCCAACACTTACCGCCAGGCTATCGACTTACTCGCGAGCGAGAGCCCGCTTCTCCCGGACGTTCGGAAACTTGTTACCCATCGATTCCCTGGGCTGGCTGCTGTAACTACTGCGTTCGATACGGCCGCTAAGGTTAAGGATGAGAAGGGCGAGTTAGTTATCAAGGTCATGGTGGACATGGTAGAATAAATAGCAACAATTTTATTGAAGACCTTGCAGTTACTTATTAATACGTAACCCGAGAGAATGAAGCTCAAGCGAATACGATTATGTTGGTGCTTCCAACGGCTGTACTCCTACTTGAGGTGCATCGATTTTCTAGACGACGCCTCACTAGATACACGCGGATAGGTACATATGTAGAGTGGAAATGATTCGAGGGCAGACATATGTCTTGAATAGTGATCGCAGCTGACTCGATTCCTAACCCCTAAGTATAGCCCATGTTCTTGCTATCCGTAGTCCCCGCTACCGCAACCTGTTGCGGGATCTTACAGAGTTCCATTTCCTGCTCGATGCCGCCTTTTTCCTTTAATAGCTGGATTATACTCCTAATATTGTTTCGTGCATTAGGCAAGTCGGATCCGGTCTCTTCTGTGTTCTCTTTCATATAGTCCCGCGTATTTGCGACAAAATCGTTATCTGACAAAAGCTCGCGCAGGCGTGTCATTGCCGCCAGTGGAGTGCAATAACTCCATTGAGCTTTTTCCGTCTTGTTCGGGTATACCACCCATGGTATGAGAATATTCGGATCCGCCCCGAATCTCAACATTGTCCTTATCATGGAGAGCATCAAACCCGGGTCGAAGAAGGTTCCAAGGGGCAACCTGTACGAACCCTTGGTACCGACCATGAGCTGATAGTATAACCCGTGCCAGAACCAAGCCCAAACTGATATACCCTCAAGCATTTGCTGAGGGTCACAGCCGTTAGTCAGAAGTAGATGTACAAGACGTATATTATCCCGATGAGGGGAAAGTGCATGTACTAGAAGTGGAAACCGGTTATTTGCTAGCAGATCGGGACCATGGATTTCGATTTGTTCCGTAATATAATGTGACAGTCTGAAACAAGTCGCGAAAGCGAGAAATGACGATTGTAGGTCTACGGGTCGATAGTTGGTTCCGTCTATTCTCCTAAAATCCCTATATCTATCCTTTACTGGATCCCAACCTAGGAGACTGGACCAGTGTGAAGTCGCGACGCGAGATGCAGCTTCAGGATCCAAGTCGTAGCTGATAGTGCCAAAATGAGCTGTCATCGTCGAATCAAGTTCACGGAGCAGGTCTGAACTCGCTCGCCCAGAGGCCAGGTCTGAACCTCTTGCTCTTTCCCCCACAGCTACAAGGTGGTCGCGCAGCAAACGACGGCGCTTCTTAGCATTCGATGGTGGGTTCCAAGTCTTGATGGCGAGAATTTCGCCCCGGAGAAGGGACAAAGTGGGTACGAAGTCTGTGCGGCAATGTTTTGCAGCAAACTCCTTCCAAAATGGTCCTTCGAGAAATTCCTTTACAGTTTTGTGGAGAAACTGTATTATACTGCTAGGACCAACTTCAACCAACCCAAGACATCGGCTTTTGAGGCGAGTTTCCATCTCATCTATGCGGCTATGTACGTCCTCTTCACCGAGCGGTTCGGTCTTTGTTTGGAAGATCATCTCATTGTCCGCGTTTTCGGAAAACCAGAGATACAGAGCACCAAAATTATGAAGAGGCGTATTCATACCGTAATAAGCCAATTCAAGTAATTCGGAGCTTTGGTCACGGTGCTCCGGACCAATCCTCGATATAATTACTTCATACAACTCTTGAAGGTCAGAAGGAAGCCCCTCAAGTCGTCGCTGTAAGTCCTTGATATTATCGTATTTGGTAAGGCCCCAGATGAGGGAATCAGTGACAACTCTAACCCAGAGGAAAACACCGGAAGACATCGATGTGATCGAGTCTATCAATTCTCTTGAATTTTTTGGATCTCGCTTGATCAAGAGTTGCATGCGAGAGTGATTTCCGAGTCTTTCGGTAGCATAATGGCGTATATCGGCTTTAGTCAGATCGTGAATCCTTAAGCGAGGATATCTCGAGAATCCATACTCGAACTCGGGATAAGGTCTGCTCGAAACAACCATTTTGACGTTATCGAAGCCTGATAGTGTCTCCGCTAGGTCAATGAGAGAGGCTACCGTAGTTGACGAAGCGTCTGGGTCAAATTCATCTAATCCGTCGATAGTGAAGAAGAAACGTAGCTCAGAATGTTGTTCTAGAATCTGCTTTAGAGTTCTCTTGGCTTCAGGCAATGTTAGCTCGCTTTGCCGGGTCCCCCTTGACTCGGCTATGTATCGGTCCTTGAATACGAGAGATATCAAATTTCTTTCCTTGGTGAGAATCCAATGTAGAAGAGACCGGACTAAGCCCAGTTCAGTTCTTTGCTCATCCGAACCTTTATAGGAAAAGTAGAAAGAGGCGCAAAGCAGTCGCTTGCCGCTCGACCAATGATTGAGTTCCTCTTGCGTTCGGTCTTGTTCGTTGATGAATTTCACCAGTGTGCTCTTTCCCGACCCTGGTTTACCAGTGATCCAGTAGATGCGATTTTCTCCCTTGAGAAAATCCATAAAGCTGTCCCACTTGCAGCCTTCGCTGTTGTCGACCTTCTCCTCCTCGAATATCCAATGAAGCGTTTTCGGATAAGCCTCGTCGATGCTATCCTCGCGATCGTACATGCTCGGGTACCAAAGCCAGTTTAGGATTGCCTCTTCCGCCCCTACTACCAGTCCTTTACCAAGTTGAGAGTCGGTTCCAAGGCAGGAACCCTGCTCCCCGGGTGTTGGAAGGAGACCCCGTTGGGGGTCCCTAGTAGCAATGCTTATCTTATTAAGCATCTCTATTATTGTCCCACTGTCTTCTTTGTGTTCTGAGAGTGTATTCGCGATTCGCTCTAGGGCCGATAGTGCTGCTAGGCTGTGCTCGTTCTCATCACTTTGGGATGCCCGAACACCTTGTTTTAGATCTAGAAGCAATCTGGTATCGATTTCTCTTCGGATTGCATTGAGCCGTCCTTCGATCTTAGCGATATCTTTAGCATTCCATGTCCCGCTTACCACCGCCCCGATGCCTTTCAATTTCGCTTTCGGTTTCGTCTGGGTGCTCCTCAGCTTCGACGCTAATTCGTTGCCTATATCCGCTGCGCGTTTCGCAAGGGCGCGAAGATCCTATTTCAATATTAATATACACGCCGGTTACATGCTGGGCTTGGTGCATGGGGGCTTCCTGCTCAAGGAGACGCTCTTATAACGTACGTTGTTGGTTCCTCCGCTTCCCTTGCCTACATTCTTATCGAGTTCATCCAACTGGCTCTCTAGGCTCTTAGTTGCACCTTGGATACTAGTTGCAACCGTCACAAGATCTTTGTTCAGACTTGTAGTGCCTTGACAGTAGACCTGCTTGGCGTCATCGACGAAATCGGTTGAGAAGACTACCAACTTTATGACGCAGCCCATCACCGCTACCGCCAGCCCAGCAGCATCCATTTTAGGGCTAATGTCGTTGTCCGAGTGTTCTTGTCGGTTTTTACTTCGTCGGCTATGGAACGATTAAAGATTCGAGGGAGAATTAGAAGAGTTGAAATAGATTGTCTTCGAGGAACTCTAGAACAGCTACCCCCAACCGGGCAGTGATCTAGTCAGGTGGGCTGCATGACACTGCCGCATGGAGATGTCGAATCATGCATACTGCCAAGTCGCAGCATAAGCCACAAGCCACTAAAGTTGCCGATTTCGCGACGTATCCAGCTTCCCCGACATTCTATCACAACTTGTGATTGACTTAGCTACTGGGCGACCGGCAAATAGATATTTGGATCCCGATTAGTTTATGCAAATCTTATTAAATGCTGGAAGGCTATATACCGCAATAATCTGTCCTGTGCGCCTAGAGAACACCCTCGAGTTTACACGCCATGTATGCGTACTCCTTAACGTAATGCGAACATACCGGTAAGGCGTTTTGGTCCTCTGATAGCCGCAATTAATAGAAATAGTTAAATCGATATTTGTCGTACAAATCGTAGGTAAAAGCGCCCAACTCCTCGTTCAAATTACATGAGACACGAAAACATTGTGTGTTCTCTCCTCAAAAACCCCCTTCACAATGGTAAGTAAAAAGAACGTATAGCAACATGCGGCCCTGAGCGAATTGACATACACCTATTTCTTCCCCGTGGGAACCATGAGCTTCTTCATAGTGTGACGCTGGTTATTGCAAGTAGCCCCCTTGGTCTTACACCCGAAGCAAATATCGTAGTTATCCCCATCACAAGTGCAACAATCTAGAAAAACATGAGTTAACGTTAGCCGATATCTCTTCGGCCATATATGCAAATGCAAAAAACTTACGCCAATAGCAATATCCAGGCCCGACGTCTTTCCGACACTTATTACATATTAAGCTAGGAAACCACTTCGCCCGCAAGCAGCCCGGCTCCGGGTCCTCGGGCGGACTAGTCAGCGACGCGAGCGTCGCCTCCGTGGCCTCGCTTCCCAGCGTCTCCTCGATGATCTGTGCCTGCACCATGCCCGCGTGGTAAGCGATGGCGTCGGTGGCCGCGACCTTGGCGGCGACGTCAGCGGCATTTCCGCCGGTCGCGTGCTCCACCAACTGGTGGAGCTGGCCGCCCATGCCCTCGAGCGCGGTGCTAGGGTCCGTCGTCAGGCCCGTGCTTTTGTTCTGGCCGTCCGCTAGTCCCGAGCCCATGTTTTCGGTGTTGGTAATGCCCTCGACTAGATCGCCGATCTCCACACCCACGATGGCCGCCGTGGCGCCGATCGACCACGCGATGGCGGCGTCTTTGGCATTGATGTCTCGGGTTGGGGCATTTCGTCTGAGGAGCTCGGCTTGGATGATGTCGTGTTTCTTGTTGGCCACGTAGGCACTTCGGGTTTTGTAAGCGGCCAAAGCTAGGGTTAAGCCGCCCGTGAAATAGGCGCCGCTAAGGCCAATGCCGGTAGAGAAGCTGCTTGCGAGGAATTTGCGGCCGGTGATGGTTTCTTGCTGTTTGAGCTTCGCAATGGAGAAGCTCTTGACTTCCTGGCGGTAGACGTCAGCGTCGAAATCGAGCGTTTCTTCGATACCCATGGTGAAATGTGGTTTGGAGTTTTCGGCGGTATAGAAGCTATCGTAGGTAGATAGAGCGTATTATGAATTGACGTACCAACTTGGAAGATACCCTTCATGGCATTTTAGATTTAGCCGTGTATTCCCGTCTAGATATATACCATTTCGTGCGATTCTTATCTACAATGCGGCTCCGCGCGCACCATATTGCATCACATACCTCCATTTCGCCTTGTCCGTCGGATGTAGATATATTGGGGGCCAAAGTGTATGTTCCGAAGCTGAACGGAGTCATTCTTCAGCCCCCTGTGGCTCGGATCCTCAAGTGGCCCGCGTCCACGTTTCTGACAATGTCTACCAGTTGTTTCCAAGTCTCGCGTAAGCGCCAAGGGCCTTTGATCGTCCAAATATATCTTCATACGGACCCAGTCACAAGGATGGTGGAAAATCCATCCTAGTCTTCGGGTCGTTGCTATTCTCTCATGCCACGCGAGCGTACGATTAGATCTTTGGGGTTCGTGGATACAATGGTCTTAGTCACCCGCAACTCCAACGAAGATGAATACCCAGAGCGGCTTAGTCGACGGCAGACAACACGGCAGGCTGAGGCTGTGCTACCTGAATATAAAACACTAAGTATACAGCAAATGAGCATTGTCATATAATTACCTCTAAGATCAGAGTATCCAAGACTCATCCGTTTTTGCCACCGATAGACTTTACATCCGACGGTATCGACTAATTATAACAACCCTATATCATTAAGTACATGTACATACATGTATGTATGTCTCGAATATCACTCCGTTGTCAACAGCATTCGGTGAGCTTCTCACCGGGCTCTATCGGATGGGGTTTTGTATTTGGAATTGCCACTAGCAACGAGTCCCTCGTCCCTGTTGACGTATTAAGCTTTGGGTATGTTCTCCTGGTTCCGAATTGCTCGGCCCCATCCCCAACGCAAACCTCTTCACATTACTAAAGTAAGTGTACCGTAAATTTGAACGAGAAATACGATCACTGCCGAACTTTGTAACTTACCTATGTCTCAGATATTACATCTCATCACCGCTCCGTAATAAGTACATTTCGTACATACATGTACGTACATACATGTACGTACATACAGTATGTAAACGTGTAAGCTTACCACCTACATCCTAACAGTTGGCTACTCCATTACTTAATAGTAACCGGACCGTAAGTCATACCATCCAGCCTTAAAGCCTCGCCCTCCATAAACCCATGGACGTACGCCTCACCCAGCAACACCTTCGAGGCCTCCGCACTCCCACTTTCGGCCCCCCTTAACACGTGGAATAAGTTCGCCCCCTTCAACAACCACACCTCATCCCCGGACATCGTCGAATACGGCGCTAAACCCAGATACCCCTTCTCAGTCCGCACCAGCGCCTTCCCCTTCTGCCCGGCGTGCGTGGGCGAGATCATGGTGCGGTAGGTCAGGGTAGCGTACAAGCCCGTCAGCATGCGCAGACAGCCCTCCAGATCGGCCATCACAGCGCTCAGGATCTCGCTGAACGCCTCCGGCGTCGGGACCGCGGGGTGCGGGCAGCGCGCCGCGATGTCACCAAGCAGGACGATGAGTTTTGTCAGCAGCTCCCTGTCGCCGGCGGCGAGGGCGGGTAAAGCGATGCCAATGAGGCCCGACTTGACGAATGTGGCAAATTCGCTGGCGGTCTCGGCGGGCGCCGGGAAGGAAGTGTCGGTGCGTCCGGCGATGAGCGTGCGCCAGAGGACTTCCACGGGGGGCTGGCCGTTGGCGTATTCTAGTGGTAGCTCCAAGCATACTTCCAGTAAGGGGAGAAGACCGTCGTCGAAGTGTATAACGCGCTCCACGGTATCGAGCTGGAACGCCAGCGCTTCGAGTTCCTGGCCGGCTGAATCCATGTGTAGATACACGTCGGCTAATGTAGGCACGGTCGTCGATAAGCTGCTGGCGTGGTACTTGGCGCCCTGGTGCATATCGAGCAGGGACTCGACGGCGGCGACGGCGCCGGGGATGTGGAAGTGTGGCATCCAAGACGGGAGGTCGGACTCGGCTCTACAACTTAGGTCCGAGACGTAGGAGAGCATTTTGAGAGACCGGGTTTTCCACAGCAGGAGCTGTGCGGTGCGTAGCATGACTTCGGCCGTCTGCAGCGAGTAGTCCGCCCTGAGCCAGATGGGCTTGATCTGGACCCTGGCGGCGAAGGAATTCACAAACGCGGTTACAGCGTAGACCCTATCCCGAGGGTCCGTTGCTTCTAAAGTCGCCGATGAGATGAGATACCCCTGTGCGACTTCGTAGAGTTGTTGTTCAGGGCTGAGCCGGCCCAGGTGCGGGTCGTTATCCAGGTATTCGGTGCCCGCGAGGCGAATCTCACGGTGGAATGTGAAAACATACGCAATCCTCAGCGTCTCCCGCTCCAACCCGCGGAAGCTCAGGCCATGCCACTGCGCGCCGAAGACTAGACTGACGAAGAGGTCTAAGTCCCTCCAGTCGAAGCGGAGAGGGCCGCAGCAGATCAGGTGTGACTGATTGAACACCATCTCCTGCACGATCCAGATCCGACCAAACCATCTTCGTGAGAAGAACTTCACGAGTGCTGTCCAAGAATCCATGCTCCTTGCCGTGATACTGTACCTCTCGTGAAGCTCCGCATCATCATACAAATTAATCGCTCCGGCTCGAATCCCACCATCGGCAGTCGCCGAGAACGGATCCAGGGCAATCTGTTTCAGCGCGGGTGTGTATTCTGACAGGAGCGAGTAAGCCTCGCGCGCATCCTCGTCATCCTTTCCCAGCCAGACAACGACGTTCGCCGCGTTGAAGTAGATGCTGGTCATAAGCGCCACCTGCGCGGATCGCTCCGCAAGGTCGCTTTGGTTGATACACACGGCGTCGACCCAGAAGAGCGGCGGCGCTATATCAGATTCTACGTAGATATGCTGCAGCGCGTCGTGGAGGTTGAGACCAATGGGCATGCGCTGGCCATTGCAGATGACCGTGTGTGAGAGGTCGTCTTTGAAATTATCGAGGACCGGATGACCCCAAGTATACGATAGAGCCGAGTACTGCGACTTGATGGTCGCCACATCGTGAATTTCAAAGTCGAAGATAATAATGCTCTCTGAGGATCCTGATGGTTGCTCCGTCCCCTTGTACCGCAGGAACCGCGCGCTCTTGGCAGGCAGCTTTTCATAAACATGCCCTAGTTGTGACCCGTCTTTGAGAGACACGTACGGGTTGATGGATGCGAGAGGATCCATATTGGCTGATTCCACCTTATAACCAGATAATAGAAGAATGAGGAGCCTCGGAGAACATGAACATTACGTGTTCTGTCGCCAACATTATGATGATCTAGGCATGATTTTATGAGCGTTTAGTGTATCGGCTGCCTGTTTTTCAGCTGAGGTGCTCTAGCCTCACCGAATTATAGCGCTGTGCTGTACGTGGCTGTGAGATGAGTTGCATCGCCCCAATAGGTGCAGTAGCTTAAGATTGTGTGTGGTATTGATCTTCTCAGCTCAGAGTAATCGCTTTAACTTGATTAGAAAGGTCGCCGAGATATGTGATAATGCGTGATATCACGAGCCGTTGGTGGCCCTGGACAGCTGGTACTCTGTTATATCATCGTCGATTAAGGGGGTCGGCTCTAGGCTAGTCGCTAAGGGCCTAAAATATACACCAGGGGTGACGGATATCACTTGTCTACTATATTTACTAGTATTCTCAGGACTTGGAATCAATCGAGAACAGTTAAGTCATGTTCGTGTGCGCTTTTTACGTACACATGTTAGACCTCAACGAACATCATATTTCGTGGCATGAACATGAGCTCATGTAACTGGACCGACATAAGTAAACTCGAGGGTGAAATTTTGAACATAAAAGATGCCTATATGTAATCTATTTATTTATCGCTCACCAAAAGGTCATACCTATGGACATACGAACTCTCTTTTACCCTATGTCGAGCACAAAATCGTCTGCGCACATTCCAAACTCATCAATCATTAAAGCCGGGTCCTACAACTTCAGAAGCCATTCGGCATGCTCCTGCCGGTAAGCTTGTCCGGGAAGCCGAAGTTGATGCCGAAGGGCGGGTACACGAATCGCTGGATCTTGCCCTCCTTGACGAGGCTGTCGGAGTAGTCGTTAAGGATCTTCATGTCGTCGGCGTCGAGGTCGACGATCTCCCGGTTGGCCTTGATGCGCGATTCCGTGACTGACTTGGCCAGCACCGTTGAGCCGCGGGCGACTATTTTGAGAATTAGAACACTTTTTCGTCGAGAGAGCCGTAAAATGCATTTAGGCAGTGAAACTCACCGTGGTAGCTCAGCAGCACCGTCCCGGGACTAACACCCTTCCTCTCCGCGACCTTGGCCACAGCCTCGCTTTGCATGAGCGGGCCACCCGTGCTACCGAGGGGGCTGTACGCGACAATATGAATGCCCTTTTCCTTGCAGAAATCCACCACCTCCTGCTGGGGCAGCGCGGGGTGGTTCTCAATCTGATTGATGGCGGGCACCACGTCGGCCTTCGCGAGCAGCTGCTCGAGGTAGGGCTTGCTATAGTTGCAGACGCCGATGCCCCTCACCTTGCCGGTGCCCAGGAGCGCCTCCATCTGCTTCCAGGTGGCCACGTGGTCGTGGTCCCAGACGATATCGCGCGAGCCGTCCGGCAGCTTGGGGAAGCGGTCGTCGTTGCCCTTGGGGTTCATGCCGACGGGCCAGTGGACGAGGAACAGGTCCACGTAGTCCAGCCCCAGCGCCTTCAGCGATTTGTCGAGGCCGAGCTCGACCCGCGAGGAGTACGTGTTCCACACTTTCGTCATGATGAAGATGTCCTCGCGTTTGGCGTACCCCTTGTCGAAGGCGGCCTTGAGGCCTTGCCCGACCTCGTCCTCGTTCCCGTAGCAGTATGCTGCGTCGATGAGCTTGTAGCCGTATTTGAGCGCGTTCTCGACTGCGGCGGCGACTTCGCCCGGAGCAGATTGCCATGTTCCTGTATTTCGGGCCCGTGTTAGTGGAGAGCATGTATGTATATGAGACGTTGGCGCTTATATGCACGATTCTAGGGGCAGAGAATTGCGACTGAGCAGGTCCATGATGTACCGCTCGCGAACCACAAGTGAATTCATCATAGGCACTGCATGTTTCTGTCTTGGAAGTCTCGTCGCGTGAAGTGAGAGAGGGGTGAATTCGACATACCAAAGCCGAGAGCGGGGATATCCTGGCCCGTGTTAAGCTTGAAGGTAGAGGGGGCCATCGTGAATGTGTGAGTGGTGTGCGTATCTGCTAACAAGCTTCTATTCTCGAGATATTCCGGTAAACTTCGTATCGACTATTAAAAATTTTAGAGAAAAAAGAAAAGATCTAACTTTGTATATTTTCTCGGCCTACGATATAACTTCTGGCGGCTACATAACGGTATTTATTATGGCGCAACCGGTAAAATGGGTAGCGAGCCTATCTACATGAAGTAGCACGGATAGGGGCTAGCTACGCATAGTCTACCCACCGTACACTTAGCTTAGTACCAGCCCGCTCGCGATGGCTTTAGTTAGCTGGGGTTGGTTCCGGGGTTTGAGGCGTCTGTCTTATTTATCTTGGCTCTAGATTCTATAGTACTTACAGGTTACTGCAGCTGTTGCATATCACATACTCAGAACCATTTGCGAAGGGATTATCTCCCGTTTTTATGAGAAGTACCTAATGGATATAAGTGGTGAGGGCTATATTGTCGACAACCGGGTAAATACTACCGAAACTTATAGTTGTCCTTATACTCAACCTATATACATGTAATCTCGTAGTCTCTGACGATTCTCATGTACATAGTCCACGGCCTTCCACGGCCTATGTACGATACAGATATGCATCCAATATAGTTACATGACTTACAGGATATACCTTGGACATTTTACCTACCTACCTAAAATAGTAGATCCCGCTGGTACGCCGGCTTCTGCACGCTACCCCACCACATGGTGAAGGTCGGGTAGTCGGTGCCCGAGGCACGTCACTGGTCGAATAAATCATGGGAATCGTTCGGCGATGCGATTCAGCACCACCTCCATACGCACAGGTACATATGTACTATATAGTCAGGTACAGGAATTATGCATTGATGGTACGTACGGAGTCATACATGTATGTATAGAAGAATGAATAATGAGAAGTAACTCGAGTATATACAACTTTCAAGTCAACTGATCATTTGGGTTTCATATAGACCAAGTCTATTGAGCTAATGCGGGTGGGGATTATAGACTCTCTTTCTAAAAATGAGAAGACATCTCGGTCGGATCTAAGACCGAGTAGTGCTGGGCAACAAGTGGGATATCTGTCTTAGTAAACAACACGTATGCTTCCTTGGAAGGAAATTGACTGTGTGTCTATAGACAAGTATAGCCTAGTACATGGAGATCTTGTCGCTCCGTACACATAGGGGTGGGGTCGAATGGTCTCTGCTTGGACTATACAACACAGGTCAGAATCCTGTAGACTTCAACATAGTCACTGACATATAGATAAACAACTGCTTCTCATAGTTATTTGAATTCAGGATCCAGCTAGAACCAAAATGGTATATTTTCAGTTCGACGGATATGCTATGCACAATCCGCATCAACCCAGGTCGCCGCCATGCATGCATGCCATTACAAGTCTATTAAGTGTAGCCCAACTACTAAAGAGTCCCGAAACCAGGGGGGGGGAGGTAGCGTAGTGGAATAGTGTACAGAACAGAAAGTAGTAATAGTAGTAGTAGTACACCGGCGTCGCTACTAGTAGGTCTTCGTCTATCTCATCTCGTCTCGTCTCGTAACTCCGTCTTAACCCGCGATGAGGACCCATAACCTGTATCAAGAGTTAGGAGGATGTCCCATTACCAAAGCATAGTAGGTAAGGGGCGAGGATAGTAGGAACATAGGAACAATACTAACAGGAAGAATATCATCAACACTCCGAACATCTTAGCAATCAGCCACCTGTTGCTCGATACTCTAGACCAGTACTTGAGCAGCTCGCGCTGAGCGCCCTGGACGTTGTCTACGACGTCCTCGGTATTGGCATCGATGCGCTGAATCATCTCGCTCTGCTCCGATACCATCTGCGCCAGCTGGCCGAAGATTGATCCCAGCTCGCCGATCGTCTTCTCGATCGCTTCGATTGCCTCGCCTCGTTGTTGGATGTACGAGTTCTGCGGTGCCGCCTCCTCCATCAACAACATCTGCTGATCGTTCATCGGTCCTCCAGGTGGATTTAACGTGAGCAGGTCTGCGCCGGGCGATGGGGTCCCCCGATTTGGTGTACCATATAATGGACTCGCCGACTGTTGCAGGGACGATGACTGGGCGTGCTGCGACACAGACGAGATGAAGTTTTCGGTTCGCGACCGCGACGCTTGGATATTCTTGGTGCGCACTTCGAGTACGTCTTTGAAGTTTGCGCCCACATCGCTGAGCTTGCCTTGCAGCATGAGCACGATATTCTTGTTGTGTTCGCCCTCCTGGTCTGCCTTGGGGTGTTGTTGCCGCGTAAGGGCCTGCAGGCTGCCGATTTGTTGGTTTAGGGAGGATAGGTCCTGTTTTATTCTAGAAGAGCAATGCCATATTAGAGCAGATTTCACTACACTTGTGTCTCGGGTGCATCTTACATAAAAGTAAGCTCGTTGATCTCGACCGGTCGGTCGTCAAACAGCGTCTTGCGCTTTGCTAGTTGCGCCAGCTTTTCTAATTTGCCCTGCCAAAGCGCGTCAGTAACGACTTTGCATACCCCGTCTTAGTGAATGGCGAGGTAATACCATAGTGGCAGCGATCCCGCGCCCTATTTCCGCAGCGCGCCTAGCGAATTCGGATCTCCGGTGCGGTTGCGCGTCGCCATTGGCAGCAGCCTTTTGTGAATCTGTGAGAAGCGATCTCCTCTGCGCGCCGACTTTGGATGAGGCCTGGCGTTTCTGCACTTGTGTTAACACGGACCGGAACTCGGCCGTGCGATCTTGTATCGAAGCGACGGCCATCCTGACGGTTTGCCGGGATGGCTGTGTAGGAGTTGAGAAAAGGCAATCTTTGGTTTATGCCAATCGGGTTGAACGGATTAAGGATATTTCGCTTTCGCAGTAGCACTTAGAGAAATCGAAAGGAATCGCGGGTAGGACGTAGAGACTCGTTTCGGCCAAAGATGGAATCGAGGACGTGTGGAATTCGAGATCGAAGTCAACGTGGTAATAGCGAGAGATCGGGAAAATCGGGTAAAGGAATGGTTCTGCGGATTTGGAGGGTTCTAGATGCGAATTGATAATTCTTTAATTATCTAGAGCGACGGGCGGCAGATTGGATGAGCGATCCAGACTTAGGTTAATATGGTATTTGATGTCTTATCTGGAGAAAGAGATTGTGTAAGAATGTGTTTTGTTGGTGTTTGGTTTGTTAGTAGTCTTCTAAGGCTGAACTCTCCTGAGGCCAGTTTCTAATTATGAAATTACAGGCTTGATTGGGTTGACAGGGATTCGAATTCGACGCTGCGGCGTGGCGGTGCGATTAATCTCGTGTAGGACAGTACGTAATGTGGATACGAAACAGGTACGTATCTTCCCTGCCTTGTTTCGAATCGTCTGAGACATTGACTTTGTGGCTCCCTTACCTGACTAGTGTGGCTGAGATAATCATTACGTGTGGCTGCTTGGTAAGTCATGAAGCTATTTCGGGCTATTTCCTAAGCCATTACTCACTCTTATTGATATCAATTGATCTTTCTTATGACACAATATCTTGTCTGTCACTCGAAGCACAAAATTGCATGCATGAGACGAAATTTGAGCAGCGTAACTCGTATAATATTAATCCCCTCAAGTCGCAACCTACTCCTGTATAAAACCATCCGATCTGAGCCTCCTTACATCATGTAGGTAGGCCACCGAGTAAATAAGTACCTCAGGTACAGGTATTTATGTAAAGTAACGCATAAACAAAGCCATTCTCAAAGCCAAGCCTACACTGAATTTAAACTTTTCGACAAAACCGACCAATTGATTCGTTTGAGAAAGCGGATAGACAGATAAATAGACAAGCTCCGCCGGGGTATGTAAATAGATAGCCAAGATTGATAGAACAAAGAAAAGCAACCTCGTGGAAAAAGGCAATAGAGGATTGTAGTCGGTGGCACATGTAGGATGTGGTAACCATACGCGTAAAAAGCCCGACAGAAGAAACTCTAAATGACATCCACCGGAGTAGATCCTAGACTTGACCAATGAACGCTAGACGTGTTCTTTGAGTTCGTAGGTAGGTAGCATGGTAGGTAGGTAAACAAGCATGTGGAAAGGGAATCATCAATCCCAATCCCCGAACTCGCCCGCCCCATACGGATTCCACTCCTGGCCGGGATACGACGTCGCGCTCATAACCGGTATCCCATCATCATCAGTATCGTTCACGGCCGGCAGCTCCGCCGGCTGGTCCACCAGGATCTTCTCCTCGGGCTCCGTGCTGATGGGGATCGGCTGGTGTTGCTCCTGCTGCTGCTGCTCCGGCGGCGGCGTCGGCTCTTCCGGTATGCCGTCCTCCATGATCACGCCTACGCCGGGGGAGATGGCCGCGCCGGCTCCGACTCCGACTCCCGCTCCCGCGACAGCGCCGCCGTTGACGGCTGCGCCCGCGTACTTCGTATTCTCGTGCCCGGGAACCGGCCTCTGCACCGGCGCCGGGCCCGGCACATGCTTACTGCTCCCCATCCTGGGCGTAGCATCGTACAAATCATCCTCCCCGCCCTTCTCCCTCTCAAACCCATTCGCGCGCTCGACATTGATATTCAAGCTCGCATTCGAGGCTTGATGGTACGGGCGCGCGCCCGCACCCATACCTGGCTCGGGACTCACGCTCGTCGCGCGGTTGCCCAGGATATCCGGACTAAGCGACCCATTCCCACTCGCATTTCTAGCCGCAGGCTCGTTCGGAGCGGGGGTGTTCGCGGCGGACATCTTGCTCACGAGCCGCACGGTTGGGGGCTGGGACTGGGCTTCGGGCTCCTGGGCCGCGGAGACATAGGCCGTCTGGTTGGGTCTCGGACCGCCCGTCGGCGAGAACGGGCGCACGGAGGCCGGGGCAACGTTCTGCGGGGTGCCCGGCTGCAGGACCGGAGGATGCGCGTGGGCGTTGCTCATTGCCGTGGCGATATGCTGGTGATGCGGGCGCTGGACGTCGTCGCTGTCGCTGGGAGGCGAGACGTTCGGGTCCGAGGGCTTGGAGTGTAGCGTGTTGCCCAAGACTGGCGCATCGGGCTTGCGCTGGGATTGTGGGCTGCGCGCGCTGTCTGGTGCGCTGCCCCAGTTCGAGCTGGACGGGGTCTGGAGCTCGGTGTTTTGAGGCTGCTGGGTGTTGCCTTGCGCGCCGGCCTGGGGTTGCTGGGGCGCTGGAGCACGGGCTGCTTGGGCGGGTGCGGCTTGGCCTTGGCCTGCGGGACGGTCAAACCTGAAGTCGTCAAGTGGCTGTTGGGGTGGTGGAGTGGGAGCCATGTCTAAGAACGTGCCTTGCTCGGATGGCGTCGGAGTACTTGATTCAGAGTCGGTTGTCTGTCTCTGCATAGCCTGCGGCGGTATACCTTGTAGGCCCGGTTGTAATTGTGCAGGATGTTGCCCATACGCAACGCCTGGTGGCATTGGTCGAGGACCCCATTGCTGCGGAACACCTTGTGGTGTGAAAGTCTGGAATTGTGGTTGTGCAGGCGGTGGGCTAGGCCGTCCGACGTTGTACGGCGAAGGGGCAATCATGCCAGCGTTGCCGTAGCCGTGAACGGCCTCATAGCCGGCAGGGATAGGAACCATATCATACTGAGGCTCTTGGCGTTGTCCAGGTGCTCCTCGTCCCTGGCCGGGTCCGTGAGGTCTGAAGACCATCATCATCTGCTGGCCGCGGCCGGCTTGCATCTGTGGTGGCATCTCGCCACGCCCGGCTCCCTGCATCATCGGAGGACCCATTGGACCGAAATTCGGTGGCCCTTGGGGCTGTGGCACGCTTCGGCCTTGACCGGGCTGCATCGGACCTTGGGGAGTACTCATAGGGCCCAGAGGACCAGCCGGCGATGGGCCGGTGATTGGAGGACGGTTCATGTTTGCTTGCTGGGGGCGTACCATACTAGGAGGAGTTTGGTGACCGGGTGGAGGTCTCTGCTGCGCAACCGGCTGGTTGGGTTCTGCCTGCTTACTACCTCGCTTAAACGCACCGAGGAATTTTGACGCCGCGCTCTTCTCCTTCGACTCTTTAGGTGGATGAGGCTGCCCAGTGGGTTTATCCTTGCCATTGCCATCGATGCCAAAGAATTTGGAGATAGTGCTCTGCTGGTCTGGCGCTAGAGCGGGGAATCCCAGGGGCCTTGGCGGCTGTCCTTGAATGTTTTGGTAAGGTGGCCCTGGATGCTGCGGGTTAGCAAAAGATACATTAGCCCCCCAAGCTTGAGGGTTCTGCCGCTGGTTGTGTTGTGGGTTGGCCCCGGATAGAGCTGAGGGATAACCAGCTGGACCCTGACCCGGCTGTGACATGCCAGACGGTCCTTGGGACGTTTCGTGTAGTTGACCCGGTCCCTGCTGGTCCCGTGAAGGCATCGGCCCGAGTGGGGAGAGCTGTGCGCCTGCGGCGGTTGGAGAAGTCACTCGGCCGGGTTGAGAGAGCATAGGGGGGTGCCCCGGGGATGGGAGTGACGTCTGGCGTACGTGTCCTAACTTACCAAGAGTTGGGCTTTGCTGGCCAGATGGAAGATGGCTAGACGATCTCCTTTCGTCCTCGGCGCTCTCTGGCCGAGAAGCTGGGTCGCCAGTTCTCGTTGAATTTGGCGTCTGCTGTATGGAGTTTGGGGGTGCTGGGCCCGATGCGATTGATGCTCCATCCGGCCTCGAACTTGAACCCACGGGCTTTCTGGTTGGAGTGAACCGGGATCCTTGCGGCGACCCTCCACCGTCGAGTCGGTCGTGTGAGGACTGGTGTGAGAGGCGGGGCGCTTCCCTAGGAAGCGCACCAGATACTGCGAAGCCGTCTTCACCTCCGGGATGCTGGCCAGTACCTGGTCGAATATTCGCCAGCGACCCTTGTTGAGACAGCTGGGATCGCTGGCCAGGTGAAAGTTGTGATCCACCTGGCTGATTCTGAGAAGAGACTGTTATTTCTGAAGGGCGTCGTATCATAACTGCTTGCGCAGTTCCAAGGAACTGGGGTGAGGTAGGTGACTGTATGTTCTCCGGTGGGTTGAGCTGGCCAGGCGGCATAGGCCGTCGCATGCCTTGCTGTCCAGGTATACCCTCTTGCATGGGAGGGGGCTGACCAGCATACATGGGATGCGGCGCGAATTGGGCTTGTCCAGGAGGCGGCATCTGGCCAGGCCGAAATTGTTGGCCTGGCTGCATAGGGAATTGTTGCGGTGGTCTTTGGCCCGGTGGTGGTGTTGACTGATTCTGTCTTGAATCCGAAGACTTTCCTTGCCTATTGAAAAGTCCGCCTAGGAAGCCGTGCTTCTTTTCACGATCGTCTTCGCCTTGGTGTTGTTGAGCTTCAGGTGGGCGAGGCCCACCCATACTACTCCGTCCCGGTCCAGTCGAGGTAAGCCCCGAGAACCCTGGCGGACCATGAGGCCCCTGTGGTGGTTGAAGTCCTGTTTGTGCACGAATCGGACCTTGCATGGAAGGGCCCGCAGGATACGCAGCGCTGGGCTTCGCAGGCTGGTCATCCTTAGCCCCGTCCTTAGCATTCCCGACCCCTTTAATCATCCCCGTAAGCTCGGAAAGCCGTTTTTTCATTGATGCAGGTTCCGGACCATCGTCATGATCAAAAGTAGAGGTCCTAGGCAACCCCAGGTTAGATTTCTGCTTTGGCTGGAATTTGTTATGGTTGTTCATGACGCCGAAGAACGATCCCTTCTCCTTTCCGGACGCGTTCTCTAAATTTTGTGACCCTGATTCGGCACCCGTATTACGACGATTAGTCAAACTGAAGAAACCTGAACCTCGCCTGCCCCCTCCGGACTGCGGCTCCTCGCTTGTCACGCTCGAGACCGAGACCTCATCGACGCGGACTATTGATACGAGTTGTTAGATATTGAGCTCGGACTTGGTTATGGCAGACTCACCATCGGGCTCTTTGTTGAGTCCGGCATCACGGGCACTCCGTTCTCCTTGATTCGCAATGTTATTAGTTTGACCCTGAAGAAGCGGGTGGCCGACCTGCGACGGGGGGAACTGCTGAGATTGCTCGGGTGCATGAGGAGCAAATATGTTGTGCTTACGGAATCGCTCTGCTGAGACCGGAGGTATACTATTACTGTTGTTCCTCGGCCGCGTCTGTGGACCTCCCTGCATCCTAACCGGCGGCGACGCCTCTTCGGTCTCTTTATCCAACGCGAAATAGCTGGGTTGCTGTTGCGGCGGGCTATTCGCTCCGGGCCGTTTGTGTTGGTGGATCAATGGTTCAGAAAGTACGGACTCTTCCAGCTTCCACGTACCACCTGGCGGAAATTTGTGAATGGGGTTGCCGCCCATCTGCGATATGAAGGGTTGGCCCGCGTTGTGCATAGGCAATGGACCAGGCTGACCTTGCATCTGACCGAATTGATGAGGCGGGCCTACGGGACCACCTCGTCCCATGGACATTTGCTGATGGAATCCATTGAGCTGGGGGGCCCCTCTACCGGCTGGAAACCCGTTGGGAATTGGAACTTGGCCGTTGGCGAACTCAGGATGTTGCTGAGGTGTTGGCTGGTTGAAGCTCTGAGGTTGGTTGAAATGCGCGGCGGCCTGATCACCTTGCGCTTGGCTCGGGATGTGCCCATTGCCATTTTGATAATTCATGCCGTCTTTTATGGGAGGAACCGGCGGTATCTCATTATCGGAAGACCCTACTGGCGATGGAGTCCCGTCGTCGTCGTCTCCACCGAGCTTCTTCCTCGTTAACAGGTCGAATGTCGAGGTGCGGCGGATGGGTGGCAGCGGAGTAAAACCAGAGACCGGTTTGGATTTTCCTTGAAAGTTGGGATCACCGAACGCTGGCGATTGGGCCCTGTCAGCGGCCATGGGGACGGTCATAGTCTGACGCGAGCGGTCAATTAAATTGGATTGGTTGGTTTAAGGACTAATAAATCCCGAGACGTCACTTCGCGCGCATTCATTCCATACGCTATTGGTAACTAAATGCGCAACATTATATTTGACAGCACCTTTGATTCGAGTGCTAGTGTAGAGCCTGCTGCAATGCTGCCGGCCTTGTCGTCTGGCATACGTTTACAACCCCTTCCTCAAAAAAATCGCACTGCTGCTGGTTCAATCGTGAAATCGCGAATGGGCTATACTTCGACAATCAGGACGGACGCGTGCAATTGACGAGCAGCGAAAGCTGAGTTGTCGTCGCGAAATTGTCGAGATGTGGTTTCGGGCGTGGAAGAAGAGCGTGTCTCGGAGACGGGGTGAACTTGGGTCAGGAACGGGAAACGAGACGCCAAGAACGAGGGTTCGAAAGTACCTCAGCAGCTGAAGATACAACCCGTTCCTAAGGGACACGACTACAGTGAGTATTCTGGGGGGCTCGGCGGATAGATAGGACGCGCAAGTGACCGACAATAATGGAAACAAGAGGAAATTAGAAAGGTTGAGTTGGAGAGGCAAGATGTTCGCATGTATGAATGACTAGGAGGCGGAATCTTGAATTGAAATTGCTAGGATGCCTAGAAAGGCTGGGATGGGCTAGACGACGGATGGGACGGGGATGGGAGCTAGGCTGGCTGGGTGAGCGAGCTGGATGGGCTGGATAGGCTGGTAAGATGGATTGGCGGGATCCAATTTTTTCATTAATTATGCCTGTAGCTCTTGAGAGCTGGCTTGACCTAGTTGGCTAGGCTTAGGCTTCCTTGGCTTGTCTGGCGACGTCGCGACGATGATGATAATGAGCCCCCGGTCCGCTCGTGTCTCTTAACCTCGTCTGGGTCCTTATGGCTTACTTGATTGGTAGAAGTGGACGGACTAGGGCCCCTGTTCCGTAGTTCTGAGTAGAGCGAGCGAGTAGGGCTGGGAAACTCCTCCGGATGTCACAGGCGACAATTACATGCGCAGGTAAAGAAGCACGAGCCAGTTAGCTCGGGTGGTGATGATACTGTAAAATAGACGATGATGACAACCTTGGGGGCTTAAAAGTAACCCTTTGGCTCTGGGTCGTTATAGATTGGGGGCGTAATAACGAGTCCTTCTGATGTGGAGAATATTGCTGCTGTTGTGATGCGCTGGAGTGGCTGTGTTGCTTGAATGCCCTCTTCTCATCCCTCCTCCAACCAATGAGGGCCAATGAAGTGGGAGACGCAAATGAGGATAGCGGCGAAGACTGTTTGCGCGAGGGATGGCTTCCCCTGTCGGCACGTGCAGTCGCTGTCAACGTCGCCGTCGAACCTGGTCCGGCTCCGATTGTGCTAGTTATATTAGTTGGATTCCTTTAATAACGGACCTTACTCCATTGATTTCCCCGTGTTTTCGATTGTCCGTGTACTATGACTGATCTTGATACCGCAACCGCCGAGAATGACGACGATGATGCCTGATGTCGTACTTATCAGCGTACGCCTATCGGGACTGAACAGTCCAAAGGAGATACTGTAAATATTCGTGAAATCGCTTCGAAATACCAAAATTCTATTAATATCCAACAAAGTTCCCAGCTTTTCGTAGCGGCAGCTGGTTAAGCCTCCACATATGGAGTATGGTAGTAGTGCTAAATAAGCGGAATGAATAGGGAGTAGTGGGCGGGGATAGAGTGGGATACTTAGTAGAATGTAATTATCGTCTGTTCGATTGTCGAATGCCTGTCTGTACGGAAGTACATATAATTCCAGGGCCAATAGACAAACAGGCGAGAGACAGGGAAAAAGTACTCCTATCGACTGTAGCAATGCGGCTGCTTGTATATCCATAAGCAGTACTATGTAGTCATGGAAATGTACATAGCCGCGACCAAGCCGTTACTCCTCAGTGTCTCTCGTACAACGACCTGAGTGATCTTCATAGGACTCGTTTCTCGACGAATCTGACCAACGACAGAATATACATATCGAGGGGAACAGCCGAGACACGTTACACAAGTACACTGCAAAAGAACACCCGATCCCTGGTACTTAAGTACTGGTTGGCCCGTTCGGGAAACAGGCGCATACAGATCATGATTTTGGGACTTTGCACGACGGGCTTTAAGATGAAAGCTTCGATCCCAGCGATTGGTCTGCCCGGGGCTATGTGCTAGGTACCTAGTAGGGAAGGATTTGGTACGGGATATCAAATTGGAGCGGGTGATAATAGAAAGTTGCCAACAACTAGGCAAGCCATTTAGATCGAATTACCTATTTCCTATCATGATCGGTCAACCCATCCTTTCAAGAAATCGTACAGACATCCCACCCCTCACCGCCACCGCCGCCTGCTACCGTTTTGCTCAATCCGATTTGCAACACGTATGCCCAAGACATAAATAAATAAGTACAATATGTATCAGAAGGCTAGAAAGGAAGAAAGGCGACATGAGAAGACTATGCGCCCCCGAAGTGACGGAATAACGTCTTCGCGGTCCGCCGGCTCGTGGTTTCTTGATTAGAAGAATTACTGCCAGTCGAGTTGAAATCCATTACCGCTGCCCGATTATGTCGTCCTCCTGGTCAATGGGTGGAAATATGCGTGAGAAGGTGGGAGAATATTAAAAAAGCCCCTTATCGCCCCTCGCGCGCACGAAGCTTATTCTTACCCTTGTTGAACAGCTTCATACCCGACTTCATCCCCTTGTTGCCGAAAGCGCCGGCAGCTTGCAACAGTTCTTTACTCTTTGCTCCAACTTGGTTACTAGAAGAACCGAAACTACTCATAGGTTGGCCCGTAAACATGTGCTGCAGATTACCAGTTGAGACTCTCCCTGGTGGTGCGGGTGGTGCGCCGGGATTACTGGCATTTAAGTATTGTTGATAGTATGGCTGTTGATTCGGTGCTGGAGCACCGAACGAGGGCATTTGTCCTTGGGCTGTCGAAGGCTGCATTCCTATCGTTGCTGTTATTCCATGGTCCGGTTGGCTATACATGTATGCAAGCCAATTTGACAGGCCAGAATCCATCGAGTAAAATTGTCCTCGCGTTTCATCAAATTTCTGAATTCTCTGGTCAATCGACACCAAGTTAAGGATATCTCTAAACGCCATGACCTTCGCTTGTGGGATTGAATGAGCCACTGGGGCCGGCTGAGTACTAGGAGACGATGAGGGCGCTGATTCTACCGGATTGACCAAGGCGGGATGCTGATCTGCTGACGAAGTATTTGATGACGATTGAACGAGCACCTTTTCCTTCTCCTCGGCGAGTGACAAGCGGGAGGCTTCGAGACCTCCCGGAGCTATCGTCCGAGTCGGAGGGCTCTGCTCTGCCGCTCGCGAATCCGGGGAAGGGGGTTCGAGCGTTGTCGACGATTGATCTCCAGGCGCACGACTGCTGACTTGAGAAACTTGATGAGATATAGTGCCAGTACCCTCGGCTTGAATATGTAAGACGTTAGGCGACGTAGCCGCCGTGTTTGGCTCCGTTACTGTCACTTTCTCATCTTGTCTTTGATCGCTCGGGGTGGAGTCCTGGGCTAACACTGGCGCGCTCGGCTTCGTTTCCACAGGATCAACTCCGGTTTTCTCGGAGTCGTCCTCCCATGAAAACCGCCTTGTTGGTCGACGCGCGTTCTGCTGCTCTGGACTCCGATGTGGGCTCAAGGGAGCAATATCTGGGAAGGTTTCTTTTTGCAAATTTGGACCAGGCGTGGACTCGGTTTCATTATCGCCGTAGCCAGCTAGTTTAACTCCTTGCTTCAGAATTTGGCCTGTTTCTTGTAGAGACTTTTCCTCCGCCGGGGCCAAGTAGTCATCGTAGACACCAGATAGGTAGGTACTCTCACGAGTCAGCATACCCGGGGTGGGCTCACGAGCACCACCACCGGACGAACCCAGAATCATACTCGCATCAGGTGTAATAGTCGGACTTGCACTCAAAGATTTGATTATCTCCTCTCTAAGTTTATCGCTCTCCTTTTCCGGTGATGCAGTATCAACAGTACTCATTGTCGACTTCCGCCCCTGGGTTACCGGTGTCGCGAGATCTGCCGAAGCGACAAAAGATCTGCGTGGGTTCAACGGCGCGGTGGGTGGAAAAACTGGTCCAGTAGTCGCAGAGCTTTGTTGGGCCGACGATAATTGGGATGGTGAGCTCTTGTAGTTGGAGTATGGCGGCGCCATGTCTTTCGCCTTTGAGGCTTCCTGTTCGTTCTGCCGTAAAGTATCGGATGAAGCAAGTGGGTTATCCGTTTTCAAATGCGGAAGAGATTGAGGTGTTGGGTGACGACCTGGTCCAGCAGCAACCACCTTAGAAGCTACAGTCTGATCGTGTTTTCCTGTTGGGCTATTGAAGTCGTTTTCTCCAGACTCGTGCGTAATTTTATCTGCTGCTATTGCTCCCGAATCCCCGGCCGTTGATGGCAATTTCCGGACGGTGGTGGTTGGCTCGAGGTCATCAGGCTCTGCGTGGCTATCTTTCATTGGAGACACATCGGAATTTGCAATGCTGCGCAAGGAGGTCGGTCCGGGCCCCTCGGCCCTTTCTGCGGGCGTTGGTAGTTCGGAACCGGCACTGACAGTTTCTGAGACCCAAGTCCCAGGAAGCTGAGGTCTGGAGGCGGGTTGATGCATCGTATTTGCGGGATCTTCTTTCTTCGGCTCCAGAGGTGGCATAATACTGTGGGGATTAGGCTCAAGCTTTGGGCCATCCAGTACGCTAGGAGCATATTTCTCTTCAGCAAAGCCTGTAAGGGTACGCCGCTTGTCGTCCGGTCCCGTTGATGGGCCGAGCTTGGCATTCGCAACATCCGTCTGCGAGTGTTGGTCATCCGGAATTGGGGATAGGGAAGGCCGTACCGGAGAACTATTACCTCCAGTAGTTGAGAAGAGATCGTCGCCAAACCCAGACAAACGTGCTAGATTAGGCAACTTTGGACTTGTAGATAGACGCGGAGGATTCACGCGTCCTTGATCTGCCTCCGTTTCATCCCCGGGAGCTCCAGGCCGAGGACTAGCAATTCCATGTTCCATACCATATCTACTCTTCTGTTCATCCACGCGTGTTGGGGTTTGTTTCAATCCGTGGGCGTTATCGGAGCCCTCATTACTCTCAAAGCTAGTACCTCGCCGCTGTTCTGTAGAGGAACGAACATTTGCGGGCGAAGAGACCCCGTCGCCGCGAACACGACCACCCTCCATACTGGCTCTGCTGGATTCCATAGATCTCCGTTCTTTCTCCCTTTCTTCCTCTACGCGGCTGTAGATGTCTGCTGGCCTTACAAAATATGAGGGCTTCGTAGCATTGCTCACTGTACCGCTGGGAGACGCTGCTCGTTGCGTCGCCTGCGGCTGGGTGCTTGAGCTAGATTCCGGTCGGGAATCGGGCCTGGGTGCATCCATATCACTATGACTAGACAACTCCTGCCGGCTCATACTGCTTTCGCGGAGAGGGAAACGGGACGACGGGCCCGGGCCTTGACTCGGGGCAGATGAGATGGTGTCGGGGGGTCGAAATCCTGGAGTGAACCCGGTTTGTATATGTAAGGATGGTGTATTGTTAGAGGTTCTCATTGCAAGCGGGCTACGCGAGCGGGAGTCGGTGGTGGCGGGCGGTTGTGACGAGCTCCTCGATTGTTGGCGTAAAGCAGCGACTCTCGGTGCAGGTTGAGGTTCAGGTTCGGGTTCGTCATAATCCTCCTCGTATTCATTTCCCCAATCATCGCCGTCGTAATTTTGAGCCTTCGCTTCAACCCATTTTTTCGTTTTGGTTCGGTTTACATTCGTCTTGTAGGTGCTTGGAGTGGAAGGTGTCCTTTCAATGAAGTGAAAGCGTCAGTGGCAAATAATTACGAAATCGCACAAGCTGCACATATCGGCATAGCAATCTCTGGTGTGCAATGGCAGGGGGATATGCTCACATTGGAGAGAACGGACTGTTGCTCCGAACAACATTATTGTACGACCCTTCGTTCATCGTGGCGAATCGAAGAATATCTTGTCTATTGCGACATCTAGCATGAACCGGGTCGGAATCCGCGGTTCGCAAAGAGGGGAGAAAATGTGGTAGAATATGCGAAAGAATAGTCCCCTCGGAACAAAACACACAAATGGATTAAGTATTATATTAAATGCGCCGAATATCCGTCTCTATGGTTCCCGGGAGGAAGGAGGTAGAGTTCGTAGGTGAATAATTGTAGGAAGATTATCACGAAACTCGTCAGGCGGTTAAAAGTCCGATCCGGTCGATGAAGGGCGAATCGCAGTCATAAATCGAATACAGCCAGAGCGGGAAAGGGTATAAGAGGGGGGGCGGTATAGGGGACCGGGGTATCTGCTTGAATGATCGATACTTGATATTCGATACTACAATGGACCCAAGAACGCATGAAGGAGGGAGTCTGGGTCGATGCGACTTGAAGGTGACGGCGAAGACGTAAACTTAAGAATACTGAAGGAAGTTGAAAAAAGTGCCAGAATGAATTGGATGACGATAGTTGGGATAATTTGATCATAATTTGCTCCAAAGTAAGGGCAGGGTAAGTACTATCCACCGTATTTGTCCAGCGTAATCCATGTCCGCGGGTAGCTCCCATTCGTACTGTAAGTTGGGCTTGTACTTTACATGAGGATCTGCTGCAAGTACCTGCTAACTCTATCGAAATACGTAATCCCGCAGTGGATAACCACATGCCCAACGCCCCCAGGACCCCTACACCAGTGCCAAGCTTTCGAACAAGTACATCCTTCTAATGTCCACTTCCTTCAATGTTCCAATCATGTTGCACTTTCTTTTTGCCCCAGCCAGCCACCCGAGTTCCCGTCATTGTTGCACAAATACGATAATTGATGCCGGCCAACAACGTGGGCACAGCCACAGCAAACTCGTAAGCTAAATCCACTAAGGAATCCCTGAACCGAGGAATCAAACTGTCCCTAAACAATCCCATTCATAATTATCACTCCTACCGCGATAGCTCAAGATATTTGAAGCAACACGTTGCTGACCGACTTGGTACCTAGACAACAAACGCGCCAAGAGTATTTCATATATTGCATAAGTAGAAAAAAATATATATAACACGGAAAAGGTCCAAAAAAAGGGGTCCTCATCATCAGATCCATTATATTAACACCAAACGCTAGGTTTCGATACTCTCATCCTGCATTTTCAGAGATGGCTTCTATCAACTATCCATAGAGTCTTCTCTGAAACCATCCAGACCATCAGGATGCTTAGCCAGGAGGCGGCGCATTTCATCTTTAGCTCTACATTCCATTAGTTCTCTGACCTCACACGGGAGCCCGTACATGTTAAGAAATAAGACAAACATACGTTGTTAGCAACGACGCCCACTGTGGCCACATGCCGGCCACGCATATGTTAGTTCGCCTTTACGAGTCCTCAGTTTCAATCTCTCTGGTAAGTGGATAGGATCACACGTACGTCACGTATAAGGCATGCCGATCATAGAAGTCTTCTCGAGGTTCTGATGCGCCCACCTCTTTCTTGTATAAGTCTATGAAGTCCATTCCAAGAGCGTAACGAAGATCTCCCAAACATTGTAGGTCGACTGCCGTTGCGCCTTGTCAGTAGGCTTCCATGTTCTAGAGCTGTGTGTACTAACTTTCATTATGCCCATAAAAGCAGCATGAGTCGAACATGATAGGTTGCTCGGTCTCGACATCGATTTGAATATTTCCACCCCAGAGATCACCATGGCATAACGTCGGCTTAATGCTTCGGCCACCTGTCTGTAGAGGTCGCAGGAGCCGAGGAATCACTTTCTCAATGAATTCCTCGGCTACCTCTTGCAATTCGGGATCATCGCCGCGCTCTCGTTGAGCATAAGCGAGGTCTGCCCGGAGCTGCCGCGTGAAGTACTCTTCCCAATTATCCGTCCAGTCATTGATCATGATAGGGGGGCCGTAGAACGTAGTAACATGAAACCCGAACTTCCCAGTCGGCGATACTGACGATTGATGCAATTTCTTCACGATCGCCAATAACTGCAACGTAGGGGGAGAACGGGCACACAGGTGCCGAAAGCGAGTAAGGAAAAACGATTTAGAATTATCTTTCTCGAGGAGACCCCAAGCAACGGGAACCACAACATTATCGGGAATGCAAGTTGCAAGAGCCTTTTGACCTTCATATTCAGCCTCGGACATTGCCACAAATTCTTTCCGTTCGACGATCTGCGGTACACTGTATTTAGTCAGCCGTCGACAAATCCATACAGTTGAAACTTACCTTTACGAAATATTCTCGCTCCTCGCCGTCTACTTCAGTGTCAATCCTATATCCCGTCGACCACTTTAAAGGTCAGCGGGTTAGTGGTAAAGAAAGCCAACTATATGTATGGATATAATAGAGGGTATATTCTTGGAAGAGTCCAGTGTCCTGATGAGCTAACGAAAGTAACCACTGTCCAGCTGTATACATGTAGGTTCACTATCGCGTAACTTACGTTTGTCTTGCCATGCTGAGCCACTGATAATATTTTGCAATTCTTCGGCAAGGCTAGTAGAGCCGTCAGTTCTGCTCCTACGGATGACCCTCGTAATAAGTTACTCACCATCCAGGATTGCTTGATCTAAGTCCGTGTGATACATGGTTGTCGGTATGTAGTGAAGTAGAAGTCTATGGTATCATCGGCTGTGGCCGTGCTGTGATGTCGCCCTCAGAATAGTTAACAAGAAAGAAAGATTTTCCATCTACAAGTTTTCGGCCACATTAGGGGCAAGAGAGCGAGACTTAAAAGCCACAGGATAGTTAAGCGCCTAGCTGTTTGTGCGATATAATATTTTAATGGGCCTGCGCGAAGGATGTAGCGGCGAGGCTGGCTGAACTTATACTATAGATCTATTGTCCGCCAGAGTGTCTCAGAAGTTCAGCTCCTCTCTAGAATGTTGCGAGCAGAATATAGTAGTAAGTAGTCACTAGATCACAACATCATCTGTGCAAATATCAACGGCAAACAGTAACAGTCGTAAGCAATAACCGATGCACTACCCTCCCTTGCATCGTGTAACACGGGATGTACCGATACATCCCAGAAAATCATCCGCCGCACATGGTTCAAGCAATGATATTCGCTCGTCCGAAGCTACACCCCAAAACCTCCCATAAGGAATCGCTTCACTGGCTCATGGGCGCAGAAGTGGAGCGATAGAGATGGTAATGATGAAGCCATTGGAGGCTCCACTAGACCAAGTGCATGACATTCTTCGATCGAGTCTCTAGTTGATCTTATATTCGTACACATCGGTGGATTCAAGTCTTCGGCCAAGATGCCGAGGAATAATTCATACTACTAAAACAATTACACGCGTATGAAGTATAGCGCATACTCTTCCCATCAGCACTCGGTCACGCCGATGTCCGTCCAGGGTACGAGATCGCGACTGGTGATGTAGAGATCGGAATTCGTTCGGCCGTCCTATATCCCACAGTGCAGAATTTGGTACTCGGGGTTCCGGATACCTTTCTATTTGACACTGGGACAATGTTGAATAACTCGGGGACGATTATACTACCCCTAGACGACAGCGGCCGAAAAGTCTTGTCTTCTACATAATAACTTCGGCCAACCCAGACCAGATAGCTCCAACTGAGTCCCCTCCCTATTCGGCTTTTACCACCACACAAAAGAAGTGGATCATCTTCATCTCAGCTCTAGCCGGATGGTTCTCGACTGCTACTAGTTCTATCTACTTTCCTGCCATCCCCTTCTTAACTGGCATGTTCTACCGTCAGTTAGATACTTACTGTGTCAATTGGAAGGGTTCACAAATTGCATGCTCTCGGTGTCAGAAGGCTAGCCAATGATATCACGACCTTGAGGTATAGGTTGATAGCATCAGCTAGATAGGAGTTAGGGTTCTTGCGCAACAACGTAGTTGCTTTCCAGGTTCATTGGTCCACCTTGTGACAGCTTAATTACATATAATGTACATTGTATTTAATAGTCTCTTAACGAGATAGAGTTTATAATTTACATTTTGCAGGGTAGAAAACCAGGCCCTGGAAGTCGAAGATCACGATCCTAGCCTCAAAATGTAGGGTAGGGAGTCATTGGTATAGATGTCCCAGGCGAGCACCTGCGTAGAATTCCTTCAATCGCGTTGTCCACCTGGGCACTCGACCATCTAGCGACATGGTCGGGATCAATCATCCCCTTTACTAGAGACATTACATCTTCGATAACTTCGGAATCATAGCCCTCGTTCTCTAAACTGTCCTTGAGGTTTGATGGCGCGCACCCGACCTGTAATTGCTTGAGCATATCCACTCGGCCCATTGCCGTACTGCAGGGGCACAGCATCTCAACGAAGACGACTCCTAAGGCGAAGATGTCAACTTTTTCATTGTTAGCGCCTCTGGCGTTTGGCGGCCGGTAGTATGCGGTGCCGACGGGTTTCTCTGGGGAATGTGAATTGCGGTCGCCCGCATACGGCGATAGGGGCAACTCCCCATGCGCGAGCTGAGCTACTAGCCCAAAGTCGCCAATACGCGGATTTAGCCATCGTGGTCGCCCGCTCTCGGGAATTCGCTGACACGAAGTACATGCGAGGTCACAGTAACCGCCTTGCGACTCTGTCTCCGATGGGGAAAGAAATATGTTGCCTGGTTTGATATCCCGGTGTAGGAATCCTTTGGAGTGGATGTATCGCAGCCCTGCGTGTATGGCACGGAGAAGACGAAGGCTAGGAAGGAGATGGAAGCAGTGTTTGGGGATATTGCTGCTACTGGGTTGGCGTTGGATATACTGGGCCAATGTCATGGGGTAGAGTGACATTTGGATGTATAACGTATGGCCGGTTGCGTCAAATTTCTCTCGCCTCTGATTGATGTTCCTCGAGCGGCTCTTACCGTCCGTAAAAACGTCGCTACTATTCGACATGGATACAGTCTCAGGAGCAACGTCACTCGAAGTAGACTCCTCGCAATATTGCCGTCCTACTCCAACTAATTGTTTTTTGGCGCCTTCACTGGGAATAGATTGAGTATCTTCCGCGAAAATTATTCCGCCGCTCATTGATGGTCCAGGTGTACCGCCTACGTCATGAGAAAAGGGGTGGCTATCCAACAGGAGTTGTTGCCTATGACGTGAATTGGCTCCTGCACGGGAATCTGATGCTAAAGTTAGCGGCTGCATCTCCATAGGACTGAAAGCTCAATTGTGAATAGCCTCGCCCCTCTTACTCGTACTCGTGGGGATCATGACAGTTCAGGGGCTCTTGCGTGCCTAATGTCGTAACCGCGGGGAACTACCTGGGAAGTGGATTGAATAGATATGTTCTAGTTTGCGAACTTTTTCATCAAATGTAAACGGGGCTATGGGAAGACATACCGTGCTCATCTATGATAGGAGATGGTTGATGAGGCTCCTCAAACCACGTAGCGTGATACCGAACAATATTGGGATGGTCTAGCGTGGCTAATGCCTGGACCTCTCGCAAGATATGCTGAAATTCCTCGAGCTTCCCATCACGAAACCTCTTTCCCAGCTTTGGAGATATCTGAATTTTCTTGATGGCATATGTCCCTTGATCTAAGGGGTTGAAGCATTGGTAGACCTTTCCAAAGCCACCCTTGCCTAGCAGAGCGAGTTCCCGAAACGATGATTGGTAATGGCTTCGCGTGTGAGACAATGGGAGAGTCATTTTCATGTCATTGGCCGGATGTGGTACGATGGCGAGTTGGGAGATCTGGGAGACCAAGTCGTCCATCGGGCCCAGGACATTGGAAGCGGGTGCCTGGGTACTGGCTACTAGATTATCTAGCGCGGATAGATAATGTCGTCGAGCGCCTCTGAGATTATCGGAAGTGGCAGAGCTGGACAGCACCCCATTTGATGCAAGTGCCCGACTCGCTTCTGTGAAAAGCTGCCTCGCCAGCGGCTGGATCTCCTGGGACTGCCTGGTATAATTCTTACCCGGGTCTGTAGAATTGAGATATTCGGCAGCGCGGGTACGAATGTAATCCTCAAGCAAGCTGGCCAGCATCATGTTACGATGCTCCTCCACTCTATCCCCATTATCCGAAGAGTCATGGGTATCGGGAACGGATATCGACCTGGTCCCAGAGGAAACACTAATGCTCTGAATATCTTCCCCATCTGTCCTAGAGCTGGGCCGATATTGCTCCCTGGATACTTGCTCGTCGGAGTCCATACTCGCAAGCTAGACAAGGTAGCCCTTCACCGTATGAAGTCAAAGCCGCATCAATCCCAGAAAAGGATGGCTGGGATGAAAGTGGCATATCGATTTTGAGCTAGGGAGCGACAGTTGCTCATGAATTCCAAATTGAAATGTACAAAGAGAACGTGAGTTGAGTTGGGCGGTCGACTAAGTAACAACTCGGCCCTGTTGCCTGTTTTGCTTGGTCAGTGTGGATTGGAGATACGGTGTCGTTTTAGAGGCTTACTGTATGTAGCTAATTGACACGTTGTTCCATTCCTTTCCGTAGGCACGAGCGTCTTAAACCCCGGGTTTCACTATAAGGAAACCAAGAGTTAGACGAAACTGTTTCCCCACTGAGATCTAACGTCACGAATCTGATTTGAGTTCTGAATCCCAAGAGCAAGGGAAGGTGAATGAAAGAATGAGCCTTGGAAAGCATCGCATTTTCAATTTCGACGATGATGACATAATCGGGGTCCGTGCTGATACTTTCTATATACATATCTACTCATATATGGCTTTATGCAATATGTTTCGTATGGTCCTCCCTAGAGCTTATCGGGGAGTACCGGCTAGTTTCCAGAAGCTTCCTGAATGTCTTAGCTAAAACGGACATATCTCCATGTACGACCTCTAAATAAAAAGTTACATGCTGCTCCTAGTTAGATACTTTTTCGTTATGTATAATTATAGTGAAGTACCGTCCATTTCTATTGAGGCTGTTGATCAATCGACGAGTAGGTCCCCTAAATTGGAGCACTGTGGGTCCAGCGCTTAGCCCCTGAATTTGTCCCCCCTATCAACCATCAGCAAGCACTCCGCTGACTTATATTCATGGGACAGCCAGCAATAAGACGGTCGGATCCAAAAACTGATCACGCAGCGCAGCCCTATAGACGAAAGAAGGCAACAGAGGCCGTGATGACAAGTTTCGCATTCTTGAATAAGACAACGTACCTCAAAGGTAAGCCATCACAAGCATAACCGATGGGGCAAAGCTATTGATCGCCGGAGGAAGACGCGCTTAGGGCTGGCAGCTGGGTCTATATGAAGACACAGCTGCATCGCCTCAATCTAGTACCATTACCATATCGTTCGTCCATGACTTCTCCTCTCGGCCTAGTATAGATCGAGGTAACAGGGGCTAGGAAGTCCCACTTTGACGACTCGAGAGTGAGAGAAAATATCCATATTTTGAAATACACCAACTATGACATTCGAAAGAGTAAAACCCTGACGAAGTATGGTATCCTGTCGGCGTGTTACTTTGTCGAGGTACTACGGTGATGACCTTCCGACGCCCGACCAAATTTTGACCCAGGACGGCTCGAATTGCCTATGATTAATATGCTTCCATAATAAGTACTACAGGACTACTCACATAACTCCCATAATCTAGTCTAATGCCGTAAGAGTGTTTTAACAAAAACCAGAATCTATCATATTAAAAAGTATCTTGGCTAAGTGAAGCATAGTGATACTGGTTTTCTATATGTACAGAGATATACATATTCTCATCCTGTTAATGGCGAACTGGACCCCCATCCCAGGCCGCGGCTGCTATAAAAGGCTAGACAACCAACTATAAGTCCATCTCAAAACTATAGCACGGCGGCGGCGGCGGCAGCTAGAACGGCACCTCCAGCAAATCCCACTCGCGGAACCACATCCACAGCCGCCCCCCGCGAAGTCGCCGCAGCCGGCTGTCCAGAACCAGTCGGGCTCGCAGCCGATCCGGAATCCGCAGAGTCCGACGCAGAACCAGGACCAGTAGGAGCCGGGGCAGCATTCCCACTACCCGTCTCAACAACATTCCCCCCATCAAGCCGAGTCGCAAAGTGCGTCCCACTAGCCTTCATGCTGGAATCCGCGCTGGAGACCAACTGCGAGTAGCTAGGTCCATCGGTGACGATGGTGGCGCAGCTAATCGGAGTCTGCGACCACGTGGTGGTGGTGGGGCCCTGGCAGATGGGCCAGCCGTCGCAGACGGAGAGGACCGGGGGGTCGACGGTGCCGCCGACGCAGCAGCCGCTTGCGCCGTTTTGGAAGCGGACGCCGGGACAGTCGGGGTCTCGCTGCGGAGTGTTAGGGTAAGAAAAGTGAGGAGGCCTGATTCCCGCAATAGCTTAGTACTTACAGCTTGGATAGGAGAGCGAGAGCGATAAAGAGGGAGGCAACGGTGGTTTTGGTATGAGCAGACATGGTTGGATCTGTTTGCTGTCGATGGGCGAAATGAATATCAATATACAAGTACTATAACTTTTCGTATAAGAGGTTGTGAAGTAGGAGAATCTTTCAGTTGCCAAGAGTATTGGGAATGTCTGTGTTTTATACTCATATCCTATCAACACGGGCCTCAGGTATAGGCTGATTGGGGGCCAAATCCTGGGTATCAGCTAGGGGCTTGCTTGCTGCAGTAATTTCGTCGAACCAAGGACTTATCTTAGGAACGGCATCGCCGGTTGTAGTGTTACGCTCTTTAGCTCCACTCAAATCGCATCATGGCGACCTATTCGGGATACTTATTTGCATCATTGTGGGCTTAGCAGCTGAGCCTGAGTCCTTTAGTAAGACTCAAATTAATAAGATTCGCGAGTGGTTGCCTTATCATCTCAAGTCTTAGTACCAGGAGTCAATATAAATATGACATAAATCGCAGGATAAATTTCATCTTTACATTGTTATACATGACCCTTCCTTGAACGTGTTTTTGAAAAGGGGGCCCCGGAGGGCAGAGGACAAAGCCCTCGAGGCTTAAATGCTTCCACTTGTGGCCTGGCACCTTCGATATACCTCCTCGCTTGTCCACATGTTATCTGTAGCCGGGTTTCGCCCCTGCAGCAGGTTCAACTGGTCTACTATCCAGTCTCTTGTATCTTCAGAGTCCGCACTATCGTACGTCAGGAGTAGGGCCGTCGGGTAGTAATGCATGCCGAACGAACCAACTTTCATGGCTTGTTCATGGAACATCCATATTCTCCGGCTCAATGCACGTTTCCCCTGCTCAATCTCACGTGACGAGTCTTGATCCACTGCTAGGAACATGTTATGAGCAACGATGCAGCCGACGGCGTGTAAGCAGCAAACTCGGGCGACAACATCTTTTCCGGCCTCGTAAACCTCTTCGACAGGCGAGGATGGGGAAGAAGCAGGTCTTTTGCTAATCAGGGATCTGTCCTCGATAATATCCTGCATTGGTCCTTCAATCGCCTTGAATGCTTCCCACATCACCTTTGTTCTTGAATGAACATACTGGAAGGGCACTTGTCCCGTGTGGTATCTCCGCAACTCCCTCATTACGTCTGGGAACTCCGCCATCTGAGCGAAAACTGCCAGTAGCAACCGGTCGACAAGGGGAGGATCTCGAATCTCCATGAGTGCCCGCTGCCATTGTGGCGATGCTAGGAAGAAGGATTCATCGCGAGCGTAATAGTGAGAAGACTGGAATTGTTAAGTCTTGAAAAACATTTATGTGGCCCCGATGGCTTACTAGTTCACAAACTATTTCCAGCAACACAGAGAAGACAAGTTTGTCCCTAAGTGCCTCGGGTCCAAGGCGTTCAAGGAGGTACCCAACTCCAGTCAGGTGTACAGACCAGGTTACGATGAGATGCGGCAGGTCTGCTGTTGTAGCAATTGTTGCCTACGGAAATAAGCAGAAGCCAGTAAATTGGATCTTGATGTTACACTAACCTCGACTCTACACATAACCAAAGTTGCCAGCAAAGTTTCCATTCGGTTTAGTTTCCCGGTATCTTGGAGGTCTTTCCTCAAGTTATGCAAAGCCGAGCCGTACAGTTTGAGATCCAGTTTTCTTTCTGGCTTGGGAGAGGCCAGTTGCCGTTTGCGTGCATCTGAGAGACAGGCGATCGCTCCTGTGAGTGCCTCCGAGCTTTCAAGCATGGCCGGGACGTTCGTTAGTAAATGCGCGAAGCTGGAGAAACCGAATGTTTCAACCTGGGACGTTAATAGTGCCATAAGCTCGCTGCCGACTTCCATTGCGTGAGTTCCCCGAATTGATCGAGATATCTGGGGTTGCTCGTTTAAGATCACGGGATACCTTATAACGGTCGCTGGGGTCCTGGCTAGAGACGTTCCCGGTATCTTCGTAGTGTTCTCCGGAACAAATTTCAGCCTCTCAGGGGCCCCTGGACAAGGTTGTCTGCTCTTCCGACATTGTCCACAGGCCGGCCATTGCCGGTCGCACTATAGATACAGAATTAGACGGAGTCTCCCCGAAGCTGGCAGTGGAAACCATACCTTAATCTTCTTCCGCCTACACGTTCCGCAACGAACGGTCCAAGCTACCATGGGGGTGAGATCTTCCTTTGACCGATCAGAAATGGGGTCTTTATGAAACAGACTATAGCTGTAGTCCACTAGGTGATTTCCACAAACACTTTTGCGTCTGGAAATTGATAGCGTGTGCAACTATTGCTTTATCAAAATGTTGAAGAAGCAATGGACATTGTGATCAAGGGACTGGTGAGCTTATGTCAGCGTAGAGGCTTATGTACCTAGTATGAATGGTGACCCACTTACCCCCATCTATGATGTGCGGCGTGTTCCCCCATATAGCTTAGTTGCCAAGCCCTAGTCCGTGCGCCTTGATGCTACTCTATAAAGTGGGTACCCGAACCCGCCTTGCCTAAACTTCAGCTCTCAGCCCCTTATCCGCCTCCCTTGACATTCAAGGTATGGTTACTGCAGCATTGGAGTTTAAGGCTTGATTGGGATCATTCCAATAATAACTAATTCCTTTGGTCGAAAGGGGGGATAACGTATTCTACATGCCGGGCCGATATTCTTGAAAGACGGTGGCCTGTCAGCGTCGTCCCCATTATAAGCTGATGGATCGATGGGTTTAATCTGGGAATGCCACTGTTACTATGGTCCGATGGGATGACGTTGGGGCATAAGCAGGACGACAACTCCAGGAATGGGAACTAATCAAAGTAGAGTATTGATGGTGTCATCAGGATACAGGAATCGCTTGTGGTTTTATAATTAATTTCTTAATTTCTTCGCGTTTATGCTACGTACATAGTCCGGCAAGCGTGCTCAATATCCCGCGCTTTTCCGGCTACCCTTCCTATCTACACTTCATGGCCAGGAGCTGATTATACTACGAAAAGGAAGCCCCTAATCACGCCACCACTTTTTGCGGAACGCATTGATCACATCAGGTCCATTGCCTACCACCCCCGGCCGCGACCCCCTCGACCCCGCCCACGGGCCCCTCCACGGCCACCTCCACGGCTACCTCCACGGCTGCCCCTATTCCCGCGCCATTCTCGAGTGCTATTCTCAGGGAAGAAGCTTCGAACCGTTGGGGAAAAGTAGCGACTCTGATTCGCTCTTACATATTGAGCATCGCCCTCGTCGAGTTCCACCTTGGGGTCTAGTTGAACTCGCAACAGTAGGGCGTCTTCGCGCCCCATTCCCCATACTGAGTATCCCTTCTCCATGCTGGAGTGAACGGTCTTTCGCAGCAGTTCGGTGAAGGTGGCGGCGTTGGGCACGTTTTGGATGCCCATTTCTCTCAGGAAAGACGGGAACTCGTTGATAGTGTGGAGGCGACGAACAGTCTCTGCCAATTCCTGCGCGGCGTTGCGAGGAGGAGCGCCGTGGCGATCAAACAACTCGTCACGAACCTGGATTAATGACTTCTGATGAGAGGGTCGTGCTGTGCGTCGAAAGAGTTCTGAGAACATGAGAAGTCGATAGGAAGTCCTCGAACCCCGGAAAGTATTGTCTAGACGATAGAGCGAAATCGGATCTTTCTCCATGAAAGACAGCTCGCGCTTGTTGGATCCTTTTTTATCGAAGAGCCAAACAACATTGCGCGTAATTGCTTCTTGGATTATGGCTTTAATAAGGCCCTCGGTGACCTCGACGTCTGAAATCAGCAATGCAATAAGAAGGTGGCCCAGATTCGGACAGTCGGCTTTGGATTGCTTTCCCTTGATGAAATTTCCTAGGAGGGAATTGGCATGTTGAACCAAAGAGTTATCCTCTGTAGCAAGGCAGACGAGGAGGTGGAAGAGATGAAAGTACGAATCAATCGCCTTCTCTGAAGCGTGGCGAAGATTGCTCTTGAAGGATCGATAATTGCCGCCACGATCTTCATTTACCTGATTTAGGCGAACTATCACATCATTCATGAACGTGAACAGCACCTGAGCTACGCCAAAAGGTCCTGCGTTCTTGATTTCAGGTTGCATTTTTGTCAGTGAACTCTGAGCATTGACCTTGACTCGGCGCCAATGAGGGTGTGAAATTGGCAGAGGCAGCCAATACCTGAAAGGTATGCTGTTAATCGATTGACGAATGCCCCAGCATTGATAAGCCTCCCCGGAAATGAAATCAAACTCGGAGGATATGTTGCCTTTCTCGATCGATACACCTACGCCAAGTTTGACCGAGTGGTAGTTCTTCTTCAGACAGAAGCACTGGAGGTCGCGTTGTCGCACGATGTCGAAGTCTCGAATGATACTACTGATTCGTGGCCAAGCAGCAGCAAACTTGGTCAGTTGTTCGAAATCGAGCAAGTCGAGAATCTGTAGCAGCAGCTCATTTGGCAAACGGTCGATCTCACACGTCGCCTTCGATGTGCTACCGGCTGGTTGATTAAGTAGTTCCCCTAATGTCAGAGTTGGGGGTGGCCGACCAACGAGAGCATCGTAATACGGTCGTGGAGAATTCATAGCACGGTCTGCTTTCCATGAAGGGTTACCGAAGAGACAATAGCGGCAGCGATATGTGTCTGCCCATGACGGATCTCGATTCTTATAGGTACCTAGCTGTTGCTCATACTCATCATCCTCCTGTTCGATGCTGTCGCTGGAGAAAAAGCTCAGCAATTGAATCGCTATTCCCTTGAGCGTGTATGCGGGTGTGTAGTCCTCGGTCTGACGTAGGATTGTGGCACAGATATAGTCATCGTAGACATTAGGGTGTACGACTTTGGAATCCATACGAACCAAAGGTGGGCCCAAGGGGTAGTCGAGTGGGATAGATACGGTCAGATGCAAGGGCTTATAGCCAGAGGGAGTAAGGATTAAGCAAGCTTCTGAGAGATCATCATTATGGGTATGGAAGGTGATATTCGGGTACGGCTTCTCGACGAGCTCCTGTACATCCAGTAGAAGTCGGCGGCTTCGGAGGGACGCGCCCAAGTCCTGTTGCTCCTTACTAAGTCGAGACATCTTGGCAGTCCGCGGCGACGACTTCTTAAAGAATAAAGAAAGATGTCGTTGTCAAAAAGCAGCGACAGTAGCGTGTACTCTCTACTGGAGCTTGTGGTTGATGATGGGAGCTCTAGCAGCCTGCATTTGCTTGCCCCAAATAGATGTGAAAGGTGTGGTAAGTAGGTGTGTGATGGGATCAAGAAGGCAGACCTGAAATAGGTGATTGAACTCAGCTACCAGGAGCGACCTTAAAGGTCCAAGTTGTTTTGTATCAGGGTAACCGAGCTGACCAGGCAATCGTCAACAAACAGTAGTAAACTTAGTGTAGCGCTGAGGTGTTGATGTGCCGCGTTCGCGTTGCCAGGCATCTACACTGTAGTTCCTGTACCTTATTCCGGCGATTGACTCACTGCGGCTGCTGAAGTGGGGAATCGCTCCCCTATTTATTCTACTCGGTACTACTGTAGGTAGCACTTGAGCTTGGGCCTACCGTAGGATGAGATGAGCTAGGAAAGTTACCAAGATGCCTGACCGTGTACTCTAAAATAATAAACGTTGAAGAAAGAGTTTGTGGGTGGACACAAATAAGCAAATACCTTAACAGGTACTACGGCACTAGATGCGATAGGTTGGCAACCGCACTGTACAAGGTTGAGCCACCAAACCATCATGATGCCTTCCCGCAACTAGATGGGATGAATGATTGATAGAAGGCGCAGTTTAGGCAGTAGGTACGTCCGGGGTACATACTGTATGTCTGGTAGGTATTACTACCTACCTCATGTAGGTACTATGTATGTAAACAGACCTACAGACGTTTCATTTAATGTAGGCAAGTGAGACCTAGATAGCATACACCTGTAGCCGAAACATTTTTCATTTATACTAGGTAATTTCTTTGTTCCTATCGACCCGGAACTTTAAACATCATAGTTACAGATCACCTCATCTACCTCCCGATCGGATACGGACCGGCTTTGTTAGTGACTTGCAACAACATCCAATGGAAACCACTTCTAATTCCCGTCGAATGGATTCTCCACGGTTGTAGTGCTGTGATCTGAATTCTAGTACCGAGTACCACGTTTTATGAACCTACGATCGCTAACATCCATCTTATCACTTAAGTCCACTGGGGCCTGCGGTCGGTTGTATCTCCCTCCCCAGCTTCCCCATTCGATATGGTCGCGATAACTTGGGGTATCGCCAATGGGCCCGGATCCAAACTCCGATGTCATATTGGTCAGATATTGTATATAATCTTATCCGTGGTCTTAAATCGGCAGCTTTAGAAGAAATCATTATCTGGTCCATGTGAAGAAGCGCCTGGGCAAGAGTGTTTGTTCCTCCCTATGCGGTGATGAACAGAGGTTCCGTAGACTCCTGTAGAGCCGAGAATGATGCGATTAGCGCCTTCACTCAAGAACTCACGTAATACTGCTCATCCATATATTTAGTTGTGTTGTTAGGCTGTGTGCCTGCAAAACAAGATGCTTGGAATGCTCACAGAAGGTCCCGGGTGACAAGATATAGTAATTCCTCGGCACTCTGATAGGAGGCGTTCGGATTAAAATGTTGATTGAGATTATCGACAACTTCTCCGTAATAACTAATGATCTTTCGCATTTCTTCCGGATGGATCCCATTCGGGAGCCATTAGGAGGCCGTTGCGCATATCTCACGCGTGTTAAACTCGTTTGAGTAGAGGAGGTAGCGCACCGGGGACATCGAGTCGTCCAGTTTGTTGAGAGTGTCAGACATAGTGAAGTCTCGTGATGTCCAGCTGAAGGATTGGAGCCTGTAAATGTCCCGACCCTCCGGGAGAGCACGGCCGATTGCATGGGCCCATCCTATGCAAGTGATACACCGCGTAACAAGCATGAGAATTTTATAACGTGAGCAATGCACGTTCGATTAGACATAACTTCGAGATACAATGAAACGAATCTTAAGTGTATGATGCGATATACCTTATTTTAACTGCGCACTTATGTTGAAGGTCTCCTCTTTGGCCAAATTTCGGGGTGTGACCCCTCTACACGCATGGAGAACCCCTGAGACTATTCAGGCTTTCCAGTAACACTTATTGTTGGAATCGGGCTGGCAATCGATAGACAACGCCGTTAGTATGCTTAATGAGCCGTGGAGCAAGGCTAGGGTAATTTTCGTATCCCATCGTATAGCGATTATACCAATGAACACTGCATCGGGGTTAACTGAAGTTTCTATGATGTAGGGTGCGCGCGTAACTAACGACGTACGGTGCGCCATTAGGGGCGCGATTAGTGCTAGGATCATCACCGGTCGACCCCGTTAGAAGATAAAATCTCCCAATAAATACATGTATGAATATGCTTTTATGCAGTATTCAGGGGCTTGCAAGACGTAGGCTTAGTCACCCCGCACAGGCGTAAAACAGGCGAAGCTGACCATGCATAAGATGACGCCGTTTACTCTCGAACCTCACTTGGGGAGTATAGATCGGGCGGCTCAAAGTTGGGTCTCCGGATTCGCCCTATCACGAGGTAATGGACAGTATCCCGACACCTTCAGACCCCTTTTACCAGCTAATCTTTAGATTGGAACACACCCGCACTCTCATCCGTTCCTATGAGCCAAAGGATGAAACTGCGTCCGTCTACCCAGGATAAGCTACCACAAGGTGTCTTGTTCACACCAGGTCCCCGTATAGAAGATCTAGGTTGGGGTTGGACGGTGACGAGGTTCGGTAATCCTAGCTGGAACTATCACATCGATGCCTTGTCATCGCTAGCAGATACCTCTAGTCTACGTACGGAACACCCATTTCTGAACGACAGGAAATGGATTACTCAATAGTGAACAAGTGTTTACACAGATTTTACTTCCATTAACCTCCATAGTCCGGATTATTTGCCGTTTCAATCTCCTTTTCAGTGTTTGATTCTAAGTTAGGTTCCGAGTCAAGCGGGTTTGGTTACCCCTGGTTTTGTCTGTTGAGGCACCGCGGTTCAGGAGGAATTATGTCCTAAACACATTCGTCATATTACCAAGATAGGATTTAGTACGCCATTAAATCGCCTAGTTCGTCATGATAGCCACAGTGTAGTGTCCCAGAGAAGAATCCGTCTTTTGTGCCACTGAATCGCTTAGAACGGCGGATCCGGGTAGACGAGAATTATTTGCTAAAGAAGCGTCAATTCCGTTGCATGTAAAGCCGGGCACGGTACATTTATGGCGAGCGTGACGCTCGCTGGCTAACTCTTTCAAAGCTTCCTGGTTCTTCATGTTCGCCGTTTTTTCTTTCCCTACACGACAGCGTTTATGTCGTAAGGGCATACCCAGTAATAACTAGCATAGCCGGGAAGGATAAATATACATGCACATAGTCGACACAGTTAGAATAGTTCCTTCGTTATGCTATGATGTTGGCCTCATTCAGAGGTATGACAGCGTCATGGCCAACCGTAGTGCCATGCCACCTGGTCCATAGGATACAAAACACAATGTCTAACTATTCGTGATATCATGATACTAGATGTCGTTCTAACGCGGAAAGAAATTTTTCCGATCAAGTGCGCGGCCAACGCCGTAGGACGTAGTTATCCCACGAATACGAAGATCTCGGATGAGATACAAAAGCCCCTTTAGCCCAAAGCTTATAACAATTCCTATCAAGACATAAGACGTCCTTGTGGTGGCTAATAGAAGTCAGTTACGTGGCTTTCTCTCCTTCGCAAAAATCATCCTAGTGGTGGGTTTAAAGACGCCGGCCAGGTCCAATCTGGTACGGACATCGCGTTGTTGTATAAACCCAGGTCAATTAGCGTCGAGTTATACCCGATTGTAACTCCATTACAACTTCAGACTGGGGTCGCCGTGCCAATGCAGCGTATCTTCCCGCCAATGCAGATTGAGCCTAAAAAGGCCATCGTGCGTATGCATGCGCCCACAGTCATCTCGCCAGTGGCTTCAAATACTGTAATTGTCCTCCAGATCTACCAATCTTTTGGCTCGGTCGTGCGCATCGATAATTTAGTGTACCGAATCTCAGCATATTGTGATCTACGTCTCCCAACATGCTCAAATCAACTTTCATCGCGTCCCTGATTGTGGCTGTCTCGGCTCACCAGAACCTTCATCAGTTCTGGGTTAATGGTGTTTCACCAGGCTACGAGATTGGAATTCGGCGCCCTCCCAGCAACAACCCGGTGGTAAGCGCACCCCAAAACAAGTGGAATCCAGAGGGATAAGTACAGCTTACCATATATAAGACAGATGTAAAGAGTAACGATATCGTGTGTAACGTTGGGGGTGATAAGGTCCCTTCAGGGGTAAAGACGATCGCTGCACGTGAAGGCGACAAGATTACCGTAGGCTGGGATACCTCCAGCCACCCCGGTCCTATCACCCATTTCTTATACGGACCTGTCGACGACGCTGCGAAGGCATCTGGCGTTGGAGCTGGCTGGTTCAAGATTGACGAGCGTGACTACGTCGACGGACACTGGGCCAACGAAGTAGTACAGAACAATGGCGGGAACTACACCTTCAAGCTACCTAGCACTCTGAAGAGCGGCGATTACCTGGTATTATTCACTTCGATAATATGCACCCAAGCAAGCGTAATTAACGGTATTTCAGCTACGATCGGAGATGCTTGCACTCCACGGCGCTCAGACCGTCGGTGGTGCCCAATTTGTATGCTACCCCTTATCCCTTACTGTTCAACCATTTTACTAACATATTGGTATTCCTATAGTACGTAAGGAGATCCCATACAATTTAGATTTCGACAACAAAACTTACGGCCCCCCTAAAATTTCAAATGTACTAACATAGTCTAATATATTAGATCGGATGTATACAGCTCAAGATTACGGGCACCGGAGGAAAGTGCTCACCAACCATTTCTTTGCCGGGAGCCTACAACGCACAGGACAAGAACATCTACATCCCCAACGTCTACAACGGCTTCGACCCTACGATGTACTCCGCGCCCGGCGGAGCCGTCGCTACTTGCAAATGATAAGTTACAGGCAGAGTCAGAGTTACGAGGTTACAAATCCCAAATTTGATGTTCAATCGCCCTATGACCATCTTCCGAATCCATTACCCCTGAGTGTTACTAGGCAATTGGCATTAGAGCTGATTCGACTGTGATTTCGAGATATTGTTGGTGGTTGCTACTTAAACATAGTACTTAGCACAGAACAGATCTACGTAGGCTCATGTAATGAGTTTTATTATTACTATAAACATCCCATCTCTTTGGGTATTAGGTATCTACTTGCTAATCTTATCCTTGAAGTTGTAACCGCGGCTACCCGACTTCTAAACTTTTGTCATGAAGGATAATATAAACATTAAAAACAGAATTTAGAACGATTTCTATCTAATCATCACGCTTCTTCCAGCTTCACCCGCTTAGAAGATGGTATATCCTCCTCATCGTCACTCAGTCCGCGCTTTGCCGGATTCCCATTCACAATTTCTCCGTCGAACACATCGGGGGCACCACAAGACACCGTTATTTCTTCTGTCGTGGACTCGGTGTAGATCGGCTCTCCGCGCGAGCGGGGGCTACGCGGGCTACTGGGAGTCCATGGCGCATTTATGCTGTCGCCATCCTCAGACGGTGTATTGCCCATGTGTGTATCCTCTTCTGGATCGAAGCTGACGCCCGGTTCTGCGGGTTCCGAATTTTCCCCTCCCCAGACGGTTGGCTGGAAAGTCGGAGCCTCCAGCGTCTCGGGGGTACGAACGTCGCTTTCCGTCGTTGTGACGACTTGGGGCGGCAATTCCACGTCAACAAATGTGTTGCTGGCCTGTTCCCAGAGCTCCCTCTCAGAGTCATCTTCCCCGTCCATCTCCGACTCCGAGTCTGATTCATAGCCCAATTCAGACTCCTCAGACTCATTTTTCTCGGGTTCGGCCTTTGCTTGATCTTGCTCCGGTACCTCAATAGTTAAGTGCTCGGAAGACCCGGTTTTGGTGTATAGCTCATCTGCAATCTCTTCAGGGGCCGGGGTGATTGACTTAGCCCTGATATGGCTTATAGCATCCGGATTATGGCCGGACTTTTCACTGGGAACCTCAAGTGCCAGTCTGACCAGATATCCCGATTTCTCGATAGTCTGGTGAGCACAAGCAGTCATGATCGACTGCCTATACACGTCCATCTCAAAGTCCTCCTCGAACGCCGTCCAGAGGAAATCAGTATTCGGGTCGGGAACCTGGATATTTCTTCGGTATAGGAGAACTCTTAAGCGGCGTAGGAATTCTCGGCAAACGGCGTAAGCTACGTGCCCCGTCGCCCATTCGTCTCCGATATCCGCCGTAGCAAGTCCGTCACAGATAGCCGATGCGGGAAGATTGATACAACCCTCAGCCAAGATTTTCGGTAATCTCTTTTCGATGATTGCCCTCCGCTGGCGGCGGCCTTTCGGCCATGGGTCAACAATTGCACATTTCGTTACCTCCCGATCAAGGACCGCCTGGAAACGTTGTGCGGCCGCTGCTCGTCTTTGCTCGACCTGCAAGATGATCGTTACCCAGTTCCCATCTACACGGATAGGCCAGAGAGTGAACGACCTGTCACGCATGGGCCCAAATAACGGGTGTATTTGAACATGTCGGGAGTCTCCAGGTATTCTGCAGATCCTAGCAAGAGCCTCTTTGAAATGTTTCTTCTCATGAGAGAAAAGCTCAACGTCGTCTTCGATAGACGGCGTCGAAACGATTAGTTGGTCGATCAAATGTCGGTGCTCCCAGAAGAGTGCAGCGTGTAAACTGGCGGAAGATATCGGCCGATCCCGTGATATTTGCATCTGGTAACAAGCACCGGCTTCATTTTTGACCCTCCTGACAACAGCATTGGTCTCTGGACTCAATGTCGCACCCCATCCATACTTGAGATGCGAATTCTGAATGACTCTGGCGGCACAGGTTGGTTGCGCTGAAGGCATTATGGCTGTGACTAGGGCTGCTGGTGCTGCTGCTGGTGCTGGTCGATATTATCGTGTAGTTCAGATACGTTTAGACTTTGCTTCGAGGATACTATGCTGGCTGAGTTGGAGACTGGATTTCTTACTATGTACATAAGTTGAGCCTTGCATGCTATATCGTCCAACCTTATACTATTTGGCCCCAGAACAAGTTCTTAGTTGATTCGACCTACCCGAGACTCGCTCGAATATGTGGAAAACGAAGCTTTGATGATATTTACAATGCCTATGTCCAGGTTCAAAGAGATGGTTCTAGGGTTACAGCTACCCATAGCTAGTGTTCAAATTCAACGTTTACTCAAACATACATGTTTGAAACATGAGGAAGTGTCGTCAATGAAAACAACTCCTAACCATATACTCTCTTTGAGGGCTTTGTGGGCGCACCATATGCAACAACGGATGCGGACACAAAGAGGCCTATTATCAGAACTTAATTTCTGTATGTAGAACCCAGAATATGTACACCCTCGGAAAATCGTATCAATTTGCAAAATGCGCCAGGTTATGATATCGCTTAATCACGTTGTGCCTGTATGCCCGACCTTGAGCTAATTAGGAGAAGCATATGTCAGAGCCTGGGATACTATATCTCGGGCTCGAAACCTAGCAACGTGACCCAACACTCCACCGAGGACAGTTTTTAGCAATAGACATTGGTCCGAAGGGTAATAATTTGATACCGAGCCGGTCGAACGATCAAGTTCGAGTCTTCTAATAAATTCTTAACTATTAAGGCAATGCTTGGCTTAATCATACTTGAGCTGAGGATATATTGTCATTCGTTCGCGTATAGAGTATCTTAGTTACGGTTTGATATGGGAGGCAAATGTCATGCTCGTCCTAGATGGTGAAAAATGTAGCAATGGCGACTAAACCCCAGTCCGCCAGTAGCAGAACTCCTTGGACCCTAGGGTACAGTTAGTAGCCGCAGAATAGTAGGTTCTCATATGCGAAAGTGGAGGTAGCCATACCAAGTTACCTTTCCCTCAATTAGCAGGAGGTTAAGTAACAATATTGCCGCAAAAGGCTGACGACTTCGAAGCCATTGAAAACAAGTGTCATATCGTCAACCCCCAACCCCCATCCGAGTATTATAGCAAGTGGCATAACGAATAACGCCGTCTGTAGACATTTAACATACCTACATGTAGGTACATGATGGGTGATGGCGCGTTGCACTGCATTTCTACCAGAGGTGGCTCGCCAGTGGGTATGAATAAGCCTGCCTGATTCCTACCACACGCACCTCAGGGCTTCGATGATACACTTCCGGCCTACACTCGGCTAGCCACGAAATCAATTCTATGCTAAAATTACGACATTTACCTATGTTTATGATGATGATTGGCTCATTTGGTCCATACTGCGGACCTATTCATTTTCTGAGTCGTGTTGAATGAACGGTCGGCGAGTGGGATCTAATTATTATTAGACGCATCTGCTATGGTTTCAAGCGGGCTTTTCGGAAGGGTCGAGCTTGCGCTTTCTGGGAGAAGTAGTACGTTTGGTTAGTGGTTGCCGCCGATGAGAAGACCTCGGGAGCTAGAATAGGTCGACCGGGTGCCGTTTACACCGACACATCGTCGGATGGCGATGGCAATATCGAAAAGTCACTCGCAATTACCGGCGGAGGGTTGTATTCTAATGTGGAGCCTGCGTACGGAGCTGGCCCCCACTGCGGGTTACGCCACAGCTGCGACTTATATAACCTCAGGAGGGGTGAAAATTAGAGTTGTCCGGCTGTCAGATTTCTGCACAGGGAGCTTTCAGTGGGCCAGCCTACCGAAGCGAGCCCAAGTGTAACCTATATTCATATATATTTAAGGGGTAGTCTACCCAGTAATTTGATCCCTAATCTGATGCGACGTAAAAACTCCAGCTTGATATCATATACTGTCGAAGTAGCTACTATGTATTCTTTTCGGCCCTAGACTTGGAGAAACGACTTACTATTAACCAGAGGCTCATATCAGTCAAGTTGTAATTGAGGTTACTCTTGAGTTGAACTAGATGGGCCGATATGCCGGAAATAATACCTGGTATTCACATTGACCGCACTGTTCTCCATACATTAAGTACCAACGTAATTTACCTACTTACGTCAATATCTAGCAAGTCACTGAATGAATATCAAAGATACGATGTATCACAAAATGTCGGTCACCACTTGATCACTTCTCCACAATACATCCCTGAAACTCTCCATTCATGCGGGGGACCGACAAGCAGCAGCAAGAGAACCACTTTGTTACACGTGTAGTATGTTTCAGCATGGTGATCTACCTAGGTACTCATCTACCAGTCACACCTGACACGAAGTTGGCAGAAGCAAAAAACATTAGGCCAATATTACTCTATATGAACAGTTTCAGGCACGGCACAAGTTCTGATTCCTCTTTAACACCATCTAATTAAGGTCAAATCACGAAGATGGCCACCTACAGCAACGACGACGACACCGCCGGCGTCCCCCAAGCGCCCGGCGTCGAGCACACTGAGGTGCTCGCATTCCTACAATACTTCGAGACCCTATTCATCATCGACGATTCTAGTCATATGAAGCGACAGTGGAGTGACGTCTCGGCTCTGATCCAGGCGGTAGCCCCGGTCTGTCTTGAGTACGATGAGAACGGCATTGACGTCTACTTCATCAACCACCGACCCACACTCTACTTCCCCGGCATGTCCGTGCGGAAGTCGGGATACAACCACATCGGCAAAGTCCACAGCGATACGGGCAAGCGGGACAGCACTCAATCTATCTTCCGCAATGTCAAGCCAGGCGGGAAATGCAAGTTGGGTGCTCGACTCAAGAAGATTCTATCCTGGTACATTGAGCAGCTGAAGGCGGATCCTCAGCGACCACCCCTTAACGTTATCGTTATCACAGCCGGTATTACAGATGATGACTTTACCGTTCCCTTGATCGAGGCGGCCAAGGAGCTCGACGCTATGAAGGCACCATTGCATCAGTTAGGCGTGATGCTCTTCCAGCTGGGTGATGACGAGGAAGCGCGTAGCAGGTTTGAGCATGCGGACGACGAGATGTGGAAGAAAGCTAACACACGCGACATTGTCGACACCGTCACGTGGCGTGGTTGGCCTGCTAGCTTCGGCTCGGATGATATGGTCAAGGCGGTCCTCGGTGCAGTGTCCAAGAAGATGGATGGAGCGAAGCCGGCTCTAGTGGGAACGGTACCCCCGGAGCGCCGTGAAACCACGATTTGACAAGCCTTGAAGGTTAGGAATCATGTCCCGGTGTATATCAATCAATAGCCCAGAGAAACCTCTCCATTAATGCCAGATAGAACAATACCCATCAACAAAATGAGTTTCTGTGTGACAGAGAAAAGCCAATCAACTTGTCGCCTGTCTAGCTAACATACTCTATCCGGGGACTCACTAAGCCGCGCATTTATAGAGCTCTGACAGAGGCAGATATCCTAACTGTTTGGGTTATAAAGTGTGCCTACTGACGCATTCACGGCAGTAGTCGCGTGGCAAACAGGCGAACTAACACGGTCATATAACGAGTATCGAGCAGACATTTAATACGCGCGGAGGCTTGTTGGCTTTTGAATTCAAGCCAATCTCGCGCGATAAGCTTTGCTGGTAGGTTAAACCTCATCGCACGCTGGCATGTATTTGTTTCCAAGTCCATTACCAGAGCAGATATATGTGAGTCTGTTCATGACCTATCGAAACCGTACCTGTAGTTTGACGACATACATGTAAGTATATGGTCAAGTATGCTTCAAGATTGTGGTGAGGCAGAAAGAAGTATCGCGCCTAGATTTCAGACTATCCATGGTAACCACGAACTTGATCCTGAGCTTTAGAAATTCTCCTTGAGTTACGTATCATTACTCAGACCGTTAACACCGTTAACCCTCCAAAGTCAACCGATATCCCCTTAAAATTGCGCAAGAGCATACAGACAATCCAATACAAGCTTCGCCCCTGTTGCCTACGGCTTTGGGTCCCTTTCCTCGCGATATCTCTTGTTCTCGACCCAATTGACAAGCAACGATTCATATGTTCCATTGCTGAGGATTCACCCAAGCTTTCCTTACAATCTTGGCACGAAGCTCCCGGGAAGCTTCGTTTGGGCTGGGAGGATCCAAGACAAGTCGGCGCAAGACCTACGGGGTAATTCTCCAAGTCGACTATAAGATATCAAAATAAACTGTAATGACTTCTGTTTTAGATGTCTACTCCTCCGTACATGCAAGTACCAGCCCCTCGGCCAAGGATGGTTGACACGCATTTAGCCGGAACTGCTTTCGGCGTACCTAGCCATATCCAACCAATTTGGCCACATTGACAGATCTCGCCTTCATAACTCTATGCTGTGTTATTGTTAGCTGTAACCTATGTCTAGTCTCAATCTCGGTTTGCGCAGTTACCCTGTTTGCTATACGCGGTCGCGACGTCCTTCGTTTCTTATGCGTGCCGCCATACAATAACGCTACCTTACTGTACGCGCATGCGCTTACATTGACCATGGCAGGCTTTCGCTCCTCGGGCTCGCGGCTTCATGGACTGGCTATTTTGGCTTGCTTGACCAATATTCAGTCAGCACTTGCCCAGTTCCTGAATCCCAAGACTTGCTCCCTGGACTATCATGGCTCCATATTAGGTCGCAGGCCAGAATTATCAACATGTCCACTCCCGGTAGACGAGGAGTCCGCAATTGACACAGGGAACTGGCAGCCATGGAAGCGTCGCCCTTACTGCATAGATTCCTTGCAATTCGAACAGCATCCACCGGAGTTCTGCGTCTACGCATTTGAGCCGTTCCGGGGGGACAAAGGGATAAGCGTCATCACTACGCCCGTACTTGCAGCAAGTATGGTCGACGCTCTGGATGATTCGGTTGTGCCTCCGAAACTTCGGAATCACCCTTCAAGTTCACTAGCGCCGGAAGGTCGAGACGCTCCGGCGTACGTGATGAAGGACGTACCAGGAAAGGGGAAAGGACTCGCCGCAGCACGTCAAATTCGGAAGTGGGACCTAGTAATCGTGGAGTATCCAGCGATGCTTGCACATATGGGCGTTTTCGAAGTGGTGGGCCCCGAAATGCGACAAGAAATTCTGGAGCGAGCTTTGCACCTGCTCCCGGAAAAGCAGCAGAGCGAGATAATGACTTTGGCGCGCAGAGGGGACGACGAGCCTATTGAAGATATTCTCAGAACGAACATCTTTGGAGTTGAGCTAGGCATCGAGATTCCTCACTTGGGTCTGTTCCCCATTGCATCGGTAAGTCCGGCATATGGAGGTTGGTGCCGGTATGATATGTCGCATTGCTGATGAAACTAGCGAATAAATCACGACTGTAAACCAAAGTAAGCCTTTCGAAATTTCATACGTATACTCATATCTAACGCGCGGCTAGTGTCTTCTGGCGATACTCGGTGCGCAGTTTGACCATTGAAGTCGTGGCGCTACGAGATATTGAAGCAGGAGAGGAAATAACGCAAAGTTGTAAGTGTGCCCCGCTGGGTTTTTCTCTTAACCATTCGCCGGAAGCCTAGCAACTCACACTTGTCAGACGTCCCACTTGGGTTATCTTATGAGGATCGCGAGCAAGAGCTTGATCATTGGGGGTTTCAGTGCAAATGTTCACTCTGCGCCGCGTCCAAGAGCCAAAGGGCGACGTCGGACAAGAATCGGGAGAAAATCTTGCAGATCTACCAGGAATTGAATGAGGGCGCCACTGGTCAGACCAACATCACAGCAGGGACAGTTGAAAAGCTCGCAGGCAAATTGGAATCCCTTGTGCGCGAGGAGCAGCTAGACGCCCAACTTCTTATATACTACGGTGTAGTCGCTAGAGCGTACATGCGCGTCGACGAGTTGTCGGCAGCGAAGAGGTATGTTGACCTATGTGAGGATCTTTGGGTGCGATATGCCGGTGAGGAAGAAGATTACCTAGCAGGGATGCGTCAACTCCGCCATGAATTGAGGGAACGTGAGAAGAAGGCAACTAATCGCCAGAACCTCTGATGAGAAGGTGAGGGGCAAGTGTAAAATTAGATAGAGGTATAGGTTGAAGCTATTATCACTTGATAGATGTGGTAGGAAAGGCTCTTCATCGCCTATTGTTTGTGAATGTAGCTGTTGTGAATTAACATTTTACCCAACAAGCCATTGCGTAGCAGGGGAACTTTTGAAATGGTAGCTTGATTCGTGGGGTGTTTGCTATGCCTTAATGAATCTCAAACAACCCATACAGTTAAACGAGGCAAAAAATCGCAAATTTGATCACGCTAAGATCTAACTCTCTGTCCCAACTAAGGTCCTGATCGAATAGAATTCTACTCTTTGGCGATCTTAACCGGTGGCTCTGCGGATCCGTCGAGCCAACGGGCGCCGTTCTTGGCGGCCTAAAGTGCTCGTAGCGTCCACTATGGAATATAGGCTCCTTTACCTAACTCTTAACTCCCGTGGTTTGGTGGTCTAGTGGTATGATTCTCGCTTAGGGATAACCCTGAGTCAACGACTTGCGAGAGGTCCCGGGTTCAATCCCCGGCCAAACCCTTCATTCGGTGGCATGATAGCTTCCGCTCAACTTTTTGCGCTCGTGTGGTAAAGTTACCAAATTGTGCGTGAAATGGACAGTTTCGGGGCATTTGAACGCTTACGCCCTAATTTTTGCTTGTGGCGGTGAAAAGGGTATATGTTTCGCCACACTTTCCGCTTAGCCACCCCCTAATTCGGGTGTCTCATCCGAATCTATCGTCGAATGTATGGCTGAATACCTTGTCCAAAACTTTTGATAAAGTTCATACCACCTACAAATATTATGTACATACCCGTCCAGATGATGAAGATATCATACTTAGATTTCTTAAAGAATGGAATTGGTGCCTACTACTAAGAATCGCCGATTTGTGCGGAGAGCAGACGGACCGACTCATAGCGTGGTGAAGTCACTTAGTACGATTTCGATGGAGTTGATATCGATTTCTAAATAAGACCCTAATAGGTATATGCTGACAATTCTACATGCTCCGTTCCCTTTCCCCTATCCCAATAGGTCCGTTCCTCTAGTAGCTACGACGCTGGTTGAATTCCCCAGAGGTCCATAACTCAAGCCAGGCGCCGTGGCGCATATTAGATTCCCTCAATGAAGCGCTTGTGCCGCCGAGTGCAATAGCGAACTTAGCGTATCTCTTCTGGCATGTGCCTATCCGCTACCTCTATCCCATAGTCGTCCTCCGGCAAGCCAGTGGCAGCCGATAGGCGGAACTTTCGCCGGTACTCCTCAAAACCCAACGCCGCTCACGAAAAAATCAGTTCCGGACGTTCCTAACCTCTATGCATTGGGCCCACGATTGAGCCGGCGCCATCAATGCGCTACACGAGGTGGCGCTGCTAGCGGCAGCGTTGACCGCTGACCAGAGGGTGCGCGTCAGGCGTCTTGAGAAGAGCCGTCCAAGGGGCGATTCGATTGCATTGATAATTCCATGGCCACTTAATCATGCTTCATCTCGAAGCTGCCCACCGAGAAGATTTCGAACTGCACTCTTTCCGGCTTCACGCCATTCTTGCGCAAATGGTCGGCGGCCTGGTACATAAACTTCTCGGGGCCGCAGATGTAGTACTCGGACGATCCATTTCGCAGGTACAAGTCGTCGGGCGTAAGGGAGAGGAAATCGTTGTCGAAGCTCGATGTGTAGGACAATACGTCGCTATCTGACAACCTCGACTTGAAGAATTTAGTCCTCATGTTCGGGAGCCTCTTGGCGACGCTATCAATGTGCGCCTGGAAGGGCGCATCGTGGCGCGATGCCTGGATCCACGATACTGGCCTGTTGATCCGTTTTTCTACAACTGTGTTCAGCATCGATAGGAGGGGCGCCACACAAATTCCGGCGGAGATAAGCACGAGCGGCATCGAGTTGTCCATGCTGGGATTAAGGTAGAAAGAGCCAGATGGGTGGGTTAATTCAATGGTGTCACCCTCGTGGAATTCATCAATGAGTGAGTTCGAGACGACACCGGGTCTGCATGGTTGCACGCTGCCGATGCTGCTATCTGATGCACTACTAGCAGCCGACGAAACCGTGAGGGACTCATCTCGGGATCCGGCGTAGTCCCAATTTGATCCAAGGTCTCGCTTAACTGTGATTCGGTAGTGGTCATAGCTGGGTGCATCGCTGAGTGAATATTGTCTGAGTTGCGCATACTTCATTCCTGGGACTGTAATCCTCAATGTGACGTACTGGCCTGGCATAAAATTCGGCAGGGGTTGTCCGTCAATCGGCTTTAGCGTGAAGGAGACGATATTTCCCTCCAGAGTCTCATTCTTCTTGCTAGAGATGATGAACTTCCGCCAGCCCTTCCACGACTCAAACTCGCGGTAGATATGGGCTTCTCGACCCGTTAGCATCTTCGCCATCACCCAATACGCCTTCGTCCAAGCCAACTTGACATCAGTGGTCATAGCGGGTCCTAGAACAGCAGAAAATGCGCGTAGCAAATATTTTCCGACAATCTCATAATGTTCCGGTTGAATGTTCAGTGAAGCATGCTTTTGCGCTACCCGTTCCAATTTCGGGGTCAGCTCGCTGATGTTGACGATATTAGATGCGAATGCCAGTATGAGTGCCGTCAATGCTCGTGGTTGCTTCCCCGTGTGCATGTTCACTGTGTTGAAGTAGTTGTGGAGTTCGGGGTGGTCGCGCAACATGGTCTTGTAGAAGACAGTTGATATGTGCTCTCCATGTTGGCGCAAAGCCGGGATCGTATCCTTGACCAGTTTTGACTCCTTGTAATTGAGTGCCATGATGACAGAATACTGTGTTGCTGTGTTAAACTTCCCGAATAAAGACTAGATTAGGTATCGGCAGGAAGGGATATATTGGCCAGAAATCGAAGCGCACAACAATTTAATCGAAATCAGCAACTGCAAAGATATACTCAAGAATAACGTGGCGTGTATTCGTCAACGCTCATATCAATTTCTTTGGGTACAAGTTTCAAGTTTAATCCTAGAACTATACGAGTTTCGTAGTCCACTGGTGGCGGACACGTTCTCAACGATTTTATCATCTTTCTTACCGCTTTGTGCTCAGGATGCATTGAATTTCGTTCCGACGTGTGGATCATGCACCCGGCTCTGGCTGAGTGTTGAAGAAATTTCTAGCGCAAGTAACAACATGATAGGCCGTGTATCCGGACATTACCGGCCACTACAAATACCTACCCGCGATTTCTGAACAGTAAATATCACGCGAGCGGTAGTTACTCATGAGGCGAAATGGTACGATATGACGATATTTTGGGAAGATCTCCTGGCCAGATCTTGACATCGAACGATTTATGTACGCATCCAGAATAATGCGAAAAATTCCGGCGTAGCGAGCCGCGTGCGCTGATACGCATTAAAAGCCAGCACCCTGGTAAAACCCATGTGGCAGATGCAGTAGATCTGAGATGGGAAATTTGAATTTGGTGCGGAAAGATTCTTGTATTGGTGGTTAAATAATTAGGCTTGTTTCTCTTTCAGCTCGTATCCCATCTAACCATATTAGAGAACACTCCGGGACTAGTAGGAATATAAGCCCGCGTAACATGTCCCAGAGTACCTTGCTAATGATCAGCTGCGGCCCTGTGATTTGCGGAACATACTGTCCTAGCCGCTGAACTACCGTGTAGTTCCCGTACCCGTCTGCTCTCAGCACACGATCTCGGCCCTAAGTAGAAAGGGTTCCAAGCCACTAGGTCCATCGCGATCTTCCCGGTTTCCACGATTCAGGGTCCAGAGACACTGGGATTCTTTAGAATTGCATCCGTTCAACCTGCGATCGCCCATCTCCGGTTCCGATCTAATTACCACTCAGGCCATTATTGATATAAAGGAGGTAAACTTTACGTATTATATACATAGTTCAGGCCGCTATTAAGCGAGACAGAGCTTGAAGCTTCATATCCCACTAATTAGGCCAGGGCGGGAAGACATAAGATCTTGATACTTGGCAGCTTTCTTATGCAAACTAACTGGGTGTTTACCTGAACTCCGGAGCACCTTGCAAAGCTTGCCGGAAAGGTCGGAGGCACATCAATAGCCCGTTATGCAGCTCGGCCCCTATCCGGTAATATGATCGCAAGGTAGTGTACCGCTACGTGCGCAGAGAGTGATGATGCAGTCATAGCTAGCAAATTACACCAAACGACGCCCGGGTAAACCCGCTCGAGTAAAACATCAAATAGACAATGGCCTATACATACACGTACATATGTATATACATAGAAAGGATCTCTCGTAGCCATAATAGCTTCCAATATAATACAAAAGGCAGAAATCAAAGAAAGATTGCAAATTGGATATAATCCCCTAGCTCAGATGTAAACGCCTCGCTAGATAATCTCAAAAGCCCCGCGCTAAACTCCGAGTCTGTGCTGAACGGATCCCTTTTTCCTTGTTTACACTACTTTATTTACTCGCCAATCCACCACTTGCCGAGATCTGTCCAGGCTCCGTTAGCATCCAGCAGCTGCGCCGCCGGGCTAACAAAATCATCGGCTACTTTGGTGGACACGCCAAAGAAGCCGTACTCGACGATCCAGTCTTGGGTATCGAACCACTTCGATACTTCCTTGGTAAACTTGACCACCTGGGCTGCATCGCGGCTGGTGCACGCAATCTCGCCTACAATGATAGGAATGTTGTAGGTGCGGTGCTTTTCGGAGAAGAAACCCACGGCATTCTGGATCTCTTGGTCGACGGGATTCTGGGGCAGCGTGTAGAAGTGTAGGTTAATGTAGTCCGGCTTCTCGTTGTCTGAGAGCGCACCCATGAACGACTGCAGCCAGTTCGAGCCGTTCGGGTCGCTAGCGCAGCCAGGAGCAACGAGCTTCACACCGTATTTCTGTCGCAAGGGGAGCATCTTTTGCTTCCACTGAGCGACGGCGTCGCCTACGCTGATGTCATTGCGCTCCGGCTCGTTATAGAAGTGCACGATTGTGTTCTTCTGAGACGACACCACGGAAATGAGGCTGCTCCAGTGATCACCACTGAGGTGCTGTGGCGTGCGCACCATCGGCCTGAAAGGGAGGTTCTTAGGCAACTCCTGCGGCCGCTTCGTTTCCCAGTTGGTGATTGACTTGATGACACTCGACGAGCCCAGTGTGGCCGCCGTTTTCAACAGACCCGGGATGATATTCAACTGTACCGACAAGCTCGATTCCCAGAGGATGATACGCTTTCCACCGGAACCGCGCTCAGATAGCGCGGGAGATGTTTCGACCGGCGCGGCAAAGGTAGGGCTTGCGAGCAACATGCAAGCTGCGAGGCAGGCAACTTGCCTGATACTTTGAAGCAATACCATTGTGATAATACACTACTATATAGAAAAAGAAAAAGAAGAAGAAAGCGCTAACTTATGGAGACGAGATCTACGTGGTTCGGTAACTCTAGACGTGAGGATATTTCCACAATTTATCTCTCTGTCTCGTTCCTGAATATCGCTGCTCAACAGGGGAATATCTACGTCCTACGTCACAAATCCTAAAATACACCAACAAACCTATGATGCCAACAACTCGATGAAATGACCAAATTGGCCAATTCTCATTTAACAAATATACGCCCTGGATTTGTGTAATGCGCTGACATGCCTCTGGAGGATGTGGGATTCTAAAAATATGAACCGTGCCTCTCTTAGTGCCGAGTCCCTGCATTGATCTACGTCGATTCTGACGTCGGTGTCGATCCGGTCAGCTCTCCGGCGGCTGAGCGCGTTTGTGCGGGACGTTACGCAAAATAATCTCAGAAAATCACCGCGGAAAGACAAGAAAATGCTTACAGATGGGGGCGTAAGAAAACGGGGACCACATAACTTTGGAATGTCTCAGAAATTACTGTTCCTGCAGATTAATCCGCCTTAGTAGTGCAGTTAGTGCGAAAGAGTAAGACTCGCATAAATGTTAGGCGCGATCGTTTGGCCAGCCCGTCGCTTACACGCATGCCAAGACTTATGTCACACTTCAGTCGCTTTTTAATACATATATGTACCTACTTCACAATTCGATTTCAGAAGCCTGGGCGGCGATAAACGTCGAACTTCCTAGTATAAAGATGCTGTGGAAATAGATTCATGACATCACTTTCGGAAAATGAAGCGGATTTCTAGCTCTTCCCTAAGAAAAACTTCCATTTGAGTGATCTTCGGAGGATCCAAATGCGAATCCGCTGCCGCGGTATAGGAGTTAAAGGATCGGCGTTGGGTATAACATAGTATCTGAACCAGGAGTCTGAACACGTGGGGTTAAGGATGCAGGACCACATGGTATATTTTGTCGAACTGAATCAAGCGGCACTCCGAAAGGATTGGCGTCAATCGCATCTCTACGACAACAGCAGGCTACAACCGTAGTCTATCGGATCCTTACCGACAGGCACAGCACTGAGTGCTTCGTTGGTTCTAGCATGGGGAGCGATGAGAACGTCTAGAAATGCTTATAGTAAGTCACGCCAAGAGTACCTCGATAGTAGTCTGTCTATATACTTCTTACCTACAGACAGTTTGAACCTCCAGATGCAAAGTTGAAGTTTATTATGGTAATAGAAACGCCGAAAGAGTAATCATGACGCGGTACCTAGTAGTATCTTGGTTGAGTTCGAGATATAGCTGATAGCTACTCTACTTGTGCTAAGATGGCATAGTCGAGGAGGTCTCGGTTTGATACGTCTGGCACTTTTCACATTCCGATAATATCCTACTAGAAACCCCAATGGAAAAGCAACTCATATTAAAGTCGAACTTGTACCGGTAACTTGTAAGTTCAAAGTCACTTTAGAAGCAATAAGCTACGAGGATTACCAGAGAACTAAATACCTAATGTTCACTACACGAACGAATGGACATATGAGGCGTGTTTTGAGTTTACTACCTTGTGTGCTTCAACACTGTAGTGATTTTTATGAAGCCATAGGTTAAGCTTACCATAAATTATATCTACTGGGCGTGTAAGAGGTATAAGTTTCACGACACTAGGCCTCTACGATACGAGCCACCCGGCCATATAGCGACGAGAGGGACGGCAATTCAAGTGGTAATTCGGAAAACTTAAATAGATCGAGTGAAGAAAAGATGACGGTGGAGATATATCTCGTGGTCATTCACTATCTTCATACTCGTCAATAATGTACAGTTACCGTGGTTTGCGTATGCCATGCTCCACGGATATCGATGGCGGGCAAGCAGGATAGCCGAGACTTTGAGGTTGCAACGGCCTCTTTAAAACAACCCGTCTCGTCGTCAGTAGTGAGGCCTGGCATATGAGTTCCATCTCTTAATCCAAACATGGGAGGTGACATAAGAGACGCTATTAGCGATATCGATGAAAGATCAGCTATCGGAGATACGATATACTAATTCAACATTCAAAGCTAGCTAGAATAAAGACAGACGGCTAGAGAAGTTAATCTCAGATAAGGGGGAACAGTGTGAAATCTACCCAATGAGGCTCATGGGTGGGTAGAGTGGCAGTGAGTCATATATCGTAGGCCGGCAGAGAGCTTATAGGCCAACATAGACCGTCCCACTAACAAGTAACAGGTGAATCAGTACCTACACTTAAAAGCTTCATGGCGCAGTGGAAGCGCGCCGGGCTCATAACCCGGAGGACCTTCGATCGAAACGAAGTGAAGCTAATAAAATTTTCTTTTTTTGCATTATTCGATTCCTGTCCTGTCTTTTCGTGGTTTTTATTTCACATTCTTTTACGCAGGGCATATACCTACCCCCACAGTTAGTGGAGCTCGCTTTTTCGCTCGCGCACGCAACTAATCTCCTAACCATTATCTTAGGAACCTCTTAGGAACTTATCCTTCCTAATGATAATATCTTGAAGATTATAATGCTCATTATTGATTCCTTTAAAGAAATGAGGACCTGGCCGACCATCGAAATATACTAGATGCTCAAACTTGTCCTCGTCCCCAAGACCCCAGCGCTCAACTTGGGGAGCTCAGGTCTTCCACATTGCCCGATCGGGAAGCCTAGAGGGCCTAAATTAGCGGGCTGCAGCGCCTAAATTCAGGGCAATCCACACGATTGGCTACCCTCTTTTGGTGAGAAACTCTATTTGGCATATTTCTTCATTGTCTCGAACTTCGATTTGAGCCGCAGAACTCTACCTATGTAGAAGCAGGAGGCTTAGAACTTAACGAACCAATCTATTGTATCACAGATGATGTTTCAGCCCAAATTGACTGTATAGGTACAAATCGCGGCTCCCAAATATCCGCTAAGTATGCAAATCAACTGGCATTAGAAATAACGTGTTGGCGTCTCAATGTAGCCTAACGACGACTTCGGCGTTACAAGTAATCACGGACATGAACCACGAAGTAATATGAACGCCATGATTTTTTGGTATTTCCGCATATCCCAGCATGGCACATCCACCCCTATGCCACCCGCTAAAGTATCATTACATTATGCGTTCCAGCCGAGCTCCGTGGCCCGGGGCATAATTAATTAGGGTAAATTACAGCACCAGCTCCTGAGCTTTCACGTCTCTATCCCTTAGACCTATATCCCAACCGTATCCCGTCTCCGTCGTTATCACATCTAATGGTTTGACTGGAATTGTCCCAGATCATCCCACGTCATCGGGAACTCGTTAGATAGAGGATGTGGTGGCTCCTCCTCTTCAACTAGCGTGCTGGCGAAGCTACGCCAGTCATCTGAAGATAGGTCGAGAGGGGGCAACAGTCCCTCATCGGTATTGAAGATTGGGAAGTCCAGGTTCATAGGCGAAGTTGGTGTCGGTGCTAGGGGAGCTGGCGGTAACGCCTTGTCCGTGGTGATCGGCGGCAGGTACCTCTGCTGTTGAGTTGGCTGCATGGGAAAACTTTGGTACGCGTTCATCATGGGCTGTTGGTGGCTTGGTGCTTGCGGGATGGTTAGGCTTAGATTTTGTATTTGGCCAGGGACGGTGGTGTGACGCGAGTCGCCCGAGGGTGTTCGCCGACTATGTCTATTTACGCCGGGTAGCGCCGACGTGGACGCTGAGCGTCTTGGGACGGATGGAGATCTGGGGAGGACGGAGATGTGCTTGGATGTGTTGGTGGGGGACGTCGATCCCGGTAACGATGATCCACCTTGGGTGACAGATGTCGATCTCGGACGGAATACGACGTGGACGCAGGTGTAAGCCATCTCCACGATATTCTCGGCAGCCTCCTTCGAGCCGTCGAAAAACTCCAGTAGATCTTGGAGTTGTCCAGGGTTCTCATTCTCCACAAAACCCTGGGCTCTCCCCGTTGATTCGGGGCTCCAGCTGAACAAGGGGTGATGGCCGTTGAATTTGCTCTGCTTCTTCGCAATCAGTGCTTTCCATGCCTCGTGGATCAAATGCTGGTGCAATAGCCCGTAGATGACGTTGGAATGTAGCCAATCCGCCTTTGTGCTTCCAGACTCGAAATGCCCAGCAACGTGATCGATGTGCTTCTCGAATTTGCCGTGCATCGCGGCACAAAACCCGCAGCCCCATGCCCTCCTCTTTCGCAGGTGTTTGACTACGGTGTCAGCGTGAGGACATGTTTTGCATCCATGAGCTGATTTGTGGTGCTGATTGAACGTGTTAGGCCCCCAGAAGCTCTGATTGCAATTCGGGCACGGGTATTTTCGCGATCGTTCATGGAATTCCTCCTCATGTCGCTTCCAATCGAATTTCCTCTTAAACGTCTTATCACAGGATGTGCACCAAAATTTCGCGTCTGTTGATGGAGCTGTTGTCGACGATATAGAGCTTCGAGCGGATGTTGAGGAGAAAACGCTGTCGCGACTTGAACAACTCGATCTAGATGATGAGATGGACGCTCGTTGCTGGTGAGGTTGGGTAAGGGAATTGATATCTCTATAGCTAAAATTGGGGATAGCTGATGCTATCGTTACCAGTCAGCTGGTGGAAGTCCGTATGCCATCCAAAGAAGTGTCTCCATACCTTCGGCTACCATACCCTGCTGTCGCTGCTGTTGTGCGTCCTCCTCTAGCAACGCAAGCAAAGCATCTCGACTCAGACCAGATTGCTTGAGAGCCTCTAGATGCTCCCGCGCCTGCGCCAGTACCCTCGACGGATGATCCATTATACTCTTTCTAATCGCAATTGGCAATTGGCAATTGGCAATGTGCAATGTCCTAGATGGGGTTCACGATAGAAGGTGGTATTGTGAAGGAATAAGCGAACAGACCTCTGGATAGATCAGAAGAGAAGGAGTTTTCGAAGAATAACAAAACACGAATTTGACGTTGGGCAGATTGAAGGTTGCACCCGCGCGCAATTTGGCTACTGTTCTGTGATATTTTACCCCCCAAACGCAAGCACCCCCGTACGCTCCGTCATACGCATGGTGCGCGATCCCGAGCATCATCCCATGCTGAACGCTCATTGGGGAGAAGGGTTTACAGCCATCGTTCAGTAATCGAATGAGCCCTGCTGCTCCCCAGGCAGTCTGGCAGAGCGTGTGCAGCAATCAAGAAAGGGACTGGAAGCCATTCGATGGTCGGCTCAACCTGAAACGAGTCGATGCCAGCTCGCCTCCTCATTGTTTCGAAACACGCGCGATGGTGGGATGAAGCCGCCAATCGGAGGCAGAATAAAGAGCGAGGGCAAGCGAGGGACCAGCATTGGATCAACCCGGATCAACCGTGGACCCATTGACGATCCATGATCAGCCAAGGGTAAGGAGTCCCTTGGCGCAGAACCATGCAGAAAATCTGTTTCAAGATTGCCGGGTTCCATGTATCTATGATTGGCCTGTAGTCCTCCCATCACATTTCCCGAGTTTGTCAAGAAGAATCCTTAAGAAACATCCGTCCAGGAGACTAAAATTCTTTCCGCGATCTTATCTGGAATGGTTCAAGAAAGAATTTCGAGCAGAAAAGAGGATGATAGTCTATGGAACTATGCACGCACCCATACATAGGCATGACGCTAGATCCCAGATCCGCCGTCGATCCATAAGCCACATTATCCCCATGACTCTGGGGCCGGCTTACACATACTAATAGCTTGCCAAGGACTATTTCGTGTTGGACTCAGCGTTATTAAAAAAATAATAGGGGCGCTGATGCTGACAGGCTGCAGAATTGGTACCATTTTACCCGGTATATTCGCCACGTGCTAATGACAGTTTGAATGGTAGCATCCGGGGTCGACACTATTATTGGCATTTTCATCTAAATACATGCCACTCTAACATATGTTTGGGAAGCATTCTTTATCGGTTATTCTTGTCTAGCACCAGCTATGAATAGAATCAAAGCGTGCCCAGCGACCAACGAAAGCAACCGCAAATTAATTAAGATACGGCATTGGTACGATTGCAACAGAGTGAATTGAGATGCCACTTAACTACATCTCCGACCTCACATATTGAATGAGGGAGTGGAGCATCATCCACTAGAGCTCTACAAAGAGTTTGCGATAGCAAACATACATATGTAGTTATGAGAGCTAGAATTGAATCCTCTCAATGATAGATTCTTATGCCTCCAGCTATATCAATTATTAGATTACCTAGGTTCTAACGCACCTACTAGAGCGAGTACAATCCCATGCCATTCATGCCGAATCTTGGTAAAATGAGCGAAACCTCGGTTCCGCTATGCCCTACAGGACTTGGACGTTGTCGTAGCGATAAGCTAGCCCGCGAGTCCATCAGGTGATACTATGGACAACATGGCATCGCCACGACACATGTTTGACGACCCTTCGACGCAAGTGGAATGACACACTGCTATATAGCTCCTCAATAGTGAGCTGGACATTATATACAGAGCTAAGACCGGATAGGGGCTAATATACGCATGTGAATACAAATCGAAGGCACTATGTTCTCTTCATATCGCGCCTCGGTTCTCGAATAAGCCGTGGTAAGGCTCATACTGGAACTGTGATAATTAGTATCGGAAGAAACGATGCTAGCAAATGTATAGCTGTATGGCTGTTACATTCGAAGATGGACCTACTACTCTGCACGAGAGTTATGGAACATTTTTCGCCTACTTAAGCCTGTGAATTTATTAAATGTTCGATACTGGTTCGTGCTAATAGACTTTCCATGAAGCTTAAGGCTCACCAGTCATCACCCAACGCAGTGAATCAGTTAGAACCATACTCTGTGAGTGTTAATATCAAGATATATACAGTAGCGGGAAAGTATAAAAACGAGTTACCGTAACTTACATATGTTATAATTATTTTTTACATATAAAATCTCGTAACATAATCGATATAAATAATTATTACTTATTTTTCTTGTTATTTTTCGTTACTTTTTTATATTTACCATTATTTTTTACATTTATCATTACTTTATATAAAAAAGTTATTTTTTTCGATTTATTTTTTATTTTTTTTAAAAAAATTAAAAATATATAAATTATTAAAAACACATACTTTCACTTATATTTTTATGAAATAAAATGGAAATTAATATTATAAAATACCATTAAAAAACTTATAAAATCCTCTATTTATTAATATATAATACATTATACCATCACTAAAACCCACTTTATTATAAATGTTTAAACAAATAATATCTTTATTATTTACGTTAAATCTTTTATATTTTAACCAATTTTTTAGTTTAACATATAAAACATATAACATTAAATAAAAAATAAAATAAGGAAAATTCCAATATATTTTTTAAATTTATAGATTATATAATAAAATTATTATAAGTGTTTAAATATTTATTACAAAATAAGCGTTTATAAAATTTAACACTTTTTTAAAAATTTCCAAAATTTTTTATAATCGAAATAACATATTACATTTAAACTAATATAGCTCCGCCAAATCACATGCTACGACACTGTAACTACTTTCATTAAATACAAAATTAACTAAACATTATAACAGATATTTTTAACATTTTATATGCTTAATATTAACGTAATAGTAATTTATTTAAAGTATGGGTTATAAAAAAACGTAAAAGTTATAAATTATTTTAACGTTTTACTTATTGTAATTATATGTGTTTATTGTAAAGTGAAGTGATGTAATGGTAAAGTTTGTAAATTTGACAATGTGGATAAAAAAAATCAAAAATCTTAAGGTTAACAATTTGAATCAAAAAAAAAAAAAAAAAAAAACATTATGTGTGTTTTTTTTATTTTCAAAAATAATAGTTACGGTAGTTATCATATATAACCTTTGTTATACAGAACAACGGTAACTTACGTAAGTTACGATAATTAATTTTAGTATTTTCCCGTTACTGTACGTACTGTAGTTAAAAAACCCCAAAATGGTAATAATAACTTATGCATGTTATTATTACTTTAACCATTTAAACTTTTAATAATGTAATTGTAATAAGTAATCACCACTTGTTGGGATTGTCGTTTCTTATTATTTGAGTATTTTATTGTTACTTTATGAGTGTCGTTTCTTGTTAAAGTTGTTTGTTATTATTATTTGAAGATTAAGTGATTGGTTATTTGTTTGGTTGGATATAATGCTTCTTATAAATGTACGCAATGGAGATATCGACAAGAGTAGCACTGTATAACATATAGTTGTGGCCGAGACGGACCGGCGTCGAAATATTATTATAGGGAGGCGAATCTTTTCTTATTCCAAGGCTTCCGCGTCTACGAAAACATCCCCTTTCGCCTGTTCCCACTACTCGAACGCCTAGACGTTGCGTGGGTGGCGGGGTTCTGCTCCTCGGTGAGGTCCGGGCCCAGCCGCTCGGGATATAACGATGGAAAGCGGATAATCGGTGAGGGCTCGGCTGGGGACGAGAGCGACGAGGAGAACGACAATTGATGGCGGCGAGAATGACGCCGACAGCAATGGAGAGTAATGTTAGGGCAAGTTTATACATACATAAAAATCAGACACTGAACAATGAAATACTATACATAGCATTCATTAATCATGGCTTAAGATAGGCTAAGTTACGTACTGTGATACTAATACAGTATAATTACGCCTTAGAGGCATTGTCGAAGACACTTCACACTTCTCATAAGAGACACTTCACACTTCTCATAAGGCATTCCTATCCGTGACAATAATGCTCACGCCTAGACGTTGGCAGTTCCTACAGTACTTATTATTTTCGTCAATGTTGGACTCATTGGGTACCATGTAGGTATTTATAACCACTTCCCTCCCTCCTCGTAACGCACCAATACTTACCTTCTTCATCTCAACAAGAACATCTTCATTCATAAACAGCTCTGCCATATTCACGAAACATTCGACAAAACACCTATTCGCTACCCATTATAGCAGAGACAATGAACGACGAGATGAAGCCTCGTGAGGAACGTCCTGGGTCTAGTCTCGCTGCCGGCTCCTGCAACAGAAACAAGCTGCCAACAATGTCCGAGATGCCGCCTCAAGTCCAGCATCAATCATACCCCAGTCAGCCCACCAAGCGAATCGGGCCTACCGATTCCCACCTCTCGACGGACCAACAATCAAACCTGTCCAAGCTTGAAGGCCAGGTAACAGACTCGGTTGTCTCAAGTCAGGCCAGCTCGAGTGTCATATCGGGATCTCCTCTATTGTCACTACCCGTAGAGCTGTTCCTCGAGATCTTCTCATGGATTGCGGAGCCGTATTCTCAAGTCGCCTACGTTTCAGAAGTTCAGATTGGTAGGGCTGGCTCCTTCCAGCAAAACCCGGAACAGACGTATCGGGCCTTCTTATGTCTTCCACCGTCCCGTACTTGGCAGTCAATGAAGGTTTTCCATATCTGTCGAGCGTTTCGACGCGTAGCTATCGCACGTTATGGACAGCCGTGCCGGGATGCGCCCCCTTTTTATCCGAAGTTGGATACCCTGGATATACAAGGAGTTGACGTCAATCCTGCTATCAAACAACTTATGCCGCGTAATGACGGGCCCAATCCTATACGGGTTGACGAACACCAATTATCTGAGGTCAGGAACGGCAGAATCTTCTACCAGTTTTTGTCACGGCGATCGAGTCAGCCTCACTGCGACGAATGTCCCAAGCATGGCTTCCTGGAGCGCGTCACCCAAGCAAAAGTGTGTGTAGTAGACTCGGTACGTAGATTTAGGGCATTCACATACCCCGATTTCGACCGATTCCCCCGCGTCATAGGCATTGCTCTACCCAACCTGGAGGAGCTAGAACTTGACGACTCCCGGTCTCCTGTTAATACTATGGTCCGGACCGCTATAGAATACATGGCTGTGCTGTCCATTAGCGTCTGAAGGGTTCTTCCCTCCTTACCCGGTCATTCCGCCCACATCGCCGTTACTCGTATCTCGAGGATTTGTTCCACTTCTTATGAGACCGAGACAAAACACTCACTTTCGCCTGACCAAAGGCTGCCGGCCGGAGCCACTCCGAAACTCCCGAAACCGATGATCCCAGAATGTCTGGAGAAAATGGGCCTGGTATTAAGCGACAGAATATCATGGTAGCGTATCGATATGTGGAGGCTGGGAAGTCGTTACGCGGCTAGAGGTACGGAAAATGTACGTTGAACAACTATTTCCTCATATAGGGGGGTTTGCTGTTCAGTTAAGAGGTATCAAGCCGGAGCGGCGTTAATAGGAAGAGATGCGGCGAAGAATAGGAAGAGAAATGAGGATATTTCATTGTTGTCTAGCTGCCGAGATGGCTACTCTGCTCTGATGAGGCTCGCCACGGAGGAAAGTGACCATATTATACCAGTCGCCGTTGGTCTATTCGAGTGGGATCCGACCATTATGATGGGTTTGAAATTTGAACCCGGCTACGGTGGTAATATGAATAGGCTTTATACTCTATGTACCGGATGAGACTGCAAACGAGAATCCCCAATACATACCTAGCTAGATATTATACCAACCTTGAATGGATAGGATTTGCCTGATACCAAATCTTGTGAATTGAATCTGAAATTATGCGAGAGCTTAGGATGTATGTTGTTAGATACCGAATAAGGGTGAGGGTATCGTAACACGGCAATAAATGTTGCTAGCCTACATGTACCTAACCTACACCTCCCCATAGCCTCTAACGCCACATGTCCTAATCTCGAACAAGGACACTATCTTTTAATTGAGAGGAAACGAAGCCGATTTTCTCCCCAAGCCTGCTTTACCCCAGTGGCGCCGACGCTTAATCGAAGTTTATCCTCCAAAGCTCACGATCGCAGCCCGCCGTGAAGTCACTCCGCGTATGCATAGTCAGGACATTATCGCTAACCAGCAAATCGCCCTTCTCCCAAGAGTGATAATACGCGACGCGGCGGTCGTGCAACAGGCTAACCAGCGTATCCGAAACGTTATCAGCATCCGCATCATGAGCAGCCGCGTTCTCAATCGCAACGTTCGTGGCCTCGAACCGGGTCTTGGACTGCGGCCATGGCTCGTGGAAGCGCAGACACGGACGGCCGGTTACGGGGTGGTCGATGACGAGGGGTAGGCCGCGGAGGACGGTGGAGTTGAAGGAGGATGTGGAGACGGTCCAGGTCAGGGAGCGGAGAGTGGATAGGGGTATGTGTGCTGGGAGGTGCTTGAAGAGGAGCGTGGAGGAGGAGAAGAGGGTGAAGCCGGTGTCCTTGGGTGATTCCGTTACGGCGGTGAAGAATTGGAACCTGACAACTGGTTTTAGCGACAGAAACAGGAATCAGCGGAGAGGGGAGAAAAAAGGGGGTGGCTTACCCCGGTGGCGTAGATACTACCTCCTCACTTCCGTCCTCCCTTACTTCTTTAACGGTCTTGAACAACCCGTCGTAATGGAACGGCATCCACTCGGCCGAGAGCACGTTATTTAGGCCGCGGGTCTCCGCGCCGCGGTCCTTGACCTCTAACACAAGACCGAACTTCCAACCTGTCGGCGTGCCGAGTTCGCCGGATTTTTCCACGAAGAGATCCCGATTCCTTGTCTGCGAAAAATCTCGCAGAATGACCGGAGAGTTGCGCTGCGCCAAAGCTCGTACCTTGCTCGCATCCACGTCCTTTATGGATAGAGCGTTCCGGCCTGCTGTCGGCCGGATAACAATTCCAGAGGGATACTGGGGCTCGCAAGTTATTCCACCCTTGTCGCCGGCCCAAGAGAGCAGGTCGCTCTTCTCCCGGAAGTAGCTAGGTCGATTGTCCTCGTATACGAGCTCGAAAGTGTCATCGGCGTTAAAGTCCGACCGGTGGCCTGTGAGGGTGGTGCCATCGAGCCGGAATGCGATACTGCAGTGCCAAGGCGTTGTAAATGACGTGTCTGTTGGCAAGAGATTAATAGAAAGCTTGTTTTCTCCTGTCGACGCATGGATCGAAAGTCTTAATCGATCGGGGAACCTTTCCCGTACAGCCCGGGCGAATGCCTTCAAATACGCTATTAGCGACCCTCCTATTTAATATTTGCTTCCTTGGGTTGATATGAGTATCCAGAAAGGTTGAAGATGGATGCTTACATCTCCTCGCATAAGCATTTGCTTAGCGATGTACTCAACCCCCCTTTTGTACTTCGATTTGCTTCGCCCTTCACCTATGGGGTACACATTTTGGAGGTCGGTTTCCAGGAATTTTATGTATCCCCTGTATGTCAGGCATGTATCCTCGTCTTCTGATATTCGGAGCGAGACATCATATCCAGGTTTGCTGAACTGTTTCAATAGGGCATGGCGGAAATTAGTGGCGTTAGCTACGTCTGGTAGGCATTAAGGTTAGCACTTATATCGTAGGTAGATGTGAAGTAGTCAGGATTTTGGAAAAAAATATTATGTTTCAAGTTTATACCACACCAGAAATTGTACGAAATGCATGCTTACATCTTATCTCATCCAGCTCATTAGGTACATCAACGTGGACTATGTCCTTGAGTCGGCAGTATTCAATGTGGCGAAACCCCTTTTTCGTCGTCAATGCTCGAAGAGCTTCACCGTATGCCCAGACATCTCTGTCCGGTACTCCTAGAAGGTCTTCATCAAGTTAATACTATACATCATACAGAGCAGACCTAAGGGATAGGTACCATTATATACGAGCCCATCCGAAACAATCATCAGCCTTGCGCCTGGTGTGTATATGTCCCCTATTGCGGCGCATAGGCCATTAAGGTGTGCAAGCGCAAACTCCTCCGCCTTGTCTGGAAGGCGACCGAGGACTTTTGTGCTCCTGTTTGGTGACTTAAAGGGGAAAGCAGGGAGGCACATAAGGACAGCCTCATTAGCCGCAACCCGAGAGTATATATGGGCCAGGAAGTTGACCCCGTCATTGAGCCTCGCCAATGATACGTCCTTCGCGAGTTTATATCGCGAGATAACGCTCAGGATGTGTGACGAGGTTTCGAGATAAGACGGTTTCATATCTTCCAGCCTCTCAGCCAGTGCTGTTGGGAATGCCAAGTCATCGGCAGTGTCGACTTTCGAGACAGACGGCATATTGTGAGCAGGTTTTCGACAACACGGTGGTGATTAGATATGGTCGAACCTATGGACTCGAGCACACCGTTGCAGGAGAACGCGGGTCCTCTGCATGATACATATGATGATACCTTGGGGCTCGATTTTGCAAAGCCTCAGCTGATATGAGTGGCGATACTCTGAGGTCTTTATTTGTGTAGTACATCTAGTGGGTAAAGAGCCGACTTGGCGATGTCGCAACGTTGCACATTAACGAAGCAAGCTTTATAGCAGGCCAATAGCCGCTGTAACTCCATAGTGCCCGTTTCCGGGAGCACGGCTAAAGCGCTCAAGTACTGCAAACATTCATGGTCAATATAGGGTGGCCAACACGGTGCTTTCGTGTTACTCATGGGTTTCTACGCTTCATTATGCCCATGTGATATTCTGAAGACCGGGCCATGGTTCATGAAGCCCTGCGTAGGACCGAGCAGCTCGTCCTCTTTCCTAATGAGGAAGTTTAATCATTCACATCAGGGGTGGGAAGTAGCTCCATCGACACTCTCTCCGCAGCTCTGCATAACCTGCCGCAAATGCGACGGACATACCGAATCCTCGGTCGCTCTTGTGACTATTCTGACGTCGGAAATTGTAATCTTATGGTGAATAGTTCCGTCGGTGAAACTATTTCGTCGACTATTATGGCGCTGATTTGACCCTGGCGCCATAACGGGATTCCATAGTGTAGGCTTGGCAAGGGCTGCGCGTCGAGGAGCAACTTCACATGAATTCATAATCGGAATTTAACCAGTCCCGTCCGAATTCCGGCTACCGTATCGTCGAGACCAAAGGTTTTCTCGCGACACCGGGAAATTTTCTATGAGATTTGTCAATGCAGATCCGTCGCCCCGACAATGGCTCTCAACGATCAAATCTCTGCGGTTGAGGAAGAAGTCGACCTGGCTGTTATTGGTGGTAAGTGGCCGAGCATACCGTTCTGAACTATGCAGGAAACTGAAGTCGAATCAGGTGGTCCTACGGGTCTCCTCTCCGCGCTTCTGGCGAGCCGTCTAGGCCTCTCTGTAAAAGTAATAGGTACGTCAGTATCATTTCGCGATAGAAGTCACCCCTAACCACGTTCTAGACGCCAAATCTGGGCCTTTAGAGGTAGGTAGAGCAGATGCCTTGAATGCGCGAACACAGCAATATCTAGAGGTAGTAGGGATTCTCGACGAGCTCCTCCCGCTGGGGATCAAGTGCAATAGTGAGAGCCCCTCAATCCTTCAGGAGTATCGGCAGCTCACCAGCCTCAGCCAGTTCAACCTTTTCAGAGGGTGACTTCAAGTCTCGCCAAAGCCACTGGTGGACATCCCTCGAACACTGTCTTCACCCCAACTTCTTGATGATTGGGCAATCTGTAGTAGAACAAACACTTCAGAAGCATCTAGACGTACCGGTCTATTATAAAGAGAAGGTTATTTCTATTTCAGAGACCAAAGATGGCGTTACTCTCAGTACCGACCGCGGACGGAAGGTGCGCAGCAAATATGCTATCGCAGCAGATGGTGCGCGCTCGACGGTTCGGCGAGCACTGAATATTAGCTTCACCGGAACAAAACCTGAGATGGTGTGGGCGGTCCTCGATACCTTCATCGATACTGACTTTCCTCTCTGCTCGGAGATCATCACCTTTCAGCTCAGGGGCCAATCGAGGGTATCATGGATCCCCCGAGAACGAGGGATGGCGAGATTTTACGTGCTTCTCGACGGAGAAATCACGCAGGAAAGGGCAGAAGAGTCTATCAGGGAACACATGGCGCCACATAGAGTCGACTTTGTGAAGACGGAGTGGTTCAGTACTTTCGACGGTAGGTTTACATGTGCCAGTTTCGATCTATTCCCAACTTTGGGTGCATTGAATTGCAATCTAACGAGGTGACCTGTTGTTTAGTCAAGGAGAGGATCGCATCCACATTTGTCTCGAACCAAGGAGCCGGACGCATCATCCTGGCTGGTGATGCTGCTCATGTACATTCAGTAAACGGGGGACAGGGTCTCAACACTGGGGTTGCCGATGCCTTCAGTCTTAGCTGGCGTGTTGCGGCGGCTGCTAATAATGAAGGTCTTAGTCGGGACACCGCGACTAAGCTGATCCGAAGTTATGATACGGAGCGACGAGCGGTGGCACAGGAAGTCATCGATGTGGCGGCAGCTTTAGTCCGAGACACGGCACACACTGCAAAGCAGTATGTCTCCACCATTGAGAAGAACGCAGGCTATATCACTGGTAAGGAAAATCGAAAGCACCGTTCTATGAAGTGTCCGTCGAGGAATGCGCTGATAAGGGAATAGGGATGGGAGTATCGTACGCCGGGGTTGGATCTGAACTAATCGTGGAGTCTGAAAGAGGTATCTGGAAGGCTGGCAAGCGATGCCCGGATCTTCGACTCACTCGGGCCGGAAGTGAAGAAACAACGCGTTTGTACTCAACAATATCGTACGGGAAATATTTGGTATTCTTCGTAGGACAAAGCGAGATTCAGTTATCGTTCAAGAGCGTCTGCTCATATTTCGTCTTGCTTCCTAAAATCTCAGTTGATGGCGATAAGAGCGGATACAGCAATGGATTCGGGGGCCAGGTTAAGGTGTTCTTGTCGGACGATGTCGCTACTGAAGATAGCTTCGTGGTAGTTGTTAGACCGGATATGTACATTGGCTATGTCGGCGAAGGGAACGGCTGGAGAGAGTATCTAGAGCAAGTATAAGTGGCCTCGTCTGAAGGCATAGTTCAGCAAGAGATATATAAATATCGAAGAACAAATTAGATGTCTTTCTTTTAAAATCTATCTACCCAAACAGTGCCCCCAAGAGTGAAGGATGTGGCCTTGACTATGGTTTTCAGTTAACTTAGTTTATAGACGACTTGCTTTGAAGGCATGAGTAGAAGCTACGAGAGGCCGTATGATTTATGAAAAGTCTGTGAGAGGACGAGCAATTATTTGAATGGTGTTGAAGTTAAACGTTCAATGTTGCTTTGATGTTACTAGTAGGGAGTTAAGGAGCTGAGAGTCATGAGATTAAGTATTTAAGTCTTATCTTATCGCATAACACTATAGCGATGATGATATTGATGGGGCTGAAGAAAGGGAGCTGGGAAGTGGTCCAAGCGTGCTCCTTCCTGTACGCTAAGTAATTACAGTAGAGACCTGAGCCGAGCCGAGGCAAGAGGCGGCGGCAGAAGCGCGAGAAGTGACGACGCGGATGGGACCCGACAATCAATCAATCAGATCCATTTCCTCTGACAGCTCACCTATTCACCAATTCGTTGCTTCTTATTACACTATTCCCAATTATTCTTATTCTTATACCGCGACTACGATCACCATCAATTCAGTTGTATTCTTCTTCTACCATCCTTCCTTCCTTTATGTTGTATTTCTTTCTCATGTTGTCGTTTTACTTTTAATTAAATTTAATATAGTCGATGCGACCAACTCGTCATGTCCTTACCTGCCGATCATTTCGCCAGTGGTGGCGCATCGCGTCCGCATAGAAAATCAAACAACCCAATCCAGAGCATGCTTTCGATGCCGCCGCAGTGGCTGCATATGTACGGCGACTTCATAACCAAGAATGCCCACCAAGTATCGCAGATTGAGAGCGCATTACGATCCCTTACGTATATCATACCCGGCCGCTTTCGCGATGCTGAGATCGCCTCTGAAACCCTCCACTCGGGAATCCAATTACTATCCCTCTACCACGATGCTGTCCTCCGAGGCGCCATTACTCGAATACCTGCGCTGGCCTCGAAGATACCCAGTCCACATTCCCGTTACACCAGATTCTGGGCAGCTAAGAGCAGATTATACAGGAGAATAGCATTATTACTGCAGATTGTGCAGTACACGGAACTCCTGTGGGAGATGGCAGCCAAGCGCAAGGGGGAGAAGGTTCGCTGGCGTGTCGTCATCATACTGGAGGTTATAAAGGCTGTCTGTCGCCTGCTATTAATGCAAGTCACGAACTCGAGGCCTCTGGTCACCCCAGCACTACCCGAGCGAGACCCAATACCACCAGATGTCGAAACAAGCGATGATGACGCGCTGAAGGAGCTGATGGGTGAGGACCCGGTGCCAGAAGAGGCGAACGGGTCTGCCAAAGCTGCTCATGAGAAGGAATGGAACATGCCACGAACTGGTACCAGTCTTCCGAGTTTACCCAACCCCAGCGATATCAGCTCGTACCTGATGGGCCGTGTACTTACAGCAGACGATATCAAGCCTGCTGCAAAACTTCTCAACACACTATCCCGCTCCGGGCAGACTGCGGAGATACTACATATCCTTTCTCCGCTAGTATATGCCGTTGCGCTATCGCAAAGTAAGAATAAGAAGTCCTGGACTCCTTGGATCATTGGTTTGAGTATGGAGTATGCGGCGCGCCAGCTACGCGACAGGGGCTTGCGAAGCACCGCCTTAGAGAACGAAGAGTGGGGTAAGAGGTATTGGGCGGCCGGCTGGTGGACTATGAGGGGCGCTTTCTATGAGAATTTCACCAAAGGCCTTATAGCTGGAGTACGCCGTCGTATGCCTAGTCTCGTGGCCGGCATTCTGGAGGACTACGAGTATCTCTGGGAGAATTATTACTTCAGCACCAGCGCCTGACGAATGTAATATCACGATCGATCAATTATGCATGGGATTGTACGGAGCTAGATGGGTATGGAATATTGGATCTCTGGCTAGGTTAGCTAGATATTATCAAAGACCGATACGTATGATGGATCTCCATGAAACTTAGACGCTTGGCCTATTGGACCCTCAGGCCCTGTTTACGTTCCCGTAACTCGTTCCCTTATACTAATCACCACTTTCTAGTGAGTCAATGAGCCTCGGCCAAACTGTACTCTAAATAATAGGCAATATTTAAGGGGGGCTACCTAACATTGAGGTGATCTATAGTTGCGAGTGCTCCCAATTTCAACTCAGATAGTTGATCTTGGCCCCCTCAAGCCCCTTCCCGAATTGCGTCTTCCATCGTACCGTTGACAAAGCCCTCCCTCACTGGAAAATCATGCCCAACACTATACGTCTTGGGTCCCTCATCACTTATCGTCCGACGGCGCTTTCCCCAATTGCGGCCAGGTCTGCGCCATACCCAAGCGTATATATGTCCACGAATCGAGCTATGACGAATTCCTCGCCGCTACAGCTGCGTATGCGACTGGTCTCGGCTTGAAGCAGAGTGAGCAGCCTGTGAATTAGGCCCACAGCTAGTTGACCCCAATACGAACGTATCAAGAGTTTGCTCGCCGACATTGAGACGTATAAGTAAAAGATAGCTGCAGGAAGCACAGCTGCCCCTACTGATCGTCAGGGGTTGTGCTTGTCGCCTATGATTGTTGGTAAACTGCCAGGGGAGTCTAGAATCGTTGCTGAGGCCCCTTTCAAGGGCACTCGATCATCACTCCAACCCGCTATCGATTGAGCGATGTCTAACATAGTACAGAATCTGTCCCCCGTCAATGAAATTGTGCAACGAGTTAGACGTGATTTTTCACTGCGCCAACAACACCGACCACGGCCTCGGTGCCCCAGTGTGGTTAAGGAACAGAGCAGAAGCTGGCCGTATTCTCGACAGCTCCAAGCGGGAACAATTCGGGTTAACGCGCACGCAGAGATGGACCCAGGCTTGACGTTCGGAGGATTTAAGAGTAGCGTAATTGGCGCCCGGCATGGTGTAGAGGGTCTGAAGGGCCATTGTAACCTGCAGACTATGTATATCAAGTTAGTTTAAGCACGTATGGAAAATCAGGGCGGGACAGGAATAGAAGACCGGGTTAGGAATGGTTTTTATCGTCGTCACTTCAGCAACAATGGGTCATTGCCTTCTGGCCTGCCCAGGTCCAATTAAGGGTATGATTAAACAATAGGCTCGAATAAGGAAGATAGTAACCGTGGTGAATGGTTTCTGACTAAGGGGGCCGCGCTTAGTGGTTAAGTCAATAGTTGTACGTTGAAACGAAGCATTATCGTCCGGCTCACTCTGTATTATAACCATTAACACTCTAGCATCCCTCCTAATCAAATATGTATTGCACTATAGAACATGTGTTTCTTTAGTAGAAGACGCGGCGTATGCGCATAATACCGTCACCTGATTTGAACTTCCCTTTTATCGCAAGTCAGTAGCTACTACACATGCCTGATTAATGCTGAATTGCGTGAACACGCAAGCTAATTATTGTTAATGTTTGCTTTCTAGGCTATTGCGCGCGTACAACTCGCAGTGAATTCAAAACCCGCGGATACCTAGGTACTTTTGAACTTGTATTCGACGACAAATAAAAAGTGCTACTCTTCAATATTTCTTCTGGTGTTCCAGCCGCATGCTTGTCCGCTCTCCTGCATCGACGCGGGCAGGAATACCATTTGTACTTGCGACGGAATTATCTGCCGACATTCACATAGGGTAGCTTGTTTTACGGCTGGACTTTTTACACGGCGCCCAGCTTCGGTGCCAAATTCCCTAACCGAACGTATTGACGACACTCCATCCCGCGATCTATCAAAATGCCGTGGAAATGGAACATCGACGCCACCTCGTTCGTCGTCCTACTCGGCGAGGACGAAGAGCTTAACTTTCGACGCGCAAGAAGACGACTATGCGACGTGCTTTCGTTGGCGCCTGTTTCGGGCCTGCAAGCCTATCTTCGCAACTATTCGACGCTGATGGAAGCTCAAGACAAGCAACAGTACATTAGCCCTTATGGAATGACCAAGCGACAGATACGCAGTATTCGGTGCGCCCAAATGCTATCACGATGCGGGCTACTAGCGAACGGCACCATCACATTCTGCACCATCGCGAGCTCTCCACGAAAAGGTCGACAAGTCATCGGCCTCTGCTGGCTTATGACAGTCTGTTCGTGGCTATCTTTCGCGGCATTGGTTGCCGTGTCATTCTACAGCAAGTCCACTACTTGGGTAGGAATCTCTAATGTCGCCACCCTTGCCTTATGGTCGGTCTATGTACGGGCTCTTGATGTCGCTTCATTCGCGCCAGTGGAGACACGCCCTCCCTTTCCCGACAAGCTTGATTCTGCAATCTTCCTCGGGCAAGACAACTCGGCTTTCATCATCGAAGGACGTCGACGAGACATTGTTCAGTGGACGGGTGCTGGATTGGGCTATCGACGCATGCACGCGGCCTGGCTACGTTTCCTGGCACTTCTTCGGGACACCACACGGATTGGCACATTCGCGCTGTTGGTTTTCATCGTCTGCACAATCCCCAATGGCTCAGACGTGGATAGGATCATTTTCTTCGCTTATAACGTCCTGGGCCAATTCAACACTCGAATCAGCCTCCATCTACACGCTCAGAGGACCCTACTGGATCTTCAGGATTTCAAGAAGATCGGTGTCCCATCCCGGACGCATGTATATGCGGAAATACTTCGTCGTGGCTACCCCGAGGGCAACTGGGCCAAAGATGTTGGACTGCTTCCTAAGGGCAAAGTTTGGGAAGCGTGGAGATCCTTCGTGGTCGATCATCGTGATGTTGATCCCAAGGAGTTATGGGAGCAAATCTCGGAGCGCCAGTCCCGTGACCTGGGTTCGCCGAGAATGCGAGGGGGTAGTCCATCTTAAGAAAAGACCGCCGACTGTAACTAGAACGGATAGCTCTCTTGTATCGATATTTCTAGTAAAATATTCGTTAGTCTTCCCAACGTGCGGCCGTTGGCTGAACATATTGTGGATGAAGGACAGCGATCTGGCGTGCCGGAGTCTCAATTTTGCCCCGTGATGCCGATGTGCACTCCGCTCAAACCCATGTACTAATTTTTGTACTTGGATCTATGTGTACATACGTGATTCCAAGCAAACTCAACTGGTTAATTCTCTCACCACTTCACCTTTTCCATTCCCTTTCGGGTCGCTACCTGGAAGTCACATATGAATATTGGGGTGGTCGTGTGGGAAAAGGGGCTACTCAGGACGTCGCTTGAAATAAGCTTATTTATAATTAAGGCTTAAGCCTTCTTAGTTCGAACGTTCCGAGGGGCTGGTACTCTATTTTTAGAAAGGGGTCCGCTACCGCCATCCAATGCAGTGCTTGTTGATCCCTGTACTCTATAATTATAGCGCGTCTTGCGGTGCCAGGTGGGTACTTAGGGGCGCCAATAGTCACGGTGCTCTTGCGCTGTCAAGCAAATTGACGTTCCGTCACATATTCGCATGTCAATGACATGTTAGCTACTAAGTAATCCCTGTCTTTTTACTGATATAAAATGCTGGGCAATATCTTTGTTATATCATTATAAGCGGTGCAGATATTGTCGATAAGTACGGTCACAGTGTAACACAGCGCATATATATATACAGTTAATCCTTTAAAATAATGTTATTTAACAGACCTTTATATGTACTTCATATTTTTACCCTCCTAAAGAATAAATTATATGCCCTAACAAAAAACGCCATATCATTAAGTTTAAGTTTAATTAAATAAAAATATTTATATTAAAATCGCATATTACAATAATACTATATAAAATTAAAGTAAATAATATAAATAGAGATATTTTTAATTAATTATTAAAAAAGGTAGGCTATTTAATATTTTATTATATCCCCATTTTTAAAGATAATTAAGCGTATTTGCCGTGACATACTTTCACATAACTTAATTAAAAATTAAGCCGAAATTATATCCTAAATAACGTAAATCTTATTATATAACTTCATATAAGTAATATACAGGTGCCGGCAAGCGATTTAATTTTTTATTTAAGGCTACACGTATTTAATAAGATTTAAATCGAGGCTTTTAAATAAAAAATCGATAAAGCTATCGCTGAATTCATAATCTTATATCTATGTTTACATATTTTTTAAATTATATATAAAAACGTTATCATATTAAATCCTAAGCCCCAAGCGCCATTAAAAATACTTTAAAATTAACAATAATATTCTTTTTTAATAGGTAAATAAGATTATCATACCCCATTTCTTCTCTTATACTAGGTAAAATCCTTTAATGCCACCGGCAAAACTCCCCCAAAACATCTAGCTATAACAGCAATATTTCGACTTAATATATAGGTTAACCGATTTATCCGGTAAAAAAATGATAAACCGCCACGCTATATTTATATCATTTACCCAAATCTTATCACTCCATAATTAATAAAACCACTCCTTCGATATTAGATATTACCATAATAATATAAATTTAAGTTAATTATAACATTAAGCGGCAATAAAAATTATATAAATAAGTTATGGCATATAAAAAAAACCTATTTCGGCAAAGGCATTAATAATACTCCGTTCTTTATAATTAACGAAATTAGAAATAAATTGGTATAACTAACTTTATAAGATTATATAACAGGATAAAAAGATGCCTTAATAATATTATAAAATAATAACACGGGTAGTTTAATCTACTATAATATGGCAGCCTTTATTAAAAAATTTAAGCTTTAAAAAAACAAATATAACGTATTAAATTTACCGTTACATAACGTTGATAACTTTTACAATTTTTAGTATAATTATACACCCATTATAATATAAAGTCTTAATCTTAAATCTCTTTTTATATGTAGTATTACAAATAACCTTATTCTTATATAATAAAGGATTAACTTCAAAGCTTTTAATAGAAAGAATTGATGATATGAATAAATTTATAAAGGTTATAACGGTTTTAACAAATAGGGATAAGTTATAAATAAAGTTAATAATAAGCTTATTAAATATATAAAGATTATCGCGGATAGTGTTATCAAGTAATTAACCATAAAACTTATTATTTAAACTTTTTAATATAATAATAAAAATAGATTTCTTACTAAATATAATAAAATCAATAATATTAATAGCTTAAAAGTTATTAACAAGATCTTTACTAATTAATTCTAGCTATAATTAACGTTAAATTAATTCCTTTAAAAAAAATGGTAAATCTAGGTTATTATGAACTAAATCAAAGAAGTTAAAGCGCCAAAACTGTTACGAAGACTTATTTATAAGTAATAAAGAAGGTGGCTTATAAATATTAATGTTTATAACGGCATTAATAAAACTATGTAACCAGTTATTTAAGAATCTCCTAAGTATTGTAAGAGTAAACTTTTTAATATTAAAATAAATAATGGCTAAAAAATGTGGCATATGGCAAAAGTATAATATAAGATTCGTAAAATTAAGAATATTTAAAAGAATTAAAACTAATACGCTAAAATTTAAGTCATAATATCAAATTATATAAGTAATTTTAATTACATATAATAACTTAAAAATTAATATTATTAATTAATTATATTTATAAGCTTAAATAACTTAATAAAATACCCCCGGTCTATTTACAAGGCTTAATATTATACCATTAATACACCACATCTTATTATAAATACGTATTAAAAACGCGTCTAAAACATTATAACCCCTGTAAAGTAGACGCACGGACAGCACGCTAACATTATTTCAAGGGTTATAATGTATATATAATCCCTGCCCAGGACCGACACAGGAAGCAGATGATTAACCGGATAATATCTGGGGGGTCAAATGAAGGTCTTAGTATCTATCTACTCACGCATATAACTCCTTATCTAGGTTCGCCTAGGCGTGACTAGCATTGCTAGCATCAGGTGCGCTGGAATGCTATCTTCATTACCTACTCCGTGGTGCTATCATATCTGCCATGATCATCTCTCTGGACCCCTGAAAGGCGAAAGACGGCTATCGGGTCCGACCTGGCCTTCATACGAGTGAGAGTGAGAATGCTGGGGAGGCATCTGGTCGCCCCTAGATGGCGCTTGTTCCCTACCGCCACCATCCCACCCAGGCGGTCCTCCGGGTTGTGATAAATCACGTCTGTCGTAAGGCCCTCCACGTCCGTACCCTTCTTGTTGTGCTGATGCAGGGCGAGGAGAATATGGCGCTGTATTTGGGGCTGCTTCCCGTGGGTCGCGGTATGGAGCATTTCCAGGACTTTGGGCGTATCTTGTCCTCTGGTTCTGGTAGTCGTAACGGTCGGGATATGACTGCTGTGGAGGGTAAGGCGGGTAGTTGTCCCTGGTCGTGTTATAGCTCGCATGCGTCTGCGGGGGCCAAGGCTCAGGGGCCGGTGGCGCTGGCTCCGCTACCCTTAGTCTTGTTGTGAGGGCATTTGGCATCTTAGCGATGCCGAACGTGTCATACCGCCATAGGTTCTCTCTAGCTCGCCGAGCGAAATCGGCGCCATACACTTGCTTAAGGTAATCGATGAAGCCCTTGTATGCTGCCGCGACGACCTCAAAATGCGACTTACGCAGGGTCACAAGTCGATTTTGGTCCACTGCATCGTCGAACATGTCGTCTGTTCCTAGAGCGTCCAGTTCTGCTAACGCAAGTGCCGACTGGAAAGCATTGCGGATTTGGCGACCGTTCCACCGGCCTTGGTCGTTCTTGTCGAAGTAGTCCAAGGCGAACTCGGTGATTTCCGGCACCTCAATCTTAATTAATCTCTTCTCCTTGTTGTAGCGTGCTTGGATCCTCTCCCAGTTCTTCTGGAAAATCTGCAGGGTCGGGCTTCGCTCCAAGGGGGGATAGTACAAGCTGATATGGATGCGTGATGTGAACGCCTCGTCGAAAACACCGACCCGGTTGGTGGTCAGAAATAGTACACCGGAATAGTATTCCATAATTCGAAGGAAAACTAGTAAGCGTCAATATTATGGAGGGCCTTGTGATGGTAGCGACATACCTGCGACGAGACTGTTCCTTACGAAATCTTCCTTCGTCCTCTCGGCGAGAAATACGTCGGCCTCGTCAATCAAGAGAATGGAGTTCCACCGACTTGCCAACGAAAAGTTTTCTTCGAGAGCTTCCTCGACGTCCCTTGCCGTCGTCCCTAGATCGCCTAGTGCATGTTAGACGATCGAACACCCGCCGCGACGTCGTACTTACCGCTCGTAATTTGAAACAATGGCCTCTTGAAAGAATCCGCAACGCATTCTGGTTGTTATTCTCAGCATATGGCTCGTCAACTATATGGGGCTTGATCATGCTTATTTACCTGCAGTCGATGTTTTGCCCACACCAGGCACGCCATGTAATAGCATGATAAGGCCCTTTCCTGCATTCCGCCATTAGCGTCGAATAGAATGTAGTGGCTATGGCCATACCTTTTCCACGGACGACATCGGTCCGATCCCTGTGGACTGATGCCAACTTCTTGTCGCGAAAATGCTGTCTGATCATAGACTTTACCATTTCTTTGTGCCCGGCCGGAAGGACTAACTGATCGAATCCTTCTCCTTCACCTAGTGCAGCAACTTCCGAGATATTCGTGAGATCCAGTTTATCTATTAACCCGTTAGTAACGTCACGACAGAGGGAACATATTAGGTTAACAGCGTACGCCATTTGCGTGTGCGCAACACAAACCCGAAGACGCAGTGAGACATGATCAAGTACTCGTCATCTGTGAGCGTATTATTCTCGACAATCTCGCTGAAAAGGCGTGGTATGATTGCCACGGATGGTATCTTCGAGCTCCTCTCGTTCATCTGCGAAGAAATGTATTCTTCCCTTCTTCGGGTATCGACATAGTCGTCTTGATACATGGATTGGCCCCTACAACATTCTCTGACGCATCGCAATGCTTCAGATCTTTGTGCTTTACGGTATTTCCGCATATCCACGTCTCCGACATCAGGGTGAGTATCCTCGAAGCTTACCGTTTTCTTAATGTCTTCTTCGAGAGCCGATCTGATGGGGGCTGTCCACTCGGGGTTGCGTGCCAAGGCTTCCTCAAAGTCGATAACGACTTGACTGTCAACATCATCCCGAGTTTTAAGCATGTCCCTCGTCTTGAGAGTTAGCCCGGTGTAGTGCATATGCTTTATCCCGGCAGCTGCAAAGAAGGTCTTTCCCCTCTGGATGAGCTTCTCGCGAAGGTCATCCCGTTGGGAGAAGCGAAGGGGAAATACGGGAAGGGATACAACGTCTTTGAGGCCGTCAAATCTTGAGATGGCGAAGATCCGCAAGACGGGCCCGAAAGACTTCCCGTTGAAATCCACGTGGACACAGTGGAGGAAGACTGGGTTGTCTTCAAATTCCGCGTATGTTTCATCCTTCCAAAAGTTCAAGTTTGCCTCTTCGCCATCATTCACCCGGTGCCTTGTACTCTTCACTTTAATAACTCGGTACGCCTGCTTGTGCTCCCTGTCGATTACGGCATCCCCGGGGTTGAAGAGATACCATAAATCGCTGAACCTAACAGCCTTGCACAGAGGGCTAGCGAGATACTCTTGCTTCTTCTTGATCTCGTTGTCGATGAACGATATGAGACAGCGCATCTCTTCCAGCTCCGCCTTCTGCTTTCGCTCCTCGGATTCTTCTTCGGCGTCCTCGTCCGTAGTCTTATTTTGGCTGAGGTCTGTTTGTTTCCTAATAAGTAAACCTGAAAGACAGTATATTACGTTCTCACTTACCTTGTAGAGCCGTTTCCAATTGACTAGTCTCATCCCTTAGTTCCTGTTCGTAGTAGAGTAAGGCCCTAAAAGGTTGAAACATCAGGAAAGGGCCCACAAAGGTCTCACTTGGTTCATCTTTAAAAATCTTCCCGAATGCTTCGATTATTGCCTGAGAGTTTATGCGTATCCTCTCAGGCAGAGGACCTTCACCAGGTGCAAACGTAGTTGGCCGTTCTTGCTGGCCCTTAACGATCATCGTGGGGCCCTGAGAATTAGTATTTGCTGGCAAGACTTTGCGCCTTCGTCGCGTGTTCTCCTTATGCTCAAGCTTTATTTGTGGCTCTCCTATAAGGACGTCGATGGCATAGAATTTGGTCTTTCGGAAAAGTTCGCCGCCCCCTGCTGTCTGGAACTTGTCCCATCCAACCCGGTTTTCGTGTGGAATACAGAGGCTCGCATCGTTGAACCTAACCTTCGGTGTGGGTATTTCGACAACCCGTTCTTCCCCGTCATCTGAGGAATCTGTGTCCGGTTGGAAGGATGGGAGCCTCTCTGTATCTTCATATGCGCGAGTAGTCGCGCTCCGCAGCAGCATCGGCGGCGATGGTGGCGACGGCGAACGCCTGCGGACCCTCTCCAAGGGTGGTGAATATGGCTCGTAGATGGATCGGCTACGTGTTCGAGGAATATAGTCATCATCGTATCCCTGCGTTCGTTCAAGATATTCCCGAAAGCCGTAGGCCATATTCATAGCATCTTTTAAATGGTCGGTCTCAACAACAATTGCTTCGTGCTCGACTTACACCTTCGCCAGAGCTATAGCCGTCTGAAAACAGTGCTTTATCTCATGCCCATTCCACTCGACTCTACTCATTTCATCAGATTCCAAGAATTTTCTCGCATTTGGGCTGAGAACGATGCGTCGGGGTCCGTAGTGTTCAAATCGTATTTCTAAACTCTTCCATATCATCCTACGCTTCTCCAGATTCAATTTTTCGAATTGTATCATCAAGTTCATGTGTGAGGAGGCAGCGTTGTCGAGCGTGCCTACTTTATTAGTGACCAGAAAGAGTAGGCCATGAAAGCGTTCTAGACTCCGTAAAAATGCTAGAAGGCGGAATTAGTGGAAGGGACGGCTTTGCTAGAAGTTGACTTACCAGCAGCCAAAAGATTTTGGTCAAGATTTCCACGACTAGGTGCTTCGAGGAACAGGTCGCATTGGTCTATCAGCAACACCGCCTTCCATCTTTGACCTAATGAGAACCACCATGCCAAATCAACCTCCAGTTGTTCGGCATCTGCTCTGAGGTTCTTCGGAGAAAGGGCTAGAAGTGGCCGACGAATTCTCGTCGAGGTGTATTCTATATGCATCAATAATGCATGAAAAGTTGCAGTTGCGGTTTACAAGAGATCCTACTCACCAGCTGTGTAGGTCTTGCCAGCTCCGGGAGGGCCTATTAACATTTAGTTATTTGCAGATCACGGTATAGTCGATATACGACGAACCATGAAGAAGAATGATCGACCCCTTGTCTTCATACTTCTCGCCAGAATCGGCAAGGGATGCGTCACTGGCATTGTAAGAATCAACAAGAGCATTGAGCATTCTGAGCTTTTCCTCATGTACGAATGGCGTAGGATTTTGATTAGGTACGTCCAATGGCCGGATATTTTCGACGTTGATTAACACTGCGTTGTGTTTAGCATACTGAAATAAAAACCCGACAGCGACTTACTCCATGTGTTGTTTCTTAATACGAAAGCGCTTAAGCATGGCGACATAACAAACAGCAGGTCTCTCGTCAGGAGATCATGGCTATCTTTCTTTGGATTTATGAGACGCTTCAGCTTGCTCAGCGCAATGTCCAACTCCATCGTGACGACCTCGCCAGGTGGAACTACATCGAACTTCCAATGCTGTTCCGGATGCAATGCTTTTGTGTGCTGGGGTCCACCGACTACTATACGGCCAGAGTGCTGCGAAGAGTTACAGTGAAATTCCTAAATTATGGCTTTTAAGATCAATACTCACATGTCGCTTAAACAGATCGATACATTCTCCATCGTGACACATATACTTAGATTCTCCCCGCAGAATCTCCCAGACCTTATCGCCCCTTTCTTCGAATTGGCGTTTCCGCGAGTCCCCGTCATCGCGATCGTGGAATTCACGCGGGAATATAGGCAAATCGTTGACCGACCTTTCCCCGTCGAAGTCATTGATGATGATAGTACGAGTAGCACAGCCTATCTCGTCGGAAGGCCAATGAGTTTGAAGGAACCAAGTTTTGATTAACCATCTCTGAGGAAGATTGTCCTTTAGCTGCGGGGGTAGTTTAGAGACCTCCCCAATCACACAGCCAATCCAATGACCATCTATCTCAGTGTATGCGATAGAGCCAGACTTCATTAAGACCCATAGGTCCTTGAACATGACTGTGGGTAGTGTCTGCGATAGTCGCTCCCTTGCCGGGACATAAGATTCTTGAAATTTCGGGCGAAGAAAGTCCAAGAGGACCTGAAGATGTTCACGCTGGATGGAGTCATCTACCTTTTCTGGCGCGTCAGGCCCGCCCCCGAGCCTTGTCATCAAACTTTCAAGACCAGACATATTGTGCATCAAACACGCGTAGGGCTCACGTATGACGAGGGTCTTTCCTGTTAGATTCTGGCTGTATGATTATCAGCATCGCCCACATGGTGACCATAGTTAAGACAGTACCCAGGATAATGCCCCACAACATCTTTGATCATCTGCGATAGAATCGCCGAGTGCACTACCATCAGAGTATCTCTAATATCCCTGATAGCGACATTCTTCGGCAGAGTCGACGATATTCCTTCCAGGACGTCCGCTGCCCGAAGGTCGGCCGCTTCGAGATCGGTGACAATCTCGAGGATTGGCGCATTTTCCCCTCCAGGAGCCAGAGTCCGGATATGTATCGGTTCTTCATTTTGAGAGTACTGTAGAATGGGAATATCAAAGTGTCGGGTGTCCGGCGTTGAAGCAAAGTAATTCGCTGTATACTTGATCTTGACGGGTTGCTCCATTGCTAAAAGCCTCTATGGTAAAGCTCGAGGCTCGAGGCGAAGTATGGTCGCAGAAGTAGCTCAGCCTAAGCGCTGGAGGAGGAGCGAGAAATGAGCTGAAGAAATGGAGTTCCACTACCTCGCCAGGGTTCAGCTTCGTCCAATCACGAAGGGGTCACACCAAGCCCTTACATGGTACATGTAAGCGTGGAGGGACGAAGATGAGGCTGCGTGTTCCGTACATCCCCCACCCGCAATAGCTGGTTCCCCTCATCTTGTGACATCCATATTACGCTCATTCCCAGCCTCACTTCCGGCTCTTATACGTGCCTCTAAACGATAAGAGGTCTCCCGTCTAGATTGTAAAAATGCCAACGGTGATAATCCGCTAAACGCGATAATGGTATCGCTTAGTGCAAATCGTCGTTTACTAAACGATATATAGTGGGCGCATCGAATAATCTTGATATTTTGAAGATCGGCGTCGATCACCGCCGGAGGCGCCTATTACGCGACAACCGGTGCCACCAACCAATGGCGCCACCCTCGAAAATTATACTAGTTTCGCCAGCAGTTGACTTCGTCGACAACCACCTTTCTGAGTATCATCCTCCATTGGCTCGCTCGCCTAGGCCTATTCAATTTGATCGGAATCTTAATCAATATGAGGCTACGGCGGCAACAACCGAAATGGCATCACAACTCATAACACAACCAGCCCCTGGTTCTCCTACCCCAGAGGCGGCCAATCAGGCAGAACCACCAGTAGCCAAGATAAAAAGTTTCCCTAAGGTCATGGAGGAATTTAAAGCTAAACATCCGAAGGAGCCCAAAGGGCGCCAGGAGAAAGGATGCAGTATTCGTTCCAAAACAAGCTGGGAGGGGGTGTTGGAAGTCTTGGACGAGGCGGCAGCGGCATATACCACCAAGTCTGGTATTAAGGGGAAGATAAGAAGAATAACCCAATTCATCGGGGACCAAGCAGACACTGCCAAGCGGATATCCAGCGTTATTCCAGAAATTGACTATTCGAAGCCAATTATTGGAGCGCTAACATTTTTACTCGATGTGAGAATTATCATTCGACTGCTACGTTTTTAAGAAGACGGCGAACTAATAAATATCCCATGGTAGGCATTTAAGCGAACCAGCGATGTTCGTTCTGAAGTTAAGGAGGGTATTGAGACGCTAAAGGAGAAATTTTCTCACATCGAGGACTACCTTGCGATGTATTCAGCCAAGGAAAAAGTCGTGAACTCGGTGATGACACTATACATCACCATGCTTAAAGCTATAGAAGAGGTGATTGGGTATTACACGAGACACATATGTAAGTACACTCGCTACAAGAATCCTTCAAGAAGCAGCGATGCATCCCACGTTGTTTCTCGATTCCGAAACGCGATGCTAATGTATCCAAGTCATAAAGGGGCTTGATGCAGTGTGGAGTGGTGAAAACTACGAAAAGGCGCTACTAGAGTGTTTAGAGAAGATCAGCGATGATGGGAAGAAACTTATCCATGAAGCCGATACGGCTCATAAGCAAGTTACTAACAAAGTAGCGGAGGATGTCCAAACAGGTAGGACGACCGATGAGAAATAGGTTAAGTCACCTGCTTTTGCTAACGGACTAAATACATGTAGGTATCAAAAAGACTGACCTGGTGTTGAAAAAGACCAACAGCATGAAAATCATGATGAAGGACATGGCGAATGGCTTCCGCGACATGTTTGAGGACCATATACATGAGATGGACGCCCGGCATGAAAGGGAAAAGCAGCTTTGGCAGCGTGAGTATGAGAGACTAGCTTGTAAGTCGTAATATACCTCGAACACAAGGCAAGCTCTCCACTGACTAACTTGGGATAGCTGAGAAAGCCGAATGGCAAGAGCGTTACCTTCGCGCGGTCACTCCGGAGCCAAAGTCTATCATAACAATTGTTACGCAAAAAGACCTTCTCGATTTTCTCAACCTTACTGGCTTAGAAAAGGCCGACATGGAAGATATCATACATCGACGAGAGTTGCTCACATCTGGGGGCCAAGATCGAACTGCACAGATTATGGGGTCACCTTTATTTAGGCAATGGATGATCACCGCAGCCTCTAGGGAGCTCCTTATCCATGCCAACTCGGATGCCCAGCCCGTTTCACCTTTATCATTCTTTTGCGCCATGCTTATGCAGAACCTCCGTAATGTAGACCGATTCAGGTCTGTTGCCTTCTTTTGCGGCCTTCACCCATACGAGGATTATGGAGGGGGTAGGACGATGATCATGAGTCTCCTTGCCCAACTCCTCCAGCAACAATCCTTCGATCTAAGCTTCATCGATCACGAACTTGCCTACATTATGGACAGCGGAGACATCGGAGCCTTCTGTTACGTTTTCGGGGAACTGGTCCAACAGATCCGAGGTCCCGAAACGGTTTTTTGTATTATTGATGGAATTAACTTCTACGAACGCTATGAGGATCTACTGCAAGAGATGGCGCTCGTGCTTCGGTTTCTGCTGGACTTAACGAAGTGTCGCACAGTCTTTAAGATACTGATCACCAGTCCGTCAACCACTGAGGATGTGCGAAAGGCTATCGAGGATGAAGATTACCTTGCTTTACCGGAACAAGCGACCAATACTCAGGAGTTTAGCGCTTTACGGTTCGAGAGGCAGTGGGAAGAGGGTTTGCGCGAGGAGCCTTGCGGGTAGGTAAGCGAGCTAGCATCATCAGACGACTTCTGGCCAATATTTCGAAATCCTATATATCGCCCGCATAGTGATTTTCCGTATTTTCTTGGAATATACCTAGTATGTACGTTAGGCAGATGGTCTAGACTAAGCCACAGGTCTACCTATCATACTAGTAGATATGCACGTCTGACTACCGCATACCTCAATAGAGCATAGCCTCAACCTGTCATGCGACGCAGCGGATCCTCTTCGAATAAAAGCTGAACTAGGCACGCGAGGGGAAAAATCATTTTTAACCCATCCATGCTGTCACCAAACCAACGATATACCCCTGTACTATTTACATGATGAGCGATGACCTTGACAAGATCCTGAATCGCCAATTTGGGTTTAAATATGGTGTTATCAGTCCCCAAACACAGGTCCGATTGCTGCGGCTATATCCTCGCCACGCAAGACTCCGTAATCTGCAGTTCAATCTAGAAACATTCCAGTTATCAGACCTCCCTTCGATACAATACTCAGCTCTATCCTATACCTGGGGCCGCGCAACTAGCATTGATGATATTCGCGAAATAGTAATCGACGGCCAGTTGTTCTTTGTACGCCGTAATCTTTCCGACTTTCTCAACACTGCCACGGGAAAGGGCAAAAGTGGTTTATTCTTTGTCGATGCAATCTGCATTAACCAACTCGATTACACGGAGCGGGTTTCCCAAGTTCGGGAAATGGCGCGCGTGTATCGCAATGCGGCTGAAGTCATAGCGTGGCTCGGACATCCAGATACGCAACAAGATCTGGATAACGTACGATCCCTGGGTCAGGAGAGGGACTGTTCTGATTGCACACATTGGACTAAACAACAATGGGCTGGCTTCAGGTATCTAAGCTACCATCCTTATTGGACTCGCGTCTGGATCGTCCAGGAGGTGCAGCTGGCAAAACGAATAGAGGTCTGGTGCTGGTACTTCACGTTTCCGCTGTCACTTTTCAGAAACATTCCTTTGAACACTCTTCCATGGCGTCGTAAACTGAGATTTTCGGCAGAAGGGAGGCCGCATATAGAAGTCGATGCCGTCTCACGCGCGCGCAGCCCGGCGGAGAGGATCGTAAGTGATAGGACTCGCCTGGTGCTTCGGGAAACAGACGATTCATTGGCGCAAGGAACACTAGTTGGAACCCTTGATGAAATGATCACAGAGCTAACGCGTCCTCATATGACTGCGGAGACTTACCAATCCCAACTTCCTGACTCCATCCACCAGTTAGTCCGAAAATTTGGAATGCTTGAGTGTTCAGATCCAAGGGATAAGCTCTATGGGTTTCTTGGAATGTTGAAAGAGTCCCGCAGGGCCCAAGTTGACATTGATTACACCAAGGAGGTTGGCTACGCTTATCGCCAAGCTTTGAAGATTGGCTTGGGAGAAATAGGGGGTGACTACTGGGCTGAAGCGCACTACTGGGAACCGGACGTGTTATATGGCACGTGTCTTGGGTATTATTGCGATGCGCGCGACGCATTTGGCATGGGCGACGATGAGAGCATGTCTATTCTCCAAGAGATAATCACTGAACTGTGTGCTGAAACCCAGTTCGAAGGCGACTTAGCAGAATTCGAACGGCGACACCCGTTACTCTGGCACCAAGCCGATCTTGGGACGCTCCTAACCTTCGACAAAATAATGTTGTACGCGGCCAGGTTAAAGGAGGAGGAAGAGTTATCACGGAACCCCCCAGAGCGATGGCGGAAGATCCTCAACAAGGGCCCCCTGCGAAAACTACTCTCCCATAGGTAGATTGCCTACGATTTTCTCTTTCGTTTTCGTCGAAACGAATCTAAAAAATATCCAATCCTGGCCTGAGTAACATATAACGGCTTCCCTCGTTGCCTAATAAATTGACGCTGGTTATTAACAGAAGGAACGATATCATACTGTATACTAGGTATTGGTACATGTATGCATACATTATACAATACTACAGTACCAAACAAACATGCAAATACGGTGCTGGATCCCACAATCCCTTCTTGGGCTCCGAGGTTCCGTTTGCGTTGACCTGTCACATAAACGACTGGGACCATAGCGGAGTGGTCAGATTCTTCGACGTTGATTCGAGTCGGTTAAGTTTCCGATTTGACTACGTTTACAATGGCTTCGCGGAAACGAGCATATGAGCATACGTTTTGCTGTCATAAGGCAACCAATACGGGAGAGAAGCAGCACACCACGATGGTTACGTGCGCACAAAGTGAGGCTTCGGGTACTTCCCTATTGGCTTGCATGGCTGCAAGATATATCATTTATCTGTGACTATCTGACAGGTTGAAATGGCTCCACGTCATATATACATATGTAGGTATATATATATATATACCGGACGCGTGTAAAAAACCCATCAATAAACATCATAAGGGACTCAACCGTCGTCCATTTCATATAAAGAAACTTTGGGATTAGAATATCATATCATATCACTATCATCACCAGAATTCCTTAGCGACAAACAAAAATGGCGAAAAAGCGCTCGAAGCGGAAGAACGACGAGAAGGCGACTTACACGTTTCCATCCCTGCATGAAGACATCTTGGAAGCCGTCTCTGACAATATCCCCAACGCATGGTTCAGCGACCAAGACGGCGGAGCCCACAAGCGGTACTCGACTCATGTCATGGGGAGTTTTAAGTGCGATAACGGCGGCTGCTCCAACAGTAGCTGGGGTAGTAAGAAGGTGGCAATATTGATCAGGAGGTTCTCTGACAATGGGTACAACGCCGTTGTCTTTGGCCAACGCTGTCGGAAATGCAACCAACTCGGCACATTTACGCTCGACGACACCTCATACATCGAACGAGTGGCATACCGGCTCAAGAAATGGGCGGGTGTTAGGGTGGAGACACCTCATTTCAGCGGCAGAGCAGGCCCACCACATGAAACAGAGTTCTGTGAGGGTTGTAAGAGAGGCTGCTGTCGGGAGGGAGAGATATAAATGGGACGACCAGGAGTAGACAATCTTCTTGAAAGGATATGGCAGTATGGATATACTTAATAAGTTACATACCTAGACAACCTATGACTACTGAATCAAAGACAAAATCCCTTACCCTTCGGAACGCGTTAGGACTCGCTTTCTAGTACTTTAGTGTAGTTATTTTCTTGGACCTCCTGTCTCCTATCTCCTATCTCCTATCTCCTCGTGCTCACGACTAAGTACCTACATGTAGGTAGCTATCGCTGGGCTGCCATGGGGTTAATAGCCAATGAGAATTGGCGGTAGGATCTCGAAACGGATGTGACTTATAAACAGCCGGGTCAACCCGTCTCGGGTCGTCGCAGTATGGTGGGCGGCTACATTATTAGCCCTGCCTCCATCATGTCAGTATCTCGACAAACGCCATCTCAGACTACCTTCCCGCACCCACATTCCGTGCCTACATTGCGATAGGTAGGTAGTCGGCTCCCGACTCCGACTCACAACTGGCCCGATTCCGGTGTAGAGCAAAACTTCGAGACCGGCAGCCTCAGGATCCATATATCACTGTCTCGAAATTTGGACCATCTCCGAATACGCACCGAACTTCTCGTTTCGTGTAGACTGTGCCGTATGTAAGTACCCGGTGCGCCGACAGTGGAGATTACGGATAACGGATGGGTGGCAGCTATCTAGGCGCCACCCCCTTTTTCCCGCACAGACCAACGCCACGGCCCAGCAGTAGCCCCCGGCCTCAACTTCCTTGTGGCGCGCTCCCGTAGAGTCGCTTTTCAGGTGCTTAGTTGTCGGGAAGGCTTGATGCTATCCACTGAATAACTTTCTCGTAACTACGAATCGCTACCTGTACAGACCACTTCTTCAATCACTTGGCAGCAACTGGCTAGGTACACACATGTAGGTATATAATGAATTTTACCGATGATGTGAAGTATTGGCCGACGATCAAATGCTTGGCAGACGGGGCCAGGTGCAACCAGGTGCTCTCAAAAATTGCCCGCAAATAGGGGGAAACCGAGTCTGTGAATAGCGTCACTCATAAGGAAGCCACGAAATTTGAGGGGATACCGGCAGAAGACTAGTAAAAGGAAGGACAGTCCAGGAAGATTATATAAACGAGGGAATCATTTCAGTGCGGCCCTTCTGCCGTCACTCTTAGACAGACCTGTTTCTCTGGTCACCTTCAGTCAAGGCGGCTCCGTAAAAACTTTCAGAGTAAATCACTTGCCCTCGTTTAATTCTCGCGAATTTATACAATACTACTAGCATACATGTATGTATCTCAATTCCCATTAGACAAGACCGACCAATTATTGCTATTGTAGAAGAAACGCCCTCTTCATCCGTGACGAAGGGGCTAGAGAAGTCAACTCCCATTACCAAACTTACTCAAGCATATATTTTAACATAGTTCCGGCGAACTCAACATAGCCATGGCCCATTTATTCTCGACGGGAGCATAGACTGTGAAAGCCACGCGGAAATTTATTCGGAAAAGCTCTTCGTACGAATGGGATACATACATGTAATAATACGAAGCCCCGGCGTCGCTTAGTCCGCGAAATCATACCAATCTACGACACTTGAATGTAGCTCAAAGCATAAAACTGGAAGTCCCAGGCGAGGTTTCACAAGCACTACATTCACTGAACGGTTGGGAATGAAGCCATCTATGAATTTAAACATATATTCAATTATGCTACCTTTGAGATATCCAATTCCGTCCCATCATCACGCATTACTCGTCACTCGATCCCTGGTCTTATTATACCGCTTAACCAGTCCAGACAGCGGGGCCTGGGGCCTTGTAGGAAGTGCCCTTGCCCTGGTAGATGTCGACCTAGTTCCAATTAGTTCAGGGACATACAAGAACAGGGGAAAAATTAGAACTCACCATGATACCGGCGTCAGACTGGGCAGCGTAGGCGGGGATGGAGGTCAGGAGGTTGGCGGGGGGAGTAGCGGTACCGGAGCCGGTAACCTTGATCTGGGCGCACTCGGGGTAGAACTGGGGAGTGTTGGCCTGGTGGAGAGCGAGCAGCTCGTGGCGGATGAGGTAGTTGCCGGGCTTGAGGCTGGCGGGGATCTTGCTGGACCACTTGAGGTCCTTGTAGATGAGGGCGGTACCCCAGTTGTTGCTGTTGAGGGTGTCGCCCCACAGACCCATCTCGTCGATCTTGAACCACTTCTTGCCCTTGCCGTCGCAGGCGGTGAACTCGCCGTCGCACGAGTACAGCCACACCATCACGGGACCCTGCTGGTGAGTCCACTGCTTCCAGACGGCGGTGACGTTGGTGCCGGCGGCGACCTCGGCGGAGAGAGGGGCGGAAGTGCCACCGTTGCAGGTCATCTTAGGGTCGGTCACGGTCATGATGGGGTTGTAGTCGGGCCATTGTCGCTGGATGATCTGGGCGCCGGCGACGGGGGAGAATCCCTGGTAACCCTCGTAGGTCTTACCGCCGATGATGTAGCTGGTGACCGCACCGTGGGCGGCGACCAGGGCAGGGGCGAAGAGCAGAGGAAGGGTGAAGTGCATCTTGACTGACTTTAGTGACAGAGCTGGACACTTGCTACTAGAGAAGAGGGATGGTCAATCGATAGCCTTGGCGGCGAGCGAGAGACGGTAGTATTTATGTTGATCGTGCTGGGGAGTAGTCAGATTTCGAGCTAGTCTAGGATAGGGGCGACGCAACATTATGTCCTTAAGATCTAGACTTCGGAATAGGGCCCATGGCCACCCCCGGTGGGTTACGGTACTTGCCCATGCTCGGCTGCCGGGGTTGTTTCTATTGCAGCCCGAAATCCGTTATTAGCTTGAGCAAATAATATCTATATGCACAGTTGACGAGCATATCCGAGCCTTTCCGCGCATAGCTGAACGAAAGCGAACTCAAGATTCAGGATCCGGGCGGGCGGACCGACGTGTTAGCTCGGCGAAAAAAAGGGCGCTGGACGATCAACTTGTGACTACAGGCTCCATAGTTCCCAGAAGGCTTTTGAAGCTTCCTCGGCCGAATCCACGATGCGCCCAAGACGTTGTATATGAAACCGCAATCAGGTGGTGGTACCAGAGGCAAGCGATTGGAATTGAGGTAGGACAATTCTGCGCTTCCCCACGGGATTGAAAATATCGGCAGGCTTGGGTCCGGGGAATGTAGCATCGCGGCGACGGATTCGGAAATTCTCCTGCAGTTCCCAGGGGGGCCGGCGCTATTAGCGCGCGATGTGATCATAGCTCATCTAGGGTTAATTGGGACAACTTCAGGCTATATAGGTTAAATCCGCGATTCCGCCTCCCCTGTCAAGCTAAAATGTCCGACCGAGTGCTTGAGCGGCTTGGGGGCGAGAAAGTACCGAGTCTAGTTCAAGAATCATGCGGTGGGAAGGCGAATAAGACTGTATTCTTGAAATTTAGCACCACATGTCACGAACGCATAGACTATGGCGTTCATCGTCGTGTCTATGATTCAACTAGGCGGGCATATTTGGACTTGTTGAAAGAGGCATACGATTCGAAATGAATCGACAAGCTGCAACTCTATGCCATTATAGATCTCTCCTATAGCGAGTAATTCTAAGCGAAAGGGATATTGAGATAAATTAGGTTGAGTACATGCGCCATATACCCGACGAATAGATGAAGCCTCCTCGGCCGCCTAGCAGGTATATTACCGCTCGTATTCCTCTCGATGTTCCTCCCTCTCGGTATGCCTGAACTCGACAACTTAATCGCTTAGGAGTCAACTAGCCCGAGGCAGCCCAGGTATTCCAAATATTCAGATATTGATCATGGGAATCTCGGTTGCTATTTTTACTCTGCATATAATGTCACGGCAGATAGTGGCTGAGGCTTGGAAGGTGTCGATCATGTCCCCCTATACCTGCAGTTCAATGTTGCCGGCCGGAATATTGTGTAACTATTGATGGTCTATATGATCATGGAGTTCGGACGGTCGCACTGCTGCCGTAACTCCGAAACCCTCCGTAGGCAGCTCAATTGGGTTTATAGGGAAAGGGAACAGGAGAAACGTGGTGTTACCTAGAAGACACAAGCATGTGCGTAGATCTGTATCCAAGGTGGACGGCATCCTATATGTACTATCCACGAGTAGGGGCTATGTCGAACTATAATGCGCGGAAACTTTCGTCGGCGAAGATAGCAAGGCCTGATATCCGCGTGTAGTTACTCAGGAAACGCCTCTAAGAACGTTGACAGCCCACTGTCTAGCCTCCTTTCCCTCTCTAAGTCCATAGCAGGCGGCCAGGGGGAAACAATGCATCTGGCCCTCCCAAACAAGCCACTGCCCCTGAACACCCTCTCTCCTACACTTGTCTAAAAATTCCAGCGCATCAGGCGCCAACACATCCGCGGTCCCCACAATCCCGTTAATCCTCACCCCGCTGGCCCGTAAGTTTCCTAAATCGGCCCGATTCGGACTCAAATACGGATCCTGCGAGTCCCCACCCACAGCCCAGGCCGCCGCCGCGGCGTCAGCAACCCGCTTTCCTAATACGGGGTCTTGTGGGTCAACCAAGGCGGCTGCCGGATTGGCATTCCGCATATCGGTCGGCGGGGAGATCACCAGGACCGACTGCAGGCGCCCTAAAGACCGACGTTCATCCGCATATACGTCGGTGGCGGCGAGCTGGCCTGTGCACCATAGACCGAGGGAGAGTGCGATATTGGCGCCCGAACTATCTCCCGCAAGAGTTACGACGGCATCATCGGCTGCCGCGTCTTGAAGCACTTGTGCGAGCCAGCGCCTGAGAAGAGGCAGTGTCTGCGCGGCGGGGGAGTGCGGCGAAAGGGGGTACGATACCAGTGTTATGCGATTGTGGGGAAGGGATGCGGCAAGATGGGCACAGAATTTGAAATGTTCGCCCGACGCTGGCGACTGGAAGCCGCCGCCAGAGAAGTAGAATATCCGATGTTGAGACTGACTCTTGTCCTCGGTTTCATGAGTAGAGCGGAAGTTGTAGACCCAAAGACTTTCAGTTTCTGTCGGGACGTTGGTTCCAGGCCCAAAAGGCAGGTATGGCGGTACAGTAACCTCCCGCTCTGTAACAATCGCCCCGTGAGTCTTTTGACGACGCTTCGGTAGCCGCGGCGACCCAGTTGGATACTTCTTCTTGGGAGCGACAAGGTGTGGACGTAACGGTCTAATTACGACACATAGAATCCTATAAAGGATCGAGAGATCAGATCGGCGCGTTATAGCGACGGTGCCTGAATCTGATAGCCACTCGGGCGACGCGCTCTTAGCCATAATGTTATCTTGTCTACGTCAGTGAGAATACCCACATCGCTATCGGTTGCTACTCCTAGGTCGACAACGTAGGGGGAGTATCTACGTATTATGATGAGTAGCGCTCATCTAACCTCTGTATTCCATGATTCATGACTTACAAAGGAGTTAGTTCATAATAGTGATGCAATGGCGCTGTAATGGCGTTAGTGCTAGACACCCCTGATTTTCGATCGCCTTGAAATGCATTATCACGACCAGATAATCGGGATGGTGTACGAAATCCATTACTTGGCGCGTTGGTTGGCTGTGTTCAAGGACCTACTCCAAATCGGACAAAATCCAGATGCTTCTTCGTTCATAGCTTGCAACATCGGCGCTACGTAAAGTCGTAAACCATCAGGCTCTCCATGCCTTTCGATTCCTTGAGGACGATGACCATCTCGTCATCGAAACCCACCCAGTTCCGTCGGTCATCCCATTGGATGGCCGCGGCATTCTTCTGAGCGATATCTTCAACTCTCCCCTCGCCGTCTTCGACAAGCTTGGCATTCGGGCGGACCTCGATGCTTTTGCCGTGCGCTCTTCCTTCGAGTTCCCAGACTCTGATCTCCTCGCCGCGGCAGCTGACGCTAACCGCCTTCCCGCGGGCGGTGATTTCGGCGTCGCTAATGCCTGATGTATGTCCCCATAGCCTGATTCCAGGCGATATCGACAGGAAAGACGCGGTTGATGTGCAAAGGTATAAAATTAACGTGTTGTCCGGAAGCGTTGCGAGAAGATAGGGGTGTGTATAACATAGATTTATGGGTCCATCTAACATTTCGCTTCTTTGGTGGGAAAGAGATGATGACTGTATATGATGGGAAGGTGATGTTGGAGGAGATGGAATGTGAGAAGGATTACTCCGGACTGGGATAGTATACGCGAGCCGGGTGGCCGTGATGTCTGGCGTGGGTTTTGTACTAGAAGTAGAGGGACGCAGGTGGAGGTCCTGGATGCCTAGAGACCAACCCTGCAGCGTAGAAAACGTGTATGCAATTGAGGCCACGATATTCTTTGCCGTCTTTCTGATAGATAATGCGAGCGGCGCTCTTGAGGTATGCGATTTAAGTGATGTAAGCAAGTATGGCGCTTGGAGTATTCCTATTTCGGGGTTTTTCTGTCTCCTCACTCTCGGGTGCCTTGGGCTATGCTCATCTTCGGAGTCTTCTGGCATAGTTTCGGTTTCGGAATCCCGTGTGGTATCGTTATTAATGCCTGCAAGGTGGGAGCGATCTGTCTTAGGCGGTCCGTCGAAAGTATATAGGGATATGAGCACAGACTCGGTCGCCGTCAAGAGGTATGGATGTGACAAAGCAACTCCAACCAACTCCCCGTTGCTTGATTTCTCGTGACGATATCTCAGCGATATCCTCCTTTCTTGAATGTCTAAAGCCCAAACACCGAAGCTTCCATCTATAAACCCAACCGCAATTTCTAATACCTGTCCTTGTATCCTTTGTTCGTCTATCGTAATACAACTCGGCGTGGCTTCTAAATCATTTTCGCTTATATCAATCTGGGATAGGAGTTGTTTCGTTTTTAAGTCCCAAGCTCTTAACCCTGTCGTCGAATCTGCCGTAACTGCGATTCCCTCGGAGACCTTTACTAACATCTTACGAGACCGGTCTATTTCAGGCAAGGACGGTTCCCGTCCAAGTGGTAATTCTTCCACGGCGCATTTCCCCCTGGACCAATTATGTCGCAGCTTGTATTGCTTCTTCCAGTCTCTCGAACGGTCTTCCGGGTTACCGGCGTGCATATCCACCCATCCACCTCTTCGACCATCCGCCCATACTGCCCTCCGCGAAGAGTAATGCAGCTTGCCTTCCCTAACGGAACCATCACGGAACCCCGGAATACGAAGGGCACGAGGCAAGACAAATCGTGAATAATATAGACGTTTCCATACTTGCGAGTCGATGGATAGATCGTAGAATCGTCGCGATACCGGTGCCGTATTTAAGAGGTCGGGAAGGGGCAAAAACGTGAGTATTCGTACGAGAAGTTCGTCCGACAGAGGGGATAGCAGGTCCGGCGATGCGGTGTGGCGGGTCCGCTTTGGTACCGTTGACCTCGACGCGACGTCGGTCTCAGGACGCTTCCTCTTGTTGCAAGTCATATTATGTCCAAGGTACAGCCGTCTAGGCCGATTACTCTGTTCCCCTCCGAAATTATCGGAATCCGAAGCACTGGTGGCCAGGTGCCTACGTAAGAGCTGATGTCGGAGCTGGTACTGATAAGAATGATGGAGATTGGTTTTGGGGGATTCGATGAATCGCATTCCGAATTCGTACGGCGCATCGCACCGACAAGACTAAGCTAATTATGTAATTGGCTTAGTCAGGTCAACAACTCGGAGGTTTATGTAATCGTCTTCGCTAACCTTCCGGCCTATCAGATCAACGGAATTCAACCCAGTCATCCCGTCATTAATCGTAACTTCCTTACTGAAGGGCCACTGCTACGGGGAGATGATGCTTGATAATATCAATATCCGTTCATTGGGAGTGGTAGTCTGCTATTTTTCATCATATTACACTCATACTATCATTCTATGAAACCGTAACATGTTACGAGCGCCACTGTGTGGATCTATTATATGAGTTGATCACGATCCGCCGACAAGCTCTACGAGATAGCGAGGATTCAAGGTTTATAGCGTAAGACCGAATATGAGGAGAGATATAATGGATATGTAGTATATTCCGATCGGTATTGTGCCGTATAAAATTTAGTCGTGATTGAATATTTAAACTGATCGTGCCTAGACTGAGCCACCTGTTCGGAGCCCGCGGGTACCGAGTTCAAATAGGCCTCCCGGACAAAAGCACGAGGCCATCTAATCCCCGATTCTCAAGTCACAGGACAGGCTTTTGAGTCGACATATTGTTTGTCATGTTACGGTCTCTGCATATATTCGATTAGCGACCAAGTAGATATAAGAGGATAACTTGTTGTCCACTTCACGATGGACTCCGAGGCGCCCGAGACCAGCGGTCCCGGTTCTCCTCCCCCCCGGCGAGCTGTAAGTGACAATCCGGCGCCCATCGGTCACACCAAGCCAAGGGTTCTAGCCTACCCTATAGTGCCCTGCCGCGTACTCGATATTAGATTGAGACATCTTAGCTAAATAAAATTCCGTATCGCAGTGTGACCAGTGCAGACTTAGGAAGGTAAGGAGCCCACGCTTACACCATCCGCCTCCCTACCTACATGTAGTCATTAGTACTACCGCAGAGTTCATCGAACCTGTTAACATGTAAATCCGCGCTGGTAGATCCGATGCGACAAGGAGTCTCCGTGCTCCAACTGCCGGAGCGCCAAGCGGTCTTGCAGTTCTACAGGGGCTGGTCAAAAACCAAAGGAGGCACGGCAGCGTGTGTTGATCTCTAGCCAATAGTAAGTATGATAGACCTCCGGCGGTACGGTCGCTAAGAGATGAAGAATTCTCCTGTTAACAATAATCCGTTTTATGTCAGTGAGCGGAAGATTGACCAAATCGAGGAACGGCTCGGCGGCATTGAGGCGCTTCTGCGGAACCTGAGCCCGATCTCAGGATCCACATCATCACCGGCACCGGAGACCTACACACGGCGGCCGACCGACAAGTCAACCCCCGTGTCTATCAACAGCCGGGATGACGCATCTAGTACCGTCTTTGACCCGGAGGATGCGGGAGACTTCGAGGGCAATTCGTCGCTAGCCGCGCACACAGCATTCGCGAGCGAATTCCTCCAGAATGCCGTTCAGGGAACTCCGCTGCAGCAACAAGGCGGTAGCCCTAAGATCGACGCCGCTCTATCTTCGCTACGGCAAATGGTACATATACAAGAGAGCCGACGTACCGTATCGTCCTTCCACGAGTTTCGCTTTTCCGGTCAGAAGCATGCGCTCAAGGTTAACCTACGGGATCTGCCTTTACCGCCTATGCCGCTCGTCGCGGAAAAGCTACGAGAAATGAAGCGTAAGAATTCTCCTTGCGTTCCCCCTTTTCCTTAACTGAGGTCTTCGCGAGCTTTGAATTATTAACTTCGGCGGTAGATGGCCCACTTCCCATGATGCTTGCCGTGCTCTACTGCTTCGTAGACATCGAGCGCTTCACCGATCAATGCCGGCGGGTCTACTTCAACATAGAGGAAGTCACGGACGCGACCTTCATTCTCGTTATCTCCGGGCTCGCATACCTATTCTTCGAGGCGGGGTTGAGTGTGAAAGACTCCGAGGAAAAGGCTCAGTACGATATGTACTTCACCATGTGCCAGAAGAACCTAGAGACCGTATTGGCGCAACTGAATCTTCTCATGCCGGCCTCATTAGAGAGCATCGAGGCATTGCTCATGGCTGTAAGTTCAACGCAAGCGTGTCACACATAGCCCAATGAGAAAAATATCGTACTATACTCCTTGTTGAATTTCAGCTAATGTAGAGCTGTTAACAGGCTAGCTTATCGATTGATATCTCACGGCCGTCCCTTGCGTGGCTCCTAGCATCTCGGGCCGCCGACATGTGCCGCACACTGGGCCTCCATCAAGTCCACTCTATGAAGGACGATAGCCCGCAGAAGAAGGCCGATAAGTCGCTGTTGTTCTGGTGCACATATATGTTAGATAAAGGACTATCGCTACGGCTAGGCCGAGCATCTATATTGCAGGATTACGATATTTCATTACCACACATCGCACCCGAGGCAAAGGCGGAATATCCAGGCACCGAGGTAATGACACTATGGATCAAACACGCGCAGATCCAAGGTCGCATATACGAGCGCCTATACAGCCCCGGCGCTCTCCGGCAATCCGATACCTACCGGGTCGAACAGGTTACTATTTTGACCTCGGAGCTGAAACACCTCATGGCCCGAAGTGTAGAGCTATTTGCCGAGTTCGATGCGCTAGACACCCCCGAGGCCCGTATGTTCGCCATAATGCTCAAGTCCGACGAGGTCTCGTACCTGTCGTCACTAGCACTCACATACCGTGCGGTACCGCCATCGGGGCCACGTTCGCGCACCTTCTCGGACGAGTGCATCGACGTGGCAAGGGAGGCTATGAGGTGCCACCAGGAGGCGATGGAGATGATGGACGATGAGTCTTTGAAGATCGTATATATCCACTGGTAAGAGAAGCCTCGTGCTCCACATCTCTGCGAGACTATATCACTGACCTTGAGATCTTGATAAACAGGACTATTCTCTACGCCCCTTTTATCCCATTCATCGTGATATTCTGCCTCGTAATCGAGACTTCCGACGCGGAGAACTTGCGTCCTCTAGCCGACTTCGTACAGTCGCTCGAGGCGGCATGCGGGATTTCACACTCGATCCACAAGCTGCACCAATTATGTCAGGTGCTGTATAACATCGCCCAACTGTACATCGAGGCCAAGGCACAGCAACCCCTGGACCAGGATATGGTGCCTATCGGCAACGAGTTCAACATGTACCTCAACCAATTGGGCTTCATGCCTATGGACGAGAGTATGACTAACTTTGATGTGAATAATGGCCCTATTGATGATCAGACTCGATCTATGGCGCAGACGGCGCAGCTCGGGGATTGGTTCTCGGGAGGTAGTCATATGCTGGGGTTGCTGGAGGAGGATTTATCGGGGATTAATCCCTCGGGTTGGCCGTCGTGAATCACATGGCGATTGAAAGTAAGGCGAGGCTGGTTTGATATGGTGTTAGTCGGATACTGGGTGCGGGATGGCGCAATGGTAGACTACGATACGGACATGATTAGGATCCCCTCTCAACATATTGTAATGAAATCTCAAACAGGACATGCGTTAATGTTGGATTTCAGATTCTCGCACTTTAGTAGCGTAGATCGAAATCTCCAATGTTCCTTGGTAACAAACAGAATATTTGGATTTGACCTGCATTCGACGGCGTTTTTGGTAGCCTTTCTAGACCTTGGCTATGGCTAATTACCAGCAGCCGACGAGTATCAGTATATGTGAATATGTACACGCGACGTTGCTTCGCTAGTTTTTTCTCAGATGTCTCTCTATTCCACAACTATGACGAGACAGTCTTGCCCAGGCGCTCAGCCTCGAGTTCTTGTTCGGCGCGCTGGTAGTATTTTGCGGTATCAACGCCGTGCTGGTTGTGGTTCACGAAGTTGAACCAGGGCAGGACGGCGGTGAAGAGGGCTGAGTAGCGCGATTGTCGAGCGGCCACGCCTTGCATGTGTGGCGTCAATTTGCTCTCGCCATATAGCGGCTGACCCGCCTTGACCTTGTCAACCATTTCCCGCATATCCATCTCCACCTCTCGCGAGTTTTCTGACATGCCGTAGAATCGTACTATAGGTAGGAATATTAGTATGGACCTTTTCGTATACACTTGTCGAACGAATGGGGGGAAACAGCGAGGGTCCGGACGTACGGCATGATCGTTGGTAGAAGTATAGGAAACCGCCAAAGACACCAATCACACCGGCCAGACGCATAGCTCGTGCGAAACCGCCCCGACCGACGTGTGACGGCGCGAACTTCTCCATGGTCCATAGTAGACCGGGACCTGCGGCCGTCGCTACGGCGCCGTGGATGTAGTCTGATGTCCGGGCATATCCTACTACCCTCTTGAAGTGTCTATAAGATCGCGATATGTCAGCCAACCTAGTTTCATGTCGTCAGATGTTCTCGCGGAGCTTCGAGGTCGATACGTACGGGTCGTTGTCGATGAGCTAAATACCGAAGACTCCAAGTTAGCGGATCAACAGTTTACCGACACCAATTGGCTAAGCTACATACGGGATATTCCGACTTGACGACTTTGCTAGGGATATACGTCTGCTGAGGAGTGGTCGCCATGCTCGCGGAGTCGAAATCAGGCCTCCCTAAAGCTGTGATCTGATGTCTTTCGTAGATTCGATGGTTCCAAGCATTCAACGCTTATTGAGCTTGAAATCGCGAAGTTCTGATAGGTCGATGAGGTAAGCGGGATTTCTTCGGCAATACTGCATGGTTTGGGGCGGGCACTAGGACCATAGGTACGTACTGAGGCTCCGTCATCCGCATTCAATTAAACAGCTAAACAGGGGGGTCCCCACGCTAATAAGTCGCGTCTTCTATCCGTTTGACGCGTTTTCTCTCTATCAAATTCCAGGTTACTACCAATCCAGGTTATCTACTTCGCAGTGAAACAGGTACGGCAAAAATGGCGTCTCGAACGGCGCAGAAGAAATCTTCGTTACCGGAGAGGCCGTCAAATAATGCTATAGACAATTACGATGTCGACGACGATCCCTTCGCCGAGTCTGGGGACGAAGCACCCAACAATGATTCGCAATCCAAGAAGCGCAAAGAAGCGACCGGTCTAGGAATTGACGAGGCCGTAGCAGTCCAGAAGAAGGCGAGAGTCCCGACCGTCAAGTTAGACGAAAGCAGGTTCGTACCATTTCCAGGGATATTTCTATTATCACAGGATATAGACTTATCAATCCTAGGTTATTGTCGGAGAAGGGCATACCGAGACTACGAAGAAAGGCCCGCGACCTGAAATTTAAGGGCAAGGGACACGAAGTACGAGTCCCCCGCATGATCTCCTATTAAAGTCTCTACGAGCAAATACTGACAGTGATTCAGTTCTCCGACGCAGCCAGGCTTCTCTCATTCTACCAATTATGGTTCGACGACCTATTTCCCAAGGCAAAGTTCATGGACGCAGCGGCGATGGCAGAGAAGGCGGGTCACAAGAAGTATATGCGGATAAAACGCATGGAGTGGATCGACGAAGGAAAACCCAAACCGCCAGCTCTCGATGACGATGAGGACCTCTTCGGCGAGTCCAACAACCAGCCAGAGGAGCGTTCCGCCGCCATTTTTCCTGCGAGAGTCGCCCCGATATTCCAGAACCGGGAAAGCGAGAGACCGAAGACACCTACACGCGACGATGTACCCGATGATGATGACGACATATACGGTGCTACCCCATTAGCATCAAGACCACAGCCCGCGAGTTCGATGTTTGGGAACGGAGGTACTGGCATAACGACAACCCCGGGCACATCATTATTCGGGAATGGTGCCGAGCCTGATGAGGATGACCTGGATGCGCTAATGGCGGAAGAGGAAGCGCAACGCACAAAACCCACTTCTCTCTTTGGTAATGGCACTCAGAAACCTGCCCTACCACAAGACGAACCTGAGGACGATCTAGATGCACTAATGGCCGAAGCGGAAGCTCAAGAAGGCCCCCCTAAACGCTCTGATCCCACCCCAAAACCAGCCCAGCCAACTCAGGATAACGAAGACGACGACCTAGATGCGTTAATGGCGGAGGCGGAAGCTCAAGGGCAACCGAAACAGCCTACAAGCTCAAAGCCAAAGGAGGTACCTCAGAATGCCGCAGACGCGGATGAGGAGGAAGCTATGGCAGAAATGGATGGCTTATGGTGAGCGTCGAGATGAACACTTACCTATTATTACTTAGGGATATGATGATGATGCACGAAATGGCGTTAGGCGCTTTTTTAGGTCCATAACGAGAACTTCCATAACTAAATGCATACCTGATTTTTAAGGACACCCGTGCTGTAATTGACTTGAGGACTTATCTACCTATGATATGGGAAGCTATCGGAGCTTGTTAGAACTTGGAAGTAACGGCTATAGTGTTCCCACGAGTATAAGTTATCAATCTATAGGGCTAAGAAAAGAGAGGAGGTAAGCCTCGAGCTACCCCCCGCGCCACCTATCTCACTAAAGCAGAGAGAAAGAAGGAGGAACGGCCTTCTTACAGTTTAGAAGCTATTTTTTTATGACATCCAGATAGTCTAATTAAAATTCGTACGTGACTCCTCTGGAAATTACCTATGACACTCTTTATCGATAAGCAGTAACTCATTGATCCACTTCGACGTTTCCCGCAACGTCAACATCCCACCAACCAACTCAACATCTCACATCCATATCAACGTCATTTTCTGGTAGCACTCCTAATTACTGTGTCTGCTACCTGGAGCGCAGCTCTGCTTCTAACCCGACAATCCAATGAAGCATGGCGTCTCCGGATCTTGTTGAAGCTATTCAAAAGCTTCACATCGGAGACGACACCTCGATTGACGACATTCTCTTCCGACAAGGTCCCCGCAAACGTCTCAAGCAAGATCCTGCCGTGCTCAAGGCAGAGCTCGAGAAGAAATTTCTTACGCCTTCCAACAAGTTCTCTACCGAATGGCTTAACCGTCTACAGCAACGATGGGACTGCACGACCGACTTGACCGAGCTCTTTCGTATCGCACCGACCCAGACCCGAACCGTCACACGCTTCCAGCGCCAGGGTCTCGAGGGCAGGGTGACGGGGTACAAGAATGTTACCGTCCCGGCAAACAGTGCGACCGCCAAGAACTCCACTTCCCTCACGCGCAAGCCCGGCAGCCGAGCCGACTTCGTACGCGGAGCCGCTGGCTTCTTCCCTTTCGCTCCGGGTGGCCTAGAGGGCGTTGAGGCGACTGCTGCTATGGAAGACCAAATACTGCGCTCTGGTACTGCTGGCAACCAGAACAAACTAGAGCGCGTTATCAAACTTGGCGCCGAAGGTGGGCTTCTCGAGGTTGCTCCCGGCATGGAGCGAGGCATCGACTTTAGCAAGAAGAAATCTAAGGTCAACGAGAAAGAAGCAAAAGCGATCGAGGCGGAGCTCGATCAGGAGCCCGAACAAGAACCTGGTATGGAGGAAACCAATGGGCCCGCAGACACTAACGGCGTCGATGAGGAGTCCAATGAGGAGGAATCTGAGGATATCGATACGCTATTGCCGGTCGAGTTCCCGGCTTTAGAGCCTCATAGTAAACTTGCTTCATCCAGCGCGAGAAAGGCTGGTCGAGAATGGGCTCACATGGTAGATATCAACCGCGATATTACCAACTTCCGAGAGCTTGTTCCCGACATGGCTAGGGAGTGGCCGTTCGAGCTAGACACCTTTCAAAAAGAGGCTATTTACCATCTTGAGAACGGTGACTCTGTTTTCGTCGCTGCGCACACGTCCGCCGGAAAAACAGTCGTGGCCGAGTATGCGATCGCTTTAGCAGCGAGACACATGACCAAGGCTATCTACACCTCACCTATCAAAGCCCTCAGCAACCAGAAATTTCGAGATTTCCGACAAACCTTCGACGAAGTTGGTATCCTCACGGGCGACGTCCAGATAAACCCCGAGGCGAGTTGTTTGATCATGACTACGGAGATTCTAAGGAGTATGCTGTACAGAGGTGCGGATTTAATTCGAGATGTAGAATTTGTCATCTTTGACGAGGTTCACTATGTCAACGACTTCGAGCGCGGTGTAGTCTGGGAGGAAGTCATCATCATGCTTCCAGAGCATGTTTCGCTCATTCTGCTTTCCGCCACTGTCCCTAATACGTATGAATTTGCCTCCTGGGTTGGTAGGACCAAGAAGAAGGATATATACGTCATTTCGACGCCGAAGCGGCCCGTGCCTCTGGAACATTACCTGTGGGCCGGTAAGAATATCTACAAGATCGTTGACCACGAAAAGAAATTCCTTGAGAAGGGATGGAAAGAGGCCGATCAGGCCATGCGCGGGAGAGATAAAGTTCTCCCGGCGCCTGCCGCCCGTGGTGGCGGGAATCAACGAGGTAATCCGAGAGGAGGTCCTCAACGTGGTGGTCCGCAGCGCGGTGGCCAACGAGGAGGCCAGCAAAGAGGTAGAGGAGGACCCCCGAGAGCTAGCCACGCGCCTGGCCATATGGGTCGCGCCGGGCGACCGGGCGGCTTTTCGTCCGTCAATCAAGACAAGAATCTCTGGGTGCACCTTGTGCAATTCCTTAAGAAATCTACCCTTCTCCCAGCCTGTATATTCGTCTTCTCGAAGAAGAGGTGCGAGGAGAATGCAGACGCATTGAGCAACCAGGACTTCACCACTGCTCAAGAGAAGAGTCACATCCACATGATCATTCAAAAGTCTATCGCGCGTCTACGACCCGAGGATCGAGTCCTTCCGCAGATTATTCGCTTACGTGAACTCTTGAGCCGAGGCATAGCCGTTCACCATGGCGGTCTCCTACCGATCGTCAAGGAGATTGTCGAGATTCTGTTCGCCCAGACCCTAGTAAAGGTCCTCTTCGCGACGGAGACTTTTGCCATGGGTCTAAACTTGCCAACCAGAACTGTCGTATTCTCGGGTTACCGAAAGCATGATGGCCATTCATTCCGAAATCTCCTCCCTGGCGAATACACCCAGATGGCTGGCAGAGCTGGTCGTCGTGGCCTCGACCCCGTCGGGTCTGTCATCATTGTCCCTCCCGGAAGTATGGACGAGGCGCCACCCGTGACTGACCTTCAGAAGATGATACTGGACCCGCCTAGTAAGCTGCGGTCTCAGTTCAGACTGACGTACAACATGATCCTGAACCTGTTGAGAGTGGAGGCGTTGAAGATCGAAGAGATGATTAAGCGCAGCTTCTCCGAGCACGCCACACAGCAGCTACTACCGGAACACGAGAAAGCCGTCAGAATATCGGAAGCCGACTTGGCTAAAATAAAGCGAGAGGCTTGTAGGATTTGCGATGAATCCCTGGACCAATGCCATCAAGCAGCAATGAACTATAGACAGTTGACCCAGGATCTCTACAAGGGTCTCTTGGCTATACCTGTTGGGAAGAAGTTATTCGCACAATCCCGACTCATCGTATGGAACAAGGATGGCGTGCGAACCTTGGGGATTCTCTTGTCAAACGGTGTTAGCACGAAGACATCAGGAGGCCAACCAACTGTTCACGTATTCGAGATAAAATCCGAGCGCCAAACTCGCGATTCGACCGACTTACTGCCCTTCATCGAGTTATTCCGACGTCTTCTCTCGCCCCTTCCGCGACAGAAGAGATCGATGGCTGGCAAGACTGTCCACGTACCACTTAGCGATATCGAATGTCTTACTAAGACGATAACTACGGGGATCGTGCCCGAATTCTTTGACCCGGCGGAGCCGCGGCAGAAGGCTAAAGAGCGTATGCTAGCTATCTGCAGGACTTGGGAATCGGATATATGGGACGAGGTCAGCTTGGCCAAGATCAAGAGCTTGCCGTTGCAGGAGATCATGGAGAAGCGCCGACAGGAAGAAGCGACTATCCGAGCCACCGCCACTACACATTGTAAGAACTTTTTGAAACATGTAAGTTACTCACTATATTCTTACTCTATTACTCCCTTTTATACGCGACAGGCACTAATTAAGACTCCAGTACGCAATGTGTCACGATCAATGGCTCATCAAGGAACACATATCTTCTCTACGCTCGGCCCTCGCTGATCAAAATCTCCAATTACTACCTGACTATGAGCAACGCATTCAAGTCTTAAAGGATCTGTCTTTCATCGACGATGAAACTCGCATCCAGCTCAAAGGCAAGGTAGCCTGCGAGATCCACTCGGCTGACGAGCTTGTCTTGACCGAACTCATCCTCGACAACGTGCTCGCGGACTACGAGCCAGCCGAGATCGCCGCCCTGCTCTCGTCCTTCGTATTCCAAGAGAAGACGGAATCAGTTCCCAATCTCACGGGCAACCTGGAGCGCGGCATGAAGACGATCATTGCGATCAGCGAGAAGGTCAACACGGTGCAGACGGAGCACCAAGTCATTCAGAGCGCAGAGGATAGCAACGACTTCGTGTCACGGCCCCGCTTCGGACTTATGGAGGTGGTGTACGAGTGGGCGCGCGGCATGAGCTTCAAGAACATCACGGATCTAACAGACGTGCTCGAGGGCACCATCGTACGTACCATTACTCGACTAGACGAGACATGTCGCGAGGTCAAGAACGCGGCCCGGATTATTGGTGATCCGGAGCTGTATCAGAAGATGCAGACGGCGCAGGAGATGATCAAGAGGGATATCACTGCTGTTGCTAGCTTGTACATGTAGTTCACTACCTGCGGGAAGGGCAACATATTATGAGTTACTACGACATGAGACGAGATGGTTTTGTTACATATTGCTAGGTGCATTTACACGGCACGGAAAAGGAACCAGAGGTATGGCGTAGTTCTAAGAGGGTAGATATGATAATGATTATGGAATAATATTGTCATTTGGAGTATCAATTGCTGTTCACTTCGTGTCCTTGGTGCTTAGACTGACGATACCCAACCCCACCCGTCAATAACGACCATCCACGCCAGTATACAAGCCTAGGTAGGGGGAGATCCTATTTCTATTGCCACATATCCGAGCTACATATTCGCGAATAGCTTCAAGTGACAGAAAACCGGTCTCATAGACCAGAGCCCATGGCAAGAGCAATCAACCCTCCTGCGCTCGGAGAAATCCCCTGCAATCCTTAAACTCGTGTCTCCTAGCTATAGTACTACTATGTAAGACGCGTCGCAGTGATTATCCGATTCGTACTCCACTTGCCAGCTAAGCGGAAGATCAATCAATTGGCAAGGCTGAGTCTAGTCTTGAGACTACCGGAGTACCACGTAAAGTGGTATGGGTTAGGAGTAGAATAAGCATATTAGCCCAGTTGCCTATTCTCGTGTAGTTAATAGAATAATATTGCGTGTCTCATCAACTGGGGCATCTGTAGTTGAGTCAATTTGAGAGCCTCCAGGAACCTTACAAGCTTCTTCTTGGACTCAATTTTTCATCCTCTTCTATGTTCATCAACCAACAGCAGTCTCACGATATCATCTGATTATTCAATCTGAATTATGAGGGGTCTCTTGAGCCAGCAGATAAACGACAAAAATTCTAAGTGAACGCCTTACTCCCGTGGGTTCTGTGTGGGAGTGTATTAGTCATCCTGGTTTTAGGTTGATTTTGACGGTCACAGACCGTCAACCAAACTTAGAAAAATCAACATCCTATTACCTCCCATTTCTCGTTGTTACAATTCCATAACCTCTTAATGTCACATGATTTATTTCTTTATCATCACCTGACTCGATAAGGGGGGTATGAATCATTAATAGCAAAAACCCAATGGCATAAAAAGATGCACATTCGATGTAACGATATGTTATCTCACAACAGGTATCTGATTTATCGAAGTCCAAATGCCGATTCAACCATAAGCGGACGCGGCCACCGAAGTACACATACCTACCCGATGCTAAGCCCCTTCAGCACAGCCATTTTAATTACCAGCCTTGGTATTTAAGGCACCAGAGAAAAGAATTCCACAATGACTGCTCGTAAACTTAGCTACTTAACATTCTTTAGAGACTGCAGTCGTTTTCACTGCCGAGCGGTCACGATAGGTATCTTGTATCATGTTGAGTGGAAGCACTCAAGTACGTCGTTAATATACTTCAACACCTAGGGTCCGTTTCGAGTTACGGTATTATCGCCATCCAGTTTACTCTGTGCTGGTACTACGCTCATCTCCAGCCAACGTTGACTTCTATATCCTCCATCCAGATCGCGACTTAATAATATCACTCGAAGTACTAGCATTATTCCCCATGAGGTCAAGCCAAAGCCATGAGTGAGGGACAACAGGTTGTCATTGAAGGCTGCGTTTGCCAAAGTTTACCGGATTGTGGAGCTCCACTTGCCTACATACAGCATGCCGCAATGAACTCATGCCGTATCTGTACTATACTAGAACAAGTGGCTTTGGCGTTTCTTGATGGAAGACTACCGGGCATTTCTGAAGTGGCTATAGATGAGATTAAACGAAGCATAATACCCGGCAAATTGCCCATCAGATTAAACAGGCCACTTCCTAACAAACCTCCTAATGAACTTGGTACGTTGGATATAACTACCTTGTATCCCAAAGGTTGTTATAGGGCATACCTTTTCAGAGAGGTCGGAAATCAGCCCAACTCCACAATCCAGGGTTATAGCTTTCCTACCGGATCGCCTTATGGACCAAAAACGGACACCGATAGCACATTTCGAAGGGCGGAACTGTGGCTGCGCCAGTGTTTAACAGACCACCAATGTGGGGAAATACGTCGTCCTCAACCACCCAAGAGGTTGGTCTATATTCAGAGAAACCAAATACGACTTGTCGAGACCAAAGGAACCGAGAGTTCTTACGTGTGCCTAAGTCACCGCTGGGGCGGCCCAGAACATCGGCGGTTGGTCAGCACAGTAACCACTATCCAGGCCCATATGAAAGGCATTCCTTGGGACATTCTCCCTAGAACTTTTCAGGACGCTGTTACAATATGTCGACGCCTAGAAGTCAATTACCTATGGATAGATGCGCTGTGCATCTTACAGCAATGCATCGGCTTGACAGACGCCCAGGTAGCGGAGACAAATGCGGATTTCGCTCAGGAAAACTCTATGATGGCAAAAATTTATCAGAATAGCCAGTTCACAATTTCCGCCGACGCTTCTACCAGCATGGATAGCGGGATCTTTTCTTACCAGCCGGGGCCAACTAGTTACCCAGTGAAGGTTAAAGACGACGACGGCAATATCGCAACCGTGTACGCCAAAATGGGACAAATTTCCCATAATTTGACAGACCTTGAGACACGAGCCTGGACATTCCAAGAGTCTTTGCTTCCCCCTAGAGTCTTGCACTTTGGTCACTTCGATATCACTTGGAGATGCCAACAAACCCACACGTGTGAGTGTGGGTGGATCAACAATGAAGGGGGGGGCTTGATCACCTGGCGCGAGCAACTCTTTCATATAGCAAGACCGCTTTCACAAACCCCAGATACTAAATGGTGGGCTACAATCGTTTCCACTTACGCACCTAGAGAGCTGTCTAATCAACACGACAAACTACCTGCTTTATCTGGAATGGCCCAGATTTACCTAAAGGCCACAAAAGATACCTACCTGGCCGGCCTTTGGTATGGCTCACTTACGCACGATCTGTGTTGGTTCAACACTATAGGTGAGTATGGTTGGGAAACTCAGGGGGTACTTGGCATCGGCCGGAGGGCAACAGAGTTTCGTGCCCCATCTTGGTCTTGGGCATCTATAGACGTCCTAAACTATAGGACCTGCCGCTTCTGGGAGCCCCCCGGCGCTCAACCCGTCTGTGTTGTACATCGCGTGGTGTGTCAGCCAAACACAAGTGATCCAACTGGAACAGTCGATCCCAATTGCTATATTGAGATAGAGGTCGTACTGATATCTGCGGTAGTTGTTGCCAGCCCCTACCTGGGCAAACGGTTTGCGGCTATATGTTCTTGGGAAATGGCCAATGCTGAAGACGGTGCCAAAATCATATGTTGCTGGCCGGATTGCTCGTTGGAAGATAACGATGTGAAAGTAGGGGATGTAGTTTACTGTGCGCCAATATTGGAAGACCCGCATGAAGAGCGAGCCTGCCTGGTGCTAAAACGCCTAGAATCAGGACAATACCAACGAGTTGGCTTCTGTATTCTGTGGGGTGGAAACCCTGGGAAGAGTACGGCGAGCAAAGCCTTAACAAGTGTGGAGGACGTCCAAAATGTGCGTGACCATGCAGCGAATTTCAGTGCAAATAATAGGAAGAGGATTACTATAGTATAGTCGAGTCGCGTGGGCGATTTAAACTCAGCTCGCGGTGTAGGGGATGTTTATTGGTTCCAACGGTTGAATAGAAGAAGGGTAAAGTCCAGATACGACGAGGAGAGAAATGAATGCGAACTATGTCCAAATATACCGTCCTGTGTGTTAAGATATAAGCTAATAAGGGCCCTGAAATCCAGGTTCTCTTCATTTTGTCTATACTAATCGACAATCAGTACCTATCTCTTCATATACCGACTTCTCAGAGTTTTCCCACATACGATATCTATTATCTTGTTTACTTGAGCACCTACTTATGCTTACACGTATTTTAGTTAGATAGCGCTATTACGTTCGTTCTCGAACTCGAGAAAATTCACGTAGTTATGGAAAACACTCGTATACCATCTCCCTTAAGAATGACGTGATTTCCAGATCGGTCTCTTTCCTTATTTGCAGATTATTCTACAGATTACTTCTAAAATCACCTGGCTACGACTGGCTATGCCTGGCCCCACGCGTCTAGCATTTCGACTTCGTTTAATACTCATTCCATATTATGATAATAATTTAAGTTATAGTGGTGTTAATGACATTATAGAGCTCTCTATAGTTGTCGATATAGCATTAGATTGTAGTTAGGCTAGAGAAAGATAGCAAACCCCCTATCACATTTACACGAATATTGGAACGGGTATGAGAGATTCATGTCGTCATTAGACTCTTAATCGCTACTCGACGAGGTTGGGGGAAATAGGGGAAATATCGGCCGGTCACACCCCTATACTACTTAGTGGAGTACGCAAATGTCTATAAGAAGTAGGAGTATCTGCCGGTAATATTCGGCGTGAGAGTCAATAACCGAGAATTGTGTATTCTCCATATCTTAATATATCGATTCTCTCCTATCCCCGCTCTCAAACCAGCTGAAAGAATTCTACTCCCGCCAATAAGCGATACGAGATGTGCACCACTATGAAATCAAAGACGACGCCAGAACGCCAAACCAATCCCTTATGTCGTGATGCCAGGCAATTCTGCCGTTCTGAGTAAAATTCAATCATGTACCATGCCGCGGTCTCCCCGCATCATATGTCCACTCACGCCACGAGCGCGCGCTCCTCCTCGTCGCCACCACTCGCACTCCCGCGATCATCCGCACCACCACCATCGCCCCCGCCGTTGGCCTTCTAAGCCCTTAGGGCGCGCAGGCGCTGCTGCAGCGCGTCCTCCTCCTCAGCGGTCGGCTCGGCGGTCTGCGGGGCGGCGGGCTCAGCGCGGCTGGGCTGCGCGGCGTTGAGCTGGGAGTTGAGCTGGACGCCGGCGTCGTCGGCGAGCTTGCCGAGGAGCTCGTGCACGGCTTCCTCGGAGACTTGCTGCGAGGTCGTCTGCGAGATTGCGTCTTGGTAGATGCCGTTGTTGACGGCGTATTCTTCGTTTTGCTGCTTGAATTGCTCGAGGGTCATGAGGGTCTGTCGGGGGTTTGTGTCAGTATCTCGTCCCTGGAAATCGTGGCTATAGTCGTATGGAAAATGTAAGAGGAGAGACGTACGCGCTCTGGGTTCATGTTGCGCTGGGCGGCGGTCATGGTGCGCGAGGACTGGCCCATCATATGCGTCATGCGGTTCATTGCATTGTTAGCCTGGATCTGGGCTACGCTGAGCTCGGCCATGTCGGCCATCTGGTCCATCTGTTGGGCGAGGGCTTGCTTGGAGAGTAACATCTTGGCCTTCTGATACGCTTTCGCTGTGTCGCCCTTCTTCAATAGGTCCTGGATCTGCTTCTTTAGCAGCGGGTCTTGCTTCGCTGCCTTCTGGGCTTCGCGGCGCGCCTGCTTCGCTTGAAACTGTACGAGAAAATGCGATTAGCCTGGTGTAGATGATATCCGATGATATCGGGGGTTCATGAAGATAGGCGTACGCGGGCTTGGAATTCGACTTGCATGTCGCGGGCGAGTTGTCGGTTCGACATTTTGGCTGGGTATACCGAGTTAGGAACCCCGTATATTGATGGAAATAGCGAGGACGAAGATTCAGGAGCGACCGACTTGGTTGAATACTATTATCGAAATGTCTGAAGGTTACGGTTGTTAGGATAGATGGAGGTGCAGTTCGCGGCCTGGACGAGTCGGGGAGCATTTCTTGTAGTGGGGCCGAAGTCGAAGCCTCACTGACGAATGACGCACTTTTGTGGATTTCGGTGCTTTGAAAGCCACACTAGCCTCATCCTCACTGTACCACACAGCCACAGTAGCAAAAGCTCAACCTTAGCCACTCTTTATCGATAAGACTTTTATGTTTTTACCACACCCTAGCGCTCATTCACTGCTACACAATTTCAAAGTCACTGTGAATTGAGATCGTCACTAGTCTCAGAACATATCCTGATTCACCCATGCTCCTCGACTATAGAAATTCTATCAGAGGCCTCGGCCCTCAAGACATATCAAATAGCCACTGCGATCTGATTAATGCCTGCGAAAGAGATACGTACCGCTTCCTGGTATTGCAGCGATCTTTTCTCAGGTATGATGGGAATGCCTCAACCTATCTCGCCGCCTGGGAGCAAGTTGTGAGCTACTTATTTGCTACTCGTGCCATTCTCCTATCTCAGACCCGACGGGTACCTTATTCCCCCTATTTCCATTCGTCTTCCTATGATTGGAAACCCATGAGCCGAATGTTCTTGCACGCTTTGACTAAGCATGGAGCATCCATGTGGATAGTGAGTAATCTTCGTAATCCCTAAAATCAGGGGCTGATTTAGCGGCCGCCTCGGCGTCCGTAGCCAAATTCTTTTTATTCCCTTCGCATGAGTTTCAGATAGGATACTATGCTGCCGCTCTCTCGTACCTAAGATGACTGAGATAGGCTAGGGAACGCCCAGATAGCATACGAACCTAACCCGTGTGAATCCTCGGACGCGATTGGATCGTTGTGAAATTCAATGTTCCAATTGAGTCGCTCAGCCCTAAAACCTGACGTGAGGCACAGAATAGGCAATATTGGCAACGCATGAAAGCGAGATAGGCAAGACCTCGCAATTTCATTCGCGTCATCAAGCAAAAATGCTCGACATCGTCAGCCTATTGCCCTTGATCGTCGTATGTAAGAAAAGGAGAGCGATATCGCGCGATTGTCCCTACTGTAGCTGGCAATTCATCGATCGATACGTAGTGGCGAGTTAGCATTGTGTCTATGAATACTAGTGTGGCACCTTGCGTAATCATGGGGGCCCTCGTGTTCAAATACGGGGGGCACTTGTTTGAGACTCTCAGTCCGTATGGTGGTGTCCGAGCCCCCTATCGGGGCTGTCGGGACACGGGAGGGAGGGAAAGCTTGGGCGAGACGGAGGGTGTCCTTATTGGTCCTCGGGGCTCTCCATTCTAAAAAGGGGGCCCAGACCATTTGGGTCCGCCCACAATTTTGCTGAAACAGGCGTCTTGTAAGACCCGTACATCACTCCCCGCCTACCCTCATCTTGACTCTGGGCTGTGTGTTTGACCTTTGCACGATTCGTACGCGTTGCGTACGAGGCATGCTGTCGGTATGTGTTATACGCACGTAGCTAATAATTAGCAGTTTGCTTGGGTATAGCTGATGGCATAGTGACTAAAAAGTTCGAAGATGGGCGGAAGATCACACCTTTTTATCAATTAGTGGTCTGACACTGTCTGACTACGAATTACACATTCAATACTTGGGGTATCCTCTAGTTGGAGATAGCACGCATGTGCCCCCTATCCCACCGAGCACCTACATACCTCCTACGCACGTGTGTAAAGTATTGTGCGTGCTACAACCTCCGCACTTACTCAGCTCGCTTAGTGGTGAGATGCACTTATTAAACTATTAGCAACGATTTGCATTTTCGATATTGGACCCATTCCCCCATCTTGTCCCGATAGAGACATGGAGACGATGGCATTGCAAAATGCAGAGATGTCGCGCCTCCGTCCAGATCTGTTGCTTTATTAAATCGGGTTTGCGGGGAAGATCGCGAATTCGAATGCAACGTTCGGATGGCCCGAGATCCACCGTGTTCGATTGGAGGACTGGGGCTTATTGTCTGTGTGAGCGGAATTTCGGCTGCTCAATTTGAAGCGGAAGGTGTCTGGGTCTGGACCTGTGGAACCAGAGAGCCGCAGGTAGAAGGTCCGAGAGGTTGATAGATTTTGGTTAGCATTATTTTTTGTCGTCTAACATAAGCTAACCGGCGGGTTGGCGGGTTTATCTTCATTTCTAGTGAGAGTGTTGGTTTGACGGTTTGACATCGCACAATAAACCTCATACTCGCTCCGTAATCTCAATTGGAACCAACATCGCACGATGGTACTAGGAACAAACACTTGAGGTAATTTGATGCAGGCCAGCGGCTGCGAGAGAGGCTGAGTGTGCGGCGTAAGAACTAACCAATCCTTACTACCCTTACTATAACACCGCTGAAGTCATCAAATCAGCCCTAGTAATAACTAGGTAATAACCAACCGCCGTATCGCGCATGAAAAGCTGAATTCGCAGTCTTGAATGTGCCGGTTACTTAAAATGTCGCATCAGCATTCTGCGAAGATCATCGTGGGGCAAGGGACCCCCAAAACAGAGTCAGCCAATGTAGTAGTTCTTCATGCGATATAGCGAACGATGTGCGATCGATCATCGATTAGTCCGCGAGTATCAGTATGAGTGGAGTTTCTTTGCGGCAATGGTGGTGTAGCTTCCCATATTGGCAGCTATTATTATAGATGCCATGCTTGCGGCTCTATTCGTACAGGAGGATAGAGACCCTTTCTGCTCGGTAGCCGGCCATTTGCTACAGAATAGGTAAGATGATTATGCGATAGAGTATTGTCCTCCCTATTCGAGTACCTGGATGGGTATAGACGCCACGCACGAGGTAATTTTGCCGGGTCTGTCTCGGAGCAGGTAACAACCCTCAAATAATCAAGCTCGCCTCACACTGTAACAAGCTACACCTAGGCTTCAACGTTGTTGGTGATAGTTCTTGAATTCCTATATGCGAGAATCCCGTCTAGAATTAAGGGAGTTGGCTCCATACGAAACGTACCGTCATGAGTGACCGAATTTGGAAACAACGTGCATGCGAAGGATCGTGGGATTCTAGAACAAATCGAAATAATCCAGATTTGGTCTGTGCGACTACGTAACGACGGCGAACACAATAATCTTAAACTAACACTCAGTTATCATTTTAGACCTGACGATCTTCAAACATCCTGGCGATCGACAAGGAGCATAAGAGTTTATTTGGCGATGGCTTCATCACGGCTTTGACTCGACTCCTTCCATCGCCGCATGTGCCGCATGTTCCTATGATAGCAGCAGATCACCAATAGGCGCACAAGGCATTATACCATGAAAGACTGCCGTATGGGTAGCAGAATCCCCATTCCTGGAATCCTGGTTGACAACCACAAATTTGATTCTTCCCCAGATTCTCGTCAATGTGTGCTATATTAACACTTGCGGACGGCTTCGGTAGTCGTTCCGCCGCGGCTTGCCGGCCAGGCTGGCTCGGCAACAGTACAGGCTAATACCCTAGGTACCGATTAATTGCAGATAGATTGGCTTTCTACATTCTCCCTCTCGGAGGCTGGTTCGGTCCTGTCTTACCTTAGCTAGGCCGAAGGGATATTCCACTATGCGATGGTGGATGTGCGCAATTCGCTCTTGATTACATTCAGTATTAGGGAGTGTGTTTGCCCGCTATAATTCTAGGTGGGAAATAGAGTGAATCCGGGTATCTGGCTCCAGACGTCATAGAAGCTATCCCGAGCGATGGTGAAGACCCGTTCCTATTGAATCCTAAAGCTTAAACTGAATGTGATAGACAGCGCGATGTCATAATTGTGAATTGACTGTACGTCATGATTCCTTCTATCGCTAGGTGAGGCTTGGTCGAAGTGTATGCAAGTCAGCGGCGGGCTGACGAGAATTCGGCTAACATTCTCCAGCTCGTTGAGCGGGTTGCTAATAATAACCACCCCAAGCCTGGGAATTTCTTTGGGATAGGCTTTCTGGGTGCCGATCTCGTAGAAAAATAGAGGCTGAGAGGATCCAATCTCAAACTTCGTCAGGGGGATTCAGCCACTAGAATACCGGTATGGGTATAGTTCGACGCACAAAATTCCTAGTCGTGGTACTTACGGTAATACGTCTAACCTAGCACAAATTCTACTGTCTGCGAAGTAGTATTTTGTTTAGAATAGACGGACAAGAAAGAGACATGACCATCGCACCACAATACCTAGGTAAGAAGTAGAACCATTCGGCAAGTCTCCAGTGATTAAGCAAATTGATTAATTGAATGAACGAGTGACAAATTGGTCCAAATCGAATATGAATGCAACATGACCCTCCGGTTGGACAATACTTCCTATAACATTACCGGGCCGGACGACGGATATCAAATTATTAGGTAGATAGAACCGAAGGGAAAAGGGAAGTTGTAGAAAGGCAGAAAGGTTAGGGAGAAGAAGCACACATTCGTCTCGGTGGCTTGGTACCACAGATCCACTTGCCCTCTTGGGTTCTATCAACCCCTGACATTCCTTTCTCTCCTGGCCCCAAAAGTCTCCATCCCTTAGCAATCCCTGTAGCACGCTTAGCAAGGGGAAGAGAGTGGGGATGTAGTCCCATCCTTGGCCCCACAGACTGGTCCCACAACACTCGAGGTGGCTGACACATTAAGAACTAAGAAGGCAAGAAGGCGACAGGGGGGAAGTGAAACTGATGCCTGAGGCCGAGAAGTGACCTCCTTACTAACAGGACACGTTTTAACATAAAGAGAGAGGCTTCCGACTTCCATCCTGCCCACAAGCAAACCACACCAAGCAACAAAAGCCCACACCACAGACCACAGACCACACACACCTCCCAACCCACCAATCAAATCACATCAAACAAAAGAGGACAGCGTGGCCACTTATACTTTCACTACTGCCTAGTAGGCCATTACGACTATTACGACCATTACGCACTATTCACCTGACTCGAACATGCTAGGCTGACTCACCGTATCCTTGTAGTGGCTAGGCCATGCGTTGTTAACGGTGAATTCAATTGCTGTTATTTGTATTGAGGAATTAGGACGGCACCTCTCTACTATTTCCAGCTCTATTCATTATTCTACTACTGCTGCATACCAACGACTACATATCCGTTAGGTCTGCTTTGCAATTATTAGTCTAGCAGTTAAGAAAGAAAGAAACCAAGTCCTCCTCAACACAACCACCAGAACCATCACAGAACGCCAATATGGCTACCTGGGAAAGCCAACAAACAACTACTTCGACTCCCCAAGTCAAGTTTGAGGCTTCCCCTGCCGAGTCTCTGATGTCGGTACCCGGTGACATGTATCCCTCTCTCTTCGGCACCCCTTCCACATTGAACCCTTTGGAGAGTGTCATGACTCCCCAGTCGTTCTCCGGAGAGACCGATCTGGCTTCTCAACCAGCGACACAGTCCACACCGTCTCCCGCGCCCGAGGGTTCCGAAAAGAAGCCGGTCAAGAAGCGGAAGTCATGGGGCCAAGTCCTCCCGGAACCTAAGACCAACCTACCTCCGAGGTATGATTACTCCCCGATGCATCCACAACAAATATCTCCGGCTAACCTGTAGAACAGAAAACGAGCTAAGACCGAGGATGAGAAAGAGCAACGACGGGTCGAACGTGTTCTCCGAAACCGTCGTGCCGCCCAATCTTCCCGGGAACGTAAGCGTCAGGAGGTGGAAGCCCTGGAACAACGAAACCAGCAGCTGGAAGAGCTTTTACGCAACCAGCAAAAGACAAATGAGATGTTGATGGATGAGCTAAACAAACTCCGACAGGGCTCCGGTGTCAGCCGAAGCTCTTCTCCCCTCGACGCCTTCCAGCCCTCTCCCCTAACCTTATCCCAACCCCTATTCGGCGCGTCACATGATGGCGCCGCGGACGATAAGCCCGGCATGATGAATGACTTTATCCTTATGCCGGAACAGGACGGCACTGTCGATCCTGCCTCCATTTCTCCCGAACTTACTCCCGTACCTGATGACAATTTCCCCGGATCGTCGACCGAACAAGTCGCGACGGCCCCCGCCCCTGCGGCTACCTCCTCTGACGCGACACAACATCCAGCAGCGGTGTTGTGCGACCTGCAGTGTCCGTCAGTGGAAGTTCCGCAATCGTGGGTGGCCTCGCGACAAGTGTTGCCGCCGGCGCTGTCACTCTACCTGCAGCTACAAATGCTGCTGACAGCCTCTTCGGTGATGCTTTCAGCCTTTCGGCATCCTTTGACGCTGATTCGTGGGGCGCTCAAGGCCAATTTAGTCCTTCATCCGACCCCCTCAATTTTGAGTACAATAATATGGCTGGTAACTCGACCCCCCAATTTCCGGAATTCGACTTCGACCAGTTCCTCAGTACCGACGACGTCAGCGGCGCAGCTCCAGGCGCGACCGCGGGAAGCGACTTTGTCGCCCAAGAACACCCGGACCCATCTTTCGGCCTCTTCGACTCTGAGAATCAAATCCCTTCAGAAGCTCTTAACCAGCAGCCCCATCTTGGCGCGTCCTCTCAAGGATGCGACGATGGAGTTATTGCGGTTGGTGTCTGAAAAGGGACGCGATATCCAGGTTGAGGAGCTGGCAGTTGGATCCCCGGGTATCAAGGGAGATCAGAGCCGTGGACCGCAGACGTGGCCAGACGGCACCAGCTTACCGTCGCGAGAGGTATTGCTCACCCTAGTATGGGCAATCACTGTCGAAGAACGGAAATTACCAGAATTGAGGGAGGCGACTATAGTCTCTTCGCCAAGTTCCCAACCTGGATCATCAAGCGTCCCGACGCCAACACAATATCAGAATCATGTATTATCGGTGACATCAAAACGGGAGAGAGAAATGACAGAATTGGATAGCGGAAAGCAAATAAGGCTTTCCCCTTAAGGAGTTCCGGGTTTAAAATGGACATGGGCACAGGCAGGCAGGCGTCATGGAGCGGTCGCATGGCATGATGGCAGTGGATCTGACATGAAAATGGAAGCTGGGCTTGTTGTACCATCACTATGATTTATGAATCGAGAGTCTTCGAGCTTTCACCTTTTTGCCTTCAATGTATTGTGACATGTTTGCTGTGATGCCAAACCATAAATTAACACTCCTGCTCGCAGAACTTATATTGGTAACTTGTTTCGTGATTGGGAGTTCGAGTGAGATGATATTCTTCTATACCAATGTTTAGCGTCCACTGGACTTGGTGTTCCCAGCCCAAGCGGCTAGCACTTGAAGAGTCTGCAACCCCCACTCCTTTCCATCGTCTTAGTGACATACCCCTTTTTTAAGAGGAAGATGCTAGCTTGCTAGATCTATCACCTTTAAGCCTAAAACTAACTACATGTGTCTTGAATCGCGTTAATGCGCCTGCCTAAGGATGGGTTCCTTGCCGCTTTAAGGGACAATGGCGAGTGGTTCTGCTAATACAGATATTTTAGAAACGAACGACTCTTCGCTGAGTTACAAGGTGTAAGCAATACGATAAATAATGACACCTTTCAGCTGATATCCTTGTGGCCTTCACTTAGGGACGGGGGGTTTCAATATGTTAGTGCGTGGGGTGAAGCTCTTATCATTCATATATCGTGATTCAAGCTTGATGCCTTCTGTTTGTCTGCTGTGTTCCTACCCTGGCTAATTGCTTGACTCTACTCCCGGTCTCAGCGCGTTATTTCGACTTGTCCCTAACTATTGACTTTCCTTCGCCCCTTGGAACTTTTTCTAACAAAGATGGGTAGGGTGATTGAGCCCAGGTGTGCCTACTCTTATTGCTTCACAGATCACTGTTCGCAGCGGTATGTACATGTACTTGGTGGTAATTTAGATCGAAGTTGAAATATGACTGTCTATATCTATGGGTAGGACGGGTTTCATTCATTCTCTATAAGAACCAGTCTTCTCTAAATTCTCTATGTTCAACGAATGAGATATCTATCCTCTCCCTCAATTCCTCGTTTCCATGATCCCATCAAGCTCTAGTAAGCATTAACCCATGTCCAGCACAGCGACGGGATCGGTAAGTGTACACCAGCGTTTCTTTGATAGGGACAGAGGAAACATCTATCGTATAGTCTAACGAAACAACCCGCGGGATCCAGCCCAGCGCTCTATATCTTTCTAACATCGCATCAACGTCTATAATGCATTGTACCTCCACTCACCCCGCCTAGGTACTACTACCCCTTATGTTGTCTTATGAGGCGTAGTCCCACTCGATCTGCGTACGACCGACGGTCAGGGGCGCGAGGTCCTGGAAGACGGTGGAAGAGACATCGATGGATTCGGCGCTGCAGGAGGGGCACTTGTCGACGACCTTGGCGGTCGTGGTGTGGCCGTCGAGCGAGATCTGGATCGTCTTGCCGCAGGCGGCCGGGTCCGCGGCGAACTGTGCCGGCGACAGCGCGACCACGCGTTCTGAGTCTGAGTTGGTCTCGCCGCAGGACCCCAGGCCGGGCTCGTAGTAGGTGATGTCTCCGTTGAAGGCCACGGCGTACCCGAGCGTGCAGGATAGCGCGACGATGAGCTGAGTGAGGGATAGCATTGTGGTTATGGTGGGGTGACTGAGAGAATGTGTGAGAGAAATAGTCGTATAGTCGTTATGGACGAACACCCGTGATAAGAGAGAGATCTTTGGCTGGTGTAGAGTTCGACTCTAGGTTGGTTCCGTTTGCAACTATGTGAAGTCGGAAAAGAGACGACGCGTCGTGTCGATAAGGATAGTGGTAGTTCCGCTGTCTTCTTAAATGAGAGAGAGAGAGCGAATCTTTGAAGCGGCCTTCTGGCAATGAAAGGCTGCAGGTAGAAAAACTGACCTGCTGGTGTAATATAAAATGAATAAGAGCACAAAAGATGAATGAGAGTGAGTGAGTGTGTGATGGAGAGACACGAGAAGATTCAGATGACTGGGGAGGGTTCAAGCCCGTCTTATATGTGCCTTCTCGGCCCCCTTGATGTCAGACTTTTAGTGTTTGAACGGCCGAGGCCCTGACACGCCACTAGTACCTCATCGCTGTCAGATGAGTTGTAATAGATCCGCTTGGTAGACTGGTTGAATCATGACATCGGCTTCCCCATCTTGTTGAAACCACTTGCATGATTGTCATCGGTGGCGGCTTTGTTTGGGTACATACGGCTTGTCCTTATTTCTAGTTCGGACCGAGTCAGTAGTGTCGAACGGAAGGTCATCCTGCACCGCTAGCCCGGCCCGAATGCTTGGCGCCATCCTCCGGAGTGGACCCCTTTTTGACTCAGTAAAAAACCGGATCGGTTATTCCGACCACTCTTAACAGTGGACGGGCTCACGCAACATGTACCCGGAATTGACTCGTTTACGGAGGACGCTTGCAAATTTGATTTCCATAAGTATTGCCAAACTTGTCTGCCAGATATGGCCAGCTATTACCAGCTGCTGTATCACTGGCAACTGCTCATCTTACATACATGTTGATATCCTATAAGCTTTTTTACACCTAATAAAAATATACAACGCTTTTACGTCCGAGGCTGTTTTACCTGGCTTATAAGAGCTGAAGCAAAGATATACTAACGAGCAAAGCTCAGTTAATAACTTTATTATCTCAAAATAAAGTCATACAAATAATAAGAGAAAGAGTAATACCAAGTAGCTTGCCAGCTGATAAGAGTTTTGACAGCTGAGTAATGGTCCGCCAAGGGAAAAACTTTTGCAAGCGTCCTCCGTACGGCAATAACAGAAATTCCATCGACTTGGCAACTACAAGATTGGCCGGTGGGCTGCTCGGAAAGTCCGAGTGGGTCCGCTTCGAGGGAGCCGGACGGATGCATCCATCCGCCTTATAAAATTTTGGGTGTACTTGCTTGTATGATAGAAATAATATCGCCCGAGCAACTGAGTAGGTAGTTAGTTAAATTTGCCTTATTTTGCATGCAGCCGACAAGTTGTGTTTCTTGGTTTGTTCCGGCGGGACATTTCGTGATGTACTTATTGTGGGGAACATAAAAGGGGCAAAGGGGCAAAAAAGCAAAATGCTAAAATGAAAATTTTATGAAGCAGTCGTAAGTAAATAGAAGGATTCAGCGTATACTAAGTGAGAGATATTCAAATCATGAAACGAAAAGAATCCTAGTCCATGATACTTCATCATATCCAGCATTTCCACCTGATGTTGCGATTTGTCACTCAGAAGAAATGCCTAGTGAAGAAATCACTGCCCCCTATCTCCAAAAAATCGGCACAAGGTTGTCATATGAGCTCTCCCTGTCACACTTCTCCGCGTCTGGCTTCCTTTTCTTGAAAAAGGCCTCAGCCTCATTACGTAGGGATTCCGCCTCAGCGGTACTATCATCTTTGCCATCCTGAAGCAGGGCCTCCGAGAGTTTGAATAAGTTTCGAGCGTGCTCAATGGGCATAGAACCGCTATGGAACTTGGTGACTTCTATAGAGTCACGAATATGCTTGCTGTGTCATCGTTAGGCATGGTTGATGATGGAATAAGTTATTAGTAAAGGACGTGTAGAGAGTGAAACAAGTAAAACACTTACATCGCGGCTTCTACCTTGCATTGGTCAAGACAGCATGCTCCTATTTTGTACATACAACCTCCGTTGAATGGGTGTAGGCGTGTTTGGTCCCCCTTCAACCAGGAGTTCTGCGCTTCCATGTAATGTTGTTCTGCAGATTCAAAATCCTTTTGAAGTCTCTCGAGAGTTGCGAGACCGAAGTAGCCACTATTAAGTAAATAATGTTTGGTAAATGAAATTGATAATGGTCTATGCAAAAAGATTTGGAAGTTAGACTTACTACGCAAGCATAGCCCAATTCAAGGGCTTCTCAACTTCCAGTCTAGGGAGTGAGATATCAAATAGTTCTTTGGCTCCTTTCAGATCTCCAAGGTATAGCAGGCAGACTGCTTGATTCTTCAAGTGTCTAGCGGGACGGGCTTCACTTACTTCTCCGTCCGTGAGTAACTCTAGCCACCACCTTTCAGACTCGTTGTACCACCTAAGAGATGAATTGTGATCATTTGCGGTGTTGTAGCAATAACCAAGATTATTCGCAGTATAGCAGAGTAGCAGCTTTTTCATAGGCTTCTCTTCTTCCCGCATTTTATACGCCCGCTCGTTAATACTAATCGCTCTCTCCACCTCTCCGAGCGTTTCCGCCGCCTGCGCTTGATGTGTCATTATAGTGATCTGGAGATCCTTCTTCATCGGGCTATCTTCGATCGTTCCTAGAGCGAGTAAATTTGCGTCGCATATACTCTCGAACTCCACGATCAAATTGGCCTCGTAGAGATAGCTGGTAGCAGTGATTAGACAAGGTATAGCAGGAGGCTTTGGTAGCAGCATATTACCGTTGGCATTGAGCTAGAAGTTCGCAAAATTGCCAGGGTACCTTGAAAGTCTGGGAAATCTTGATTTCTTCCAGGAAACAATCTTTCAGACTAATTACGTGCTGGAGATACCGGTTACAAGTTTCCCACACATCGTACAGCTGAGCCCGCCCCGAGTCGTACGCTGGGAATACCCTGTAAATGAGTGCCACCGCATTGCTGAAATCCTTTTGTCTTTCATCAGGAGCGAGAAACTGCTTGTACTGTGTTTGGATCATTCGATGGATGGAAATGACACGTGTGTCTATGTCCTTTTCTACTAGTGCAATTGTTAGTAGGTTGGCGAGGACGCCTGAAAACCTGTGACACGTCTGAATTAGCTGAATTCGGCATCACTAATGATAGATCTTACACGTAATCATCAGAGCAGAACTGTAGGTCTTTGGGGAGTGATTCTTTGTCATTCGTTTCAAACATTTGGTAAGGAATAGTATCCGGCATTAGGAATGATATCACTCCCATTAACGACCGACTCTGAGCGTCGAGAGACCTGAATGAAAAGTCCCATATGTTTGAAAGCTCGGTTGTAGCATGTGCGTGGTGAGGGTTCTTCAGATACATGGCTGTAAAATGTTCGATAGAGTTTTTCCCTCTGGATATCAGACCAGCCATGTGGGAGAGTGCCAGCGCATGGCCGCTCAATCGCTCCGAAAGGGCTAGAGCCGAGATGTTCTCAGATTCTAATTCAGCCCCAATTTTCTTCAAGAGGAATAGAAGATATTCGGAGCCTTTTTGGACATCCCAAGATGTAACTTGCAGGCCAGATGAGGCTGGTTCAAATGCTAGGCAGTGGTTTCTGGTCGTAATAATAGCTTTCCCTTGACTTGATTCTGGCCAATAAGGCATGATTGTCTCCCATGACTCAACGTTGTCATAGACAATAAGCCACTTGCAGCCTGGTAAATGGGCATTGAATAAGCCACCAGCAACTAAGTCTGAAATATTAAGGTTATTTTTCACTCACCCGTAGACTGAAACCAATTTTGGACAAGTATCAAATTTTCATCATGAGATTGGGGGTTTGTGCCGTCGAGTTTGAGCCTTGCCGCAATATCCGTGAAACTTTGTCGCAATGACGATGACTTCTCGCCTCTCACCCAAAGGACCACATCATAGAACTTCTCTTCATACCTCTTCCGGATGTAAGTTGAGGCGACAGTAGTTTTACCCACTCCACCCATACCATACAAGGCAACAGACTTAAAGGGTGTCCCAATGGCTGCTGGCTCTAAGGCACTGTCGAGACCTTGGAATATCTCTTCGCGGTCAAATAGGCGAGTTACCTTTGCCTTGGGTAACATTAAGCATCGAACTCTCGAGTTTCCCGGTACTATTTCGGTGCCAGGTGGTGAATTTGCTCCGTTAGAGCTATTGCTTCTCTTTATCTCCTTCTCTATTTGGGCAAAATATTCAGATAACTTCAGATCTGCAGAAGTATATTGCTGCTCAACTAGCATTGATGCAGCTTTACCAGGCCGAGAAGGGGGCAGGTGGCTCCCCTGCGTGTGCATATCTTTTAGGTTAGAGCCAGAAATCCTTATCAGACAGTCATAACATACAGTATTGACCTTTCCTTTCTGCATGAATGTGGTTGATACACGCTATGAAGAAATCCAAGTATTGGGTTTGCACATCAAAGCAAGCTTCCTTGACAATGCCGTTAAAGTTAGGGGTAGTCCTGCAAGAGCGGTTAAACGCATCGGCCTTATAAGCCAGGTCCTTTATCATTTTGGGAATTTGGTCCAGCTGTTGTAGTCTTCTCGGGTCATTCAATACAAGCTGCGGTTGGCGTGGTGTTAGCTCTGGACACCAAGAACTTATTAGAAGTAGATGACTCTATACCTACTTGAAGTAAGCATGCCAGGGACCCCCAAAGTAGAGACACATCAAGCGTAACCCCTAGATTTGTTGCGAAAAGGTCGGTGAAGGCTTTCAGATGGTTTAAAGCAGGGAGGAGCGAAGAAAATTCGGGCGGGACTCCGTCGGTCAGAACACGATTCCGCACATCGCTCAAAGATTCGAACCTCCCAACTGTCTTTTGGTCGCCTTTCTCCAACGATGACCGGCGTTTCTCCGTAACTTCGTGCCAACGAACGAGGAAACTCATATCCCTATGAGGTTGTTCATTAACATGAATATAATGTTGATAAGGCTACTTACGCTTCTTCCGTGTCCATGGCTACTGAATTGTGAATGGTGCTTGCCACTTTTGAAAAACCTGTTCCGTCAATGACAAGTATTCCATATATTATACCTCCAGAAAATATGCCTTTGCGGAGTTGAAGTACAAACATATCCGCAGAGCCTCAAAAGAGGGGTTAGTAGTTTTAATATGAAGGATGATTGCCGTTATTCAGCTCTGCATATACCCGTTACCGTGACACTACATACTACCCTATCATCAGGTGCTGTGGCTCAAATTTTGACATGGTATCAGCTGATCATACCATACAATAGATATGCGCAGAGGTATTCCTTGTTAGGCTTGTAAGTACCATCTTTCTGTTACCCAGGGACGTAGGTTGCAAACGTCGGGTTATTAACCTCCGTAATTCTCGGACAGTATTCGAACCCGTAGAAACTGGTGTCTCTTTAGATTCGTAAATATAACGTGTGTCCTAGGTGACCAATAAGGGAATATGGCTGGCTCTATTAGCTGTTAATTACTTACGCAAGGAGCCGTTGTATATCTATTGTGACTGATCACGAGTATCGGACTAATGACTTAGGTAATAAATAAATATATGAGTGTGCCCAATTCTTGCCTGCTTGAAGAGCCTTCAAAGGCGCAACTCATGGTTCGTACGTCTATATGTTTCGCCTCTGGTGTTGTAGGTTTTAAGTCAGGGGAGTAGGCATATGGAGCAGGCATATAGAGCGGACGTATCATTCGGCCATGGATAGTTATACCATTGGTATGTCCAATAGTCTTTCTCTCGATCTAACAGTCCTTTTATAAGAAAAGCTTCTCAAGGTTGAGGGTAGTAGGTCAGGAGGGAAGTGATAAAAGAGGATGATTCTATGTCATGGTAAGCAGTGGCAGAAAGCTGTACGCTTATATACTTGGGTGGCTACGCGTAAGTAACAGATGACATATAGTAATGCAATGGTAATGCAATGGTAATGCAATGGTAATGCAAATGAGTAGAGTATCAACTTTCAAGTGGTTAAGCTGTTTTAGTTCTTATAACTCATTAATATTATAATCATGTTGTTATCTACATGTATACTAGGTAAGAAAACATATAACCATATGGTAATGGCGCTATTACAGTAGTAGCGGTAATAGCCAACCTTTTACTGCTTTACCCCTTTTTCAGGCGTATTCAACCATTCGTTTAAAAAGCAGCCTGAACTTGGCTTCGAGTATTGAAACTTTACAATAATAGTGTATATGCGTACTGTGGATCTTCAATCCCAGAACTAGCAGTCAATGATAACGAATTTACTTTACGGATTTGTCCTAGGAAGCTTAAATATCGGAGCCAGCAGTGGTAAGAATTGCTGAATACGTACTGGCAATCATACATGTACGTTCAAACTGGCAAAATACACGCGAGTTCTGTTTCGGGATATGCTACAAGTTTCCCCAGAGGAAACAAGGCGGACTGCTACTCCAGCGTGATGGAAACCTCGGTTAAGGGTTGCATCCTGAAGAGTGAACATCGAGACGAGGGTGGATGGGTGTCATTGGTGTACCGTGTCTCCAACCCAGAATAGATGGCGAAGCTCGCGAGGCTGCTTACCGCTCCATTGATATTCGTCTTCGGGCTTGGATGGCTCGCGCCTAGCAGGAATGGCAAAACTACCTGCCATTTAAAACATCCCACTTCGTTGTGCGTAGCGAACAACTTTAACGTTCAACGAACGAAGCACGTTCACAACCGAAGCCCTGACATTTGCTCCCAGTGATGTATAGGATGTCTCAAATGTGCCCAACGTGTGCTATTCTCCAAGTTCTTCAATGGGCATTCCATTGGTATTGGTTGATACATAGTGCGGTTACATTTTGGAGACATGGGGCCAAATGATGTTGTATATGGGGGCCGTAGAACACCAAGTCACACATCCAAGCGTTATTGGAGAGTATGGTATATGGTCTATATTATTATAACTCCTTGATAACACTCATAGGGGGAGGGCCCCGCGATAAAATATATATGTATTTAAGTTAATTTCGATAATTTATTAACCTCAGTTACATTCGTATCTGCCCTGAAAACGTCTTGGGCTCTTCAGGCTTTCAACGTCGAGGCTGAAGAATGGGGCTAGTCCTATCAGATTTTGCCACTGTTCCAAACCTGGAGGTAGTATTTTTTAAGTTTAATCGTGGCCGAGGTGAATGGAATGAGTTATATTGAAACCGGTTAGTCTAAATTTACTTTGGATAGGAAGCCTTCTCCTCGTGGTATGTCATCATATGTCCGTAGAAGACGCCGTATCACCTTGGCGGAAACACCTACCGCCCTTTTAGAGCCTTGTATCACTGTCGATAGCGAATGTAGAATACGGAGTCGGACTTTGTCAAATCCATAGTGCCCTGGTAATGTGTACACATATGTGGGCAAAGAGCTTTCTGATAGAAACTAGAATTATACAATTTAATATGTACAGTGAGAGAAACAAGAGGGTTATCGGGTCGTCGGTAGATAGAGGAGTACAGTCACAAAACACCAAATGATATCGATGATATGATCATATTATTCAATATGAGAGCCAAACGACAAAATGCAAGAATTCCTAAGTAAATGCCCACTCTCGCGAGTTATTCTATAGTATACCGATATAGAGATATCCTATCTCACAAGTACCAATATAAGCTCAAAGACAATCTACCTGATTCAAACAAGGCTTATCAATCGCTTCAGATGACACCCCCTAACCAACGCGAGAAGTACAGCCTTTACGTCGACAAATTTTGAGTAGCAAGGTACAGTTGGGCGACGTTCACAAACAGTTGCAACAATGACAGTAAAATGCTGAAACCACCGACCCATATCACTGCCCAGAATGTGTACCACTGTAGTGGATTTCGTCGGTCGCGCCATAGGTCCTTGACCGTACTCGGTTGCTGCCCCATGCTATAGTCTTGTAGCAGACGCAGCCGCTGTCCGAATACAGGAAAGTCGTCACATGCCGAGTATGTATCCGAATCACGGATCCGACCGTTGGGATGGAGCGCGAAGGATGGGAAGATGTTGCTCGGTAAGAGTGGGGGCTTACTGCAGCTCGAGGGCCAGTTTTGGGAAGCCGGTAAGGCACAAATCTTGAGGAACGGGTCTAAACTTTGAGCAGAGAGAAACGTGTGACTCGCGTCGCCACTGAGGCCTTGGTCGGCGGGATGACCATGGCCTGAGATCTGGGTTGACGGAGGCGGTGAGTATTGGCTAAGTCGTTCATCCAATAACTTCCGGGACTTCGAGGATTGTCCAAACAGAAGACGATATGACAGTAGGACCTCCCGATGGATTTCTGCAGATTCTTCGGCCAGTTCTTTAGCTGATTCTTCAGCCAGGTCGAGGCAGTGGCGTGAAGGGCCAAGAAGTGTAGTTATGATACTACAAACAGCATCAGGGTAAGCCGGCATCGGAATACGGTAAGCAGAATAGCAGGACATACCTATTCAACGGCTTGACGTCAGTGTGGCGAAGTACATTAGCAACGCAGAAGGAAGGAAACCGGAATATCGAGAGTGTCCGGGTTCGCCGGTTAAATGCAAGATGCGCCGTTAACGTGTCGACCCATTTTATCTTGACGCCGCCGATAGTGAAAAGAGACGAATAATTTAGGGCCGACTCATACAATCTGTCGTCACTCCTGAAGTTTACTGAGTGGATGATACTGCCTCTCTGGCATTCCGTTGCGCCTTCAATATTCTCGTCGCGGTATTGGAAAGAAGAGAAGAAATAGCTCAAGGTTCGTTGAACTTCGTTGGGGTCGTATATGGTATACACTCGGCTTGTATTTTCAGCTCTTAGAAGAGGGCGGTGGGCACTACCTTCGACGCTGTGAGGCAGCGTCGGGGACTCATGGCTTGTTAACGGCCTCAACGTTGCCGAGGTCCAGCATAATACGGCGAACACTGCCCGCTGCATGCATAGCTCTTCTTCATCACTAATATCATGGTGATTGTTTCTCGCCTTTGCTATGAGCTTTGAGCAGGCCTCTGCAATGCTGTCGTCATCGGCATTTAAAGACTGGAAGGCCTCAAGCACTTCAAAGCACCACTTCCAACAATGATCGATGGTAGGAGAGCCGACCGCTTTCAGAACCTTCCAGATGGCATTATACTGAGGAATTAGAAGTTCTTCCAAATGTTTCTCTAGATGGTGGCAAAAGAGAAGGATCCCTGGGCAATCCAAGGCGAACTCCCGAGGTAGCCCAAAAAGTACTCGGATAGCCTCGCCGTGGTAGTACGTGGGTTCCTTGCGTCCTCTTGGTACCGGAAGGCTGGTACGTAGCACAACATGGGACCTCCGTGGGAAGGGATACTAAAAGGAATAAAGGAGTCAATGTTGGTTCCTCCGATTAGCATATTGTACCAGGATGGATGTCTTACGTTGCCAGTTGAAAGTTCCTTGCACCAATTAAAGGTACGTTGCTTTAAAGTCCGGCAGGTATCCCTATCCTTTTCAGCTTGCTTTTCTATGTCGGCATTGTCCGCAGAGCTGCCGCTCGATGGAATATGTGATACATCACATACCCCCGGACGCATCCTTTCCGTAATAGAGTAAAGTTGTGTCGGCCGTGCCGGCGGATATGTGCCTCGATTACGGAGACGGAATAAAAGCTTAGAGAGTATAACCTAACCATTTTCAGATGCATGATGCTTCCCGCGTCTCTAGGGTTCAAATACCCACGTCTTGGATTAAGTCAGTTTACCTTCTTCCATGTGTCTCTGGCATATTTGCTACACGTCAGGCTGGGAAGACGTGTTGCGAGTGAAGAATGGGCTATACCCAAATCGTATATCCCAACGCCACCTAACTCCTATATACCCACAACGGTTAGTATGAATTCCTAGATACTACCCATTATGGATTAAGACGCCTTCTCTCATCGACCGAATACCCAGGTAGGTGTTCGAGCCCCTCGTGCCTAAGGTAGCACAAGGCATCATCCTACCATGCCAGATCGACGCCACCTCTACGTAGTAGCTCTGCCAATCATTTGTAATCGGTTGCATCTAATAGGTAAAATTGCTTTTCATGTACGCCGAGTAACTCGGCGACGTGGACGTTCGGGGATTCTTTCCCTCCGTCGGTAATACCAAAACGCCACCTAGCTGCTAACAACATGTATCGCCCGATTAAAGCGTTTGTACTTGAGGCTCCTTGCGGGGGAAGCGCCAATTAAGCTATCTGGAAGCCGACATCGTACAGTGTTGGAGTGCGCGAATGGTACACTCCGCACGTGTAAGGGGGGTTTACCCGGTGAGCGATTTGCCGTCGCTAGCATAGACCGCACGACACCGAAAGGTGCAGCCGAGGTATGTGACCCAATTTTTGAGACTGATGAAACAATATCTATTGTCACAAGGTGAACCAAGAAGGCTTGAAAGTGCCTATCTTGTCGCGCAAGGAGCCTCAACCCCTATCTAGCTAGAACTATAGACCTATAGATCTCAGGGTTCCATTGTTCCCTATGGACAAACCATCCCGGGATATTGGCCCAAAGGGCTAGTTCCCTGGTAGTTTTAGGGACGACTCCTTCCGTATAGACAACTGAGATAGCCTTCTGACATATATTTTAGTGACTGATGGATCCTAATATTGATTATATTCACATACACTGGAATGGATGATAGTAACGTAGTGTATTGAGAGAATGACTATAGTGAGTTTAAGCTAGAAGGAGGCTATATAACTGGTGAAGGCTAGGATTACATAGTCTAAAGCCCAATCCTAATAACGAGATCTCATCCAAAGTCGAACTTCCAAAGGAATGTAAGCATAATATCTCTGGGTTACTTTGAGCCCTAAACCGATGTCCCTGCGTGTATTGTACCTGAATGAATGACCGTATACTACTTGAGTAACCTAGGTAACATATCCGTTTTCCCCCTTAAGCGGAACCGTTCACGCTAGTTGAACATCCAGTCATTAGTATACGGGATTTTATCTTCGGCATGGATATGTACTAACGGCTTCGGAACTTCCTTGGGCTGCCACAAATCAACGTCTGTGTGGCTGACAGCAACGGTGCCGTGGTCACCCTCGCCAGCCTTCCAGGTGAAGTTTCCTTCACGGATATCCTGGCGGCCCATGGGGTCTAAAGCGGCATACCATGCTTTCCATGGCTGCTGAAGATTGGACTGTTCAGATTCGGTGGGCATGTTGATTTTGATGATTTTCGTGTCTTTGAGATTTCTTTGTCTTGAATGATCCAGGAAAGTAAGTGAGTTGGTGGGGTACCAGGAAAGTCTAAGACGACGGAAACCATCGATATTTATACTCCTCGACGATAGCCATTCCCTATCAATGTGAAGTTATAGAATAGAAATGTTCTTCTCTCTTAATAGACGCCACCGGCCTCCAGCTTCTCGGCGTGTTAGATTTCAGCCCGTCTAGAGAGAAGATCACCTTCGGGAAGCGCGAAATTCCCCTAGAAGAGCCGAAATGCTGCACATTTAGAGCCTCATCTTGGCCCTATAGTCGTTCAAGTCGTCATATGACTCACCTCGGCGTTAGGCGTCATCTCTACACTACAACGCCATGCTTCCTTCGCTTATGTATATCTTATATCCATATTCTGTACATAATGGGTATGAGACATTAAAACACGATATGGGATGTTCTAATATGACGAGCATTGGTCGCCTGCTCCTACCCATGTAGAAGGAGAACCCGGAAGACCTAAAAGTTTCGGTGTGCTTTGCTATAGCATTCCATTAGATACCTGTACATATATACCAGATAAAGACGGAGTGTCATGTCTGAGGACGCCGCATGATTTGATCTAAAAGCTAGCATCGAAGAACTTAGAACTCCTGAAGCCATTCCAATGGAGACTTATATGAGATATACGGCGAAGAGCTCGGTGTTGAATGCCGAAAAAGCCTTTAACATAGACTTTCCTGTAGATCACGTCGAAGAAGCCAGGCAAACCAACATAGTCCCAGACATCCAACGAGTCACGGTCAATCCAGTCACCGATCCGCATCATTGGACACTCGACGTACATGGGTTTTGCACCCTACAAGCCAAGTCTCACCTCGACCTTCAAGGGGTCTTCACAAGAAAGGAGGAGATGCAGAAAGCGTATTGGTACGAGACCGAGGCTATCTTGCATCAACACTTCCCACAGTACTCGAGAATCGAGGCCTTCGATCTAACAGTAAGTCGCTCAACCCGTACTAGAAGGCAGCATTAATTAACTCTAGCCAGGTCAGGAAGCGAGACGAAGAGTTTCCAAACCTCGTGATGGGTTACCGAGATGAATACGAACCCCCCTCTACCACCGTTCATTGTGATTACTCGCAAGCCGGAGGCCCAAAGATACTGAAACATTGTTTCCCTGGGCAGGATGATTACTGGAAGGACAAGAAGTTTGATTTGATCAAGTGAGTTCCCCTACTTGCCTATATACCTATGTATCATAACCATTTTCGGAAACTTGAGTCTAACGATGGGGTAGTGTCTGGCGCCTTGCCAATGGCCCTACCGACGACTGGCCCCTAGCACTCTGCGATTACACCACCATTGATGTCAACAACGACGTCCTAGCTATTGACAACATTCGTCGCGATGTCATCGACGAGGCTTCCCTGCTACACTTTAACGAAGCCCACAAATGGTATTACTTCAAAGATATAGGGGTTGATGACTTGATAGTTTTTCGGAACTCGGATTCTGAAGGAAAGCGAGCGCGTAAGTGACCCGGTGGGAATATCGCCAGTTCTTCAACTACATTAATATCCATGTATTTGTTGGTATCTTACCGCTAATATCATAGATAGGCGCCTTCCATGCTGCTGTTGCCAACCCGAAGAGCACGGGACCATCGCGGGAAAGTATCGAAGTACGCTTAGTTGCGTTCTATTGATGATCCTCCGTAGATGGAGACATGTTTTAGCACTAGATTATGCGTATTTATTTCTTCAATTGTTAAGTACCACTATTGCTGTTTACGTCTCAAAGGAGGGTAGGATTTTGGGATTAACATGGCAGATGACTCGGGGGTACCACCACGTATGAGATAAAAAAAGCTTGGCCTGTCCTTTTAGTTACTTATTCTATTTCTTATCTACCATTTCAAAATCTCTTACCTCGGGTAGTGTGACATGAATGATATGAGGAGATGTAGCTGCCATTGCCATAAGCCTAATAATACCATGGATCACGTGGTGCCGGGATAGCCCTTTTACGGGACAGCCTTGCCCCATTAAAACTCACTTATTTTACTTATACCATTATTAACAAATTTCTATAATTATTTATTGTAATTATGTAGAAGAGTAATTTAAAAGTTAATCTTTTAATTAATATTATTTTAAAATTAAACGATAAGTTATTAATGAAAATAATATAATATAAAAATGTAGTTAATTTAAGTATTTTAAAGTTAAGATATTTTTTGCTTTTTTTTTATAAAATAACTTATTTTTAATAGCATTTTTTTAATTATACCTCTTTATATTAAAAATAACGTTGTTAACGTTATATATTTTATTATCGATAAAAGTTTATTTTTACGAAAAGTTAAGGAAAAACATAATGTTTTGTAATTTACGTTATTAACGAGATTTAACGGCCGCAAAGTTAAAAACCCTACCTATAATTTTACGAAATTTATTGTTAAGTAAAAGTAAAAGTTAATAAAATAAATATTAAATTTAAAAACTTTAAAATATACATTTATTTATAACGTTATACGTATTATAATTTTACATTATGTAAAGAAAAATAAATGCGATAAGCTTGTAAGTAAAAATTAGTTTAAAAAATTTATTCGTTGTAATAATTAAATATAAATTAAAATAAGCTACAAAGTAAAAGTAAAACAATTTAACGCTTTTACTTTTAAAATTATTAATTAATATTTTAATATTAAAAAGCTTTTTAATATTAAACTTAAATTAATTTTTAACGTTAATAAAAAAGAAATTATGTTAAAATACGATATATATACTTTTATTTTATTATTTTAAAAACTAATTAACTAATTATTATATAATTAAGCTTTAATAACTTAATTATAAAAAGTTTAATAATTAAGAAAACGTTGTTTAAAAGCTTTTAAAATTATTTTTAAACTTTTTTTATAAAGTATATTAACGTCATTAACGTGGTTTTACTTTTTAATATTATATTTAAAATTAAAAACATGCATACGTAATGGTTTAAAGAAAAGTTTAAAAAAATTTTAAATTAATATTTTATTATTTTCGAAAATGATTAAATTAGTAATAATATCGTAATTAAGTGGCTTAAAAATGTATTTATATTTTATATTAACGGTTTATTTTATTATAAAAAAAAATAACTATTAATATTAAATAATTATAAAAGTTATATATTAATAAACATTTAATTTTTTATTTAATTTAATTTACTTTAAATTTTTTCGATTTTTTTTTAATTTTTTAAAATTATATATATAAATTAACTTACTTTTATTTAAAATAAATTTATAAAAATTTGTCATTTAAATAACATTATATTATGCTTTTTATTAATATATACATTTTACGAACTTTAACTTTTAAATAATAAGTCATTTAACGTTTTAAAAATAACATATCGTAAAAAATTAAGTAAATTTATCATTTTTATAAACTTAACATTAATTAATAAGCTTGCTTTTATCGAATGTTATAATTAAGTTTATTACGCAACGTTTATTAAAAAAATATAAAGGTTAAATTTAAAACTATTAATAATTATTTAATTAATAAGAAAAAAGCTTTAACTTACTTTAAAATTTAAAAAAACCGCGAACTTTATTTTTTGCGAAATATTGCGGATAATAAAAATTATAAGTTTTTTAACTTAAGCCCTGACTTTAATACCTTAAAAATTATTAATAAAATACGAAACTTAATTAAAAATGCTACTTTAAGAATTTAATTAACGCTAAAAAAATAAATAAAACAATAAAAGGGATAAAAGCTGAAGCGATTATATATAATTAATGAATTAAGTTTTTAAAAATTAAGCTAATTTAAATTAAGAAGAAAATTAAGCGTAAAATGTTTAACTTTAATTAAAAGTTTATAATTATAGGAAAAATATTTAAAACTAAAGGTAATAAAGTTAATAAAAATTCTAGCCCGTTTACGACGACTTTAAAAATGATGGTGTAAGTAAAAAGTGAGGATATTATTATAAAATTTAAAGCTAAATTAAAAAGTTAAAATTAAATTATTTTATTACTTAAATAAACCAAATCGAGGAAAGTTATTAAGCTACTAATTAGATACGATAATTAATTATTTAATCATCTTTCGAAAGATATTACTCTTATATTTTTGCAATTTTTATTGAATTATTTATAAGTCTTTAAAGTAGGTGAGTTTTGGTGGGGCAAGGCTGTCCCGCGGGGGGGCTGTCCCGGCACCACGTGATCCATGGTACCATACATATAAGGCAAAGAATCGCCCGTGAATGTGCCTCTTCTCTCTACAGGTTTAAAGAACATAGGGATCGGATAAAAATAGGGGAAAGTGTCCTTCGGGCCATTTGCCTTCACTCGTGGAATTCCCGCATCCGTCGAGATCCGTGTATCATTGTGTTGCGAAGAAAAAGGGGATGACGAGTTGTGGCTGGCTCATATGTATGTGGTCCTGCTTACGTAAGACATACAAAGCGTTAAGTGGGGGCCATGACGGCGCCGCGACGATTATGTCCAATCTGCCCTATCGTCTTTCTTTTAGTATTATTAGTTAAAAAGGTGTGGTATTGAGAATCGAAATATCATTAACTCTCCGATATCCTAATTAAGTTAGGCATGTCCTACCGATTCCACCCATTATCCTAACCTGGGACGGCTCCGATAGAATCATCTGGCACTCAGTCGCCATTTTGGCCCCAAGCCTCAGTAAATCGACTCCCCAGAGCAATTTCCCCCTCTGTCAGATAGGAAATAGGTCCGAAACTTGGGCATTGATATCACACGGTTTCCAGAACCACCTAGAACATGGCCGAACTTAGTTCATACCGTAATTATAGGGAGGGAATGGCATGACAAGCTTACTTTTTCCCCGTCTCCGTAAAGCAGCAAAATAGGAGTGCGATAGGCCAGCAGATGATGGCGGCGAGCACGGCGACACAGAAACCAATGGTTGGTCCTTTTATATCAAGAAGATTAGTGATTACGTCCGAAAGAGTGGCAGTCATTGTCAATTGCGAACTTACCGATGATCTTAATGCCGCAGAGACCAACGCCTCGACCGCACTGGATACAGACGACGGGAAACGGGAGCCCACAGTCGGCCATCTTCAATGCTCGGTGGATGAGTAGAGCTTGTCGGACGAAGAAATGACTGTCGTCGGATGGGTGGAACGATAACAATGACGTTGCAAGATTCGGCCCGGAAACGGAAACGGAATTAGTGCGAGCTTCCAGATCTTGGCGGCTCTACTCTACGGCGTAGGTGGGGTTTGCTAAGCTGGCAAGGTGGGGAGATCGAGAATCGTAAGACATTTACATATGAAATATTATCGATACGCTCCCGTGTCCGCATGGAGGCGGAGCAGACACGTGTGGATGAGGTACATAACAGTGAATCGTTGGGAAGCTTTGTTTGTTATTCAGACACACATAGTGTGCGCCAATAGAAGCGAAGACGCTACTTAGTATCAATTCAGGGGCTGCTAGGCTGCATTAACAATTTCTCCACTTTATTTTTTTCCCCTGAGAAGATACTGATTCTTGTCGGTTGAGACGCCGTCGTGATTATTATTATTATTACTGGATACCACGGAAATTCGAGGTCCTACGGTATAGACAGGTCATGGAGGAAAGTATCCTCTGATTGGCATTGCTATGTAGAGTAATTGTCCTACTCGCAATATCTAAGGAGCGTCCGAAGCACTATTCATTAAAGAGCGGAAACCAAAACTTCCTACGAGATATAAGACCTCTCGTGACAGCAGACGGATCCTTTAAGCCTGGATTGCAGTCTCGCCGATCTTAACATCCAGACGCTGGAAACCGCCCTTGCTCGCAACATCCTTCTGCAGCTCCACCATGCGCTTCTGGTCACCGGTAGGGTCGGAAGACTCGCCCTCGAGAGTCCAGGACAGGAACGAGTTGGTGTAGTTGGGCTGGAAGTTCTGGTCCAGAACGCCGAGGCGCTTGCCATACCGGGTGACCTTCTCCCAGTCCCGATGGACGTTCTTAAGGTCCTTGGAGAAATACGCGAAGGAGCGCTCGAAGATCTTGCGGTTGAGATCCGTGCCCATGACCGGCTTGAACTCGACGTACTCGGCGTACGCCTTCTCCGGCTCTGCGAGGACGAAGTCGGTAGCGCGCTTGACCGCACGCATGAACGCGCGGACCTTTCCCGGGTTCTCCGAGAGGAATTTCTCGTTGCCGATATACAGGATGGTGCAGAAGCAGCAGCAGCCTAGCTCGGCGAGCTCGTCGATGCGGAGCATCTGTACGTCGCTCTTGGGGCGGCCTTGGGCGGCAAGCCACTCCTCGAGTTCAACCATCTGGACGTTCTCGAGGCCGATACCAGCATCGATCTCGCCCTTGATAATGGCCTTGGAAACGTTCATGCCGCAACGGACGGCGGTGTAGTCAGCTGGGGTCATGCCATAGTGCGAGGTAAGCTCGTCAATCTGAATCTATTGGGTTGTTAGTCGAGCACCTTCACCATAGACGTGGTGCGACATGCCTTTCCGAATTCGCCAACATATCCAATCCGCTTTCCCTTGAGGGTGGTGAAGTCAGGAGTGATGCCACTCTCCTTAAGGTACACCACTCCCGTGAAGGGCTCGTCAAGGAGGGAGCCGATAGATAGAACAGGGAAGTTGCGGGCTTTCGCCTAGATGTCGAGTATGCTTAGCTCAGGTTGATCTGAATGGTGGCTGAGTGGCGTCTTACAGCAAGGGTGTGGATCATGGCCTTGAAGCCGAGATCAACTTTTCCGGTGCCGATGATTTCGGTGACATCCTGTTTAATATGAGCACTAGGCCGATGGATATCCGACGACACCGCTGAAGCATACACTAGGGTCATTGGGTTCCAGTAGAGCAACCTTGATGCCTTCTTCCTTGAAATAGCCTTTGGCTTGGGCCAGGTAAAGGGGGGCGTGGTATGGCGTCGCGTGCCTGCTAGCGTTAGTAAATATCCATCTACAGAAGATAACCTCATGCTTGCCAGTTGGTCAAGAAGGTGATCTTGTCGGTAGACATGATGTATCAAATACTGCGACAGTCAATACTCCGCGGTTCAGGCAAAGGGGAAAGGGGAAGCAGCATGTCCTTTCGCTGGAATTATCCAGATCAAGTTTGAACGGTGTAATCTCAGCCCTGACATCTCTCCCCGGTCATGCTTCCCTCTTGGTATCTAAACCTCGAGTATAGGCAATAACAAGATCGAAGAATGTCGAGCACCCGCCATGCGTTCGATTAACGTTACCTTGATCCAGAGATAGCTCCATGATGCCAAGTGCTTCTACCAGCATACCGGTGGGATGTCTTATCGAAATGGTGAAAATTTCAGCTCGAGTGTCGAGTAAAGTGTTGATGAGTAGGGAAGAATCTTTCCAAGAGCACTCCTAGGATCGGAACGGTATTTTATAGATGGGACAAGATGGGACGAGATGAGGGGTAGCTATACTCGATGCACCACCGATAGTGGGTCGTCATGCAGTCCATCATCATCCTGATATAACTGATCGCCGACATGTTCCGCTTGATGTACAAATCAGTGGATGTCTAATTTTTTACCCGATTGCTCACATTGACGGCATTATGAAGCACGTCGTCATGAAACACGTTATTATTGGCGCGAAAATCTGTACGACATAGTTCTCTCTGTTGCGTCTCGTGAAGATATGAAGCTTGAGCTAGCAGTGGAGACCGGAGAGCTATGGGGAGCTTACTCACAAGGTGCTCGTCACTCCAATCGGGCGGGCAAGCGAATCACGGCTACGCGCGATTGTATATAGCCTTTGGCTCCGTACTTAGTTTCTCTAGCTTGAAACCTTCCTCGCGTATATGGTTGAAAACCTATGAACCAGCCCGCAGAATTACAAGAGTCACTGACTCCGCTGGAGCGGAAACCGGAGCCTAGATGTGGGCCACCAAGGCAATTGGAAGGACGGGAATATCACCTATCCAGAGCCCCAATACTCCCCCCACGCGCCATTGGAGGCCGACTACTGTGCCTATGGAGAAGGAGTTGGAGCCGTGGTGACCGGTCCTGTGCAGAGAAGGTGTTGGATGTAGATGATAATAAACCGACGCGATAAACCCCGTGGAGTTAGCGAATACGCGCGTCAAACCCCCTACCCAATTCTTCGTCCAGTATGTCGTTTCTCAGGGCGGACAGCTATCGAGCGAGGTTTCACTGCTGACGATTCGCTTGCAATGTTACCCGTCAAAAACGTAAAGTTTCGTAGGGCCACACGTCGAAAAGGTAGTCACCCGCGTGTATAAATGGAAAATTCGGATCGGCATTGGGGTTGGGTGCCGGATCTTTACGCACGACAGACCGAGCCACGTGAGGTCAGCGTCCATATGCCAAACCCACTCCAGGACTCCCAAGCCGGCCATATCGGGAAAACAATATGTACGCGCAGTTGATTTCGACGGTTGGATACCGGACTTGCTGTTAAGGTCACTATCGCTCTAGATGCGAGCCTATGGGGCTCGTATCGCGACGACTATCGCCAAATGAAAACGCCATGTAATGGTTGTTATTTCATGACAGATTTATGATCTAACTTGGCTTAAAAGCCTTCAAGTTATCTTTTTGTTGCTAGCCCATATGTGCTTAGCCGCATTATTGGTACTTCCTTACGCTCATACGTACATAGTAGGTACCCACATATGTACTTAGGTAATAGGTCGACCTTTAACGAAGGTATGCATTAGGTCTCTCATTGGGCCGAGTGTGCGGTAGATTTCTGCCGATCATATAAGGGATCCCCATTGACAGATATCGGATACATCGGGTGGCTTCCTTATGTCTTTTAATTCAATAAGCGGTGAGGTTTTCAGCAGAGTTTCTTTGTTTACATACATAATAAAACCCCTGGTCTAGTCCCTTTATTGCTTGTAAGACCTAGCTGAGTCAAGGTCGACAATGGATGGGACTCGAAATGCAAATTTAACTTGACAGATTCCCATCCCCTCGGCTCTAGATATAGGAAATCGAGGTCATCGCAGCAGGCGCTGCCTAACGCCGTCAACGTGATTCAGCCCCAGAAGTTTCTAATCAAGCCTAGCATCACTGATTGGTAGGGATATCAACTATTTAGGAGACATGAAGCCTGGACCAACTCTATCCCCCGGAGCTTCCATTATCCTCACTAACGATACCACAGGTACCTTTGGCAACCTAACTGGCTGATGGAGAAAATGGCATACCCCTAACATAGCGGCTGTCGTGCAAGTCGCCACTGAGGGCGATGTTCAAGAGACGGCGAGTATTCGCTCAGGACTACTCCATTTCTTCATCGCTAATAAATTCTAGGTTCAGTTCGCTAACGAGCAGGACATACCCTTTGTCGCTAGACCGGGAGGGCATGGCGCAACGGAGGCGTTAGCTTCTGCAAAGGATGCGATCCAAATGGATTTTCGAAATCTCAGCGAGGTGAAGGTACCGGAAGACGGCAACAGCGCTACCATAGGCGGAGGGATAACCGTGAAATCAATGGTCGCAGCTTTAGCGGACTGAGGGAACTAGCTGGCGCGCTAATTGGTGCCACTTTTTAGCTACTAAGGTCCCAGTACCGGCATATGTGAATGTGTCGGCGTCTCAGCGCCTATCCTCTTGGAGGGGGGCACGGTTGGCTGCAGGAGCAATATGGATTACTAGCCGATCAAGTCATTTTAACGCGGCTCGTACTGCCACATGGTGAAGCCGTGACCGTGCCGGAAAGTTCGCACCCCGACCTCTTTTGGGCTCTCAGGGGTGCGGGCCAAAATTTCGGTCCGGTGACCAAGTGGGGATACCGCATTCACGATATCAAGAATCCGAAATGGTCTTATGAAACTTTCGTCTTTTCGGGCGATAAAGTCGAAATCCTCCATGAGCTGATAAGCAATTGACAATTATTTGGTACGCCGTCGTATACGATGGTCCCGCTTCGGTGGCTCGCGAGTATGCAAGCCGCTTCACGACATCGAAGCTATTATGACTGACGTGGGTGAAGCAACGATACCAGAGTTGGCATCCCTTACATTTCAAAGTCAGGACGGTCCTGGTCGCGCGAAAGGGCTCACATCGCTTCGCTATCCCATTGACCTAAAGTCGTACAATATGACAATTGTTAGGAAGGCCGACGACATCGATGCTACTTTCCGAGGCATCCCTGAGCTAGCTGAATCCTTCCTCCTCCTAGAGAGCTACTCAACTCAGGGGGTGCAGGCCGTCGACCCCAAGAGCACTGTGTTCCCACATCGAACCGACGAACTCCCGATAAACTCATACGTCCAATATAACTCTAATTTGACCATTGATCCCGTCGGGCAAAATTTTGGTGAGAGATTGCCGCCATGGACGGTTCCCACTTATGACACCAAACACCGCAATCAATTTTCAGTCCATAGTGCTTCACAGTATGAGGTTACGGGGACTCAATCCCGACGTTATATTCAATCATAGTAAGTACATATTCTAAATAGCTATGGAAATTCTGACAATATACTACCAAGATCCTTAGCCGCCGTCTTAATCGCCGTACTTAGAAATGACACCTTTATTACTCGTTACTTATACCAGTGCGAACATCGTAGGCACAGTGCCTTTATCCTCACTACTCTTCGCCATCCTCCCAAACATAGCATCCGGGGCGATGCACGGACCGACCATCTCAAATGCGGGCATGCATTTCAAGTCATCTTCTTCCAGCATTTCGGCAGTCACCGCATCATGCGGTATTACCTCGAATTGGAATGGTCGGACATCATTAGCAGACTCAGCAGGGTCCGGCAAATTGACTATGCCTTGAAGCCGGATGACAAACGCGTGTTTACCCCCCTGGATTATGGCAACATCATCGCCCTCGCATGCCCACGCCGGCGCTAGGCATACGGAGCCCAATACCGTTTCGAAGCACCGGGTCCTGTCCTTAAGTGGATCAGCATTCTGCACGCTTAGCGTGCGCTCCTGCGGTCGTTCGTCCCCTTCTTCCTCGTCCCCTACGAACCCGGGGACCAGCGCGAGCATTTCATACACAGCAGCAGTGTATTCGGATCTTTTCTTGAGGCGGTCTATAAGAAGCCCCTTGCAGCGAAGTAGCCCGTTTTCGTCGTAGCTCTGCGGCTCGGCCTTAGAATGTAATCCTGAAGCTGCCATTTTGAGGGAGATGAAGTCCCAATGTGTCGTGATAGGAACCTCGCTCGCAGAGACGCGCCAATCAGGTACCCAGGAAGGCAGGTCGTTGGTGGAATGATCGTTACGTGTTGTGAGGAGAAGCGCGAGGATATCCAAGTTTCGGTCACGGTTGATGAAGTACTTGACGATGTCTTGGTACACTGCTGACACGGGCTTTGCATAGTCCACAGGGAAGCTTGGAACACTGGGCGCGGAACCCGCATTGCTCTTCCCTGCCAGTTGCTTGCTATCCTTTTCAGCCGTCATTGGGACACGTCCTAATCCGAGGACAGAGTAGATTTTATCCCGGGGATCCGTTGCATCAAAATGTCGACCAGTCATGAGGAGGTCAAGCAGTCCGCCGTTGTGGTAGTACCAGATGCTCCGGATGCTCCCAAGCATCTTTGTCACTGACTGCCCGTATGACCACCCACGTGTCAGATACGAAATCGCCGTATCGTATCGCGTACTCTTAAGGTCCGAGATTGGCAGCCCAGATTCCTTGGACAGTTTATGCTTAAGGTGGCCCAGCCGCGCCGCAGATCGCTTGAGAACGTACCAACTCACGCTCTGCTGTCCGCACAATACGACGACGTCCTTGGCGACTGTTAGCTCCTGTCTAATCCAACTGCGAGTGAACCACGGCCGCTCGAGCAGCTCACTAATGGCATCGCAAGCAGCTTTAAGCTTCTCATAGCAGCCTGATTCATGCACTCTGTACAGTACTTCTTTGCGGATCTCGCGTTCATCTAGCTGTCTCATTGCTTCCATGGCCAATGGTGATGTCTCCGACTCTACACCAAGCCACACTAACACCCGAGCGGCATTCTGGTATATATCCAGCATGTACTGAATCTGCATACTCCGCTCAGCAATATCATTCTGGTTGATGCAAATGGCGTCGATCCATAAGAATCGCTGAGTGCTCGCATGCCGAAGCTGCTGAAGCGCGAAGAATAGGTTATGAGCAATCGGTAGAGTCTGTCCATTACACTTGATAACGAACTTTGGACTTGGGTCGCCCCAGGTGTAGGAAAGAGCCTCATAATCCAAGGGGCCAGTATCAGGATCCTGTGAAGATGTTCCAGCGCAGGAGTGGGTAACTAATGAGCATGAAATCTCCTCGCCATAGGAACCTGGCTCCAAAACGAGAATACGCGTGTGATTATCGGGGAGGGGAGAGTAGACGTCCTCGCGGCGTGCGCTGGCACTTAGTTTCGAGGAAGGTTCCCAGCGCATGGTATCGAAGTTTGCGGAGCTATTTTGACGGGTGGCCGGCTCAGGGCGCAAGCCCTTCAGCCAGCAGTCAATAGCACACGGACTGAAATGATCGGAGTTTGTGTCAATACCGCCAGAAATGACTGAAACCGAGTGCACATCCTCGTCATCTTCTAATGCCTTCAATTCCTCCCCCAGCGGGCCCGCGAACTCTCCCCACATACGCAGAGACCTATATCGTTCCTGTTTTGCGCTCCCCGTGGAATCAATAAAGGCGGAGAGGTACCCGCTGTTGGTCAGTTGTTGTATGGGGTTGATCTGTACTCCTTGATTTCCGTATTCGAGGTCAATCTTGCCGTCGACCCCGACGGCAACAGGCTCATTGCTGAAGAAGCCGCGGCGAAGGGACGCCATGAGAATCTGTTTTCCAATGTCGTCTTCTTTGCCCGGTTCCGAGTATCCGCCGTCAGCGTGGAAAGTCCCAGGGCCTATGCCTAGAGATTTTGTCATTTCCTCTACCAGCTGTGCTAAGGCTTCATCATCTAAGTCGGCAGGGGACGTCACCGCAGACTGAGTAGCGGCATTAGACGCTCTGTTGTGCTTGTATCAGATTCATCACACGCTGGTCGTGTATCATAGCGAGATGGCATACTCAGCGGTCTGTTGCACATCCACTGGAGGCCTCGTCAACTCCGCTAGCGCCTCTTGCGTCTGGGCCTCTGATGTCCCGGCCTTTTCCATGTTATAATATTATATTTCACCCAGGCAGACGAAATCACGTTGTCTAGGGAAGAACCAAAGCGATAGGCTAGACGGTAGGTCTTTTAAGCGAAGTAAACTGTTGAGAAAGAATCTTATATAGCCCACGAGAAAGCAACAGAGGGCTTCCGTCTAACCCACCAGGCTATCCCGCATTATATATACCAAGCTTAACAACCGTCCTAAAATTTCAGCTGAGGCTGAGTAGGCTGTGTTTCAATAACGTCAAATCCAGCTTGCACTGATTATTGAATTTTATTAAATAAACAGTTAGCGTATTTAATTACATCAACCTAATTCATTAAAACCGGTTTAGTAACAAACGGCGATCTTCATACTACGTACTACTCTTACATCTAAATTCTAACCATCTCGTTCACACAATTCTTTATAATCTCTTCCGCAGTTCTATGATATTCATCTTTCGATGTCAGATCTTCCTCGTCTTCTTCTCCAAGCCTTACTTCCAGCTGCTGCGCAGCTTCTTTATCTGCTTGAGTGAGTCGCCTCGTTTTCATTTCCTGTATAATTCGAATTTCGTACCATACGTTCTATCCAGTGACCTTTCAAAAACAACGGAAGAGAATGGCCGCTAGATGAAATCTCAAGCTGACCTATATATTAAATATATTAACTAGGTACTAACACGCTAGGGAACCCATTCTCGGTTGCACACAATGAGACTCGTACACGCCATAATTCGCATTTTCAGCTCAACTTAGACCCCGGTGCCTTATTGATGGGCGGCTTATGCGTGACCGTGGCAAACAATGCTTCCTGTAACATTTAGCACGCCTCATCGGAAGAAGCCGTCGAGCAGAAGGAAGAAGCACAGCAGCAATTTAAGTGGAGAAAGGGGTTGACGGCCCGACCTGCACACAGGGCGGCTCATCTAAGAGACGACATAGATAGAATGGAAGTCTGTTAAGACGCCCAGATTGAGTATAAGTTCCCATTCTCATCCGGGAAGCCCCACTGATGTAGATTATGTCCTATGCTATAGCTATCGATTTACTTAGCCTCTACAACGAACTTCTTCGCAGAAACCCCCTTTTTTAGAGTATCTAACGCTTCCTGGATACCCTCAAGGCCTTTTGTTGGCATAATCTCTGGAGCTGGTGCCACCTTATATCTCCCCATAGACAACGCTTCAACTAGGAACCCGCCAAAGGTTACACCAGCGGTTTCTTTGAACAAGTCCATGGCACTAGTCTCGACTTTGAATTTCGCCTCGACACCCTCCGGAGCGTCACCCGGGTTGACCGGGTTGGAAGACGCGACGAAGAGCTTCTGCTTGGATTTGTGTGAGACCTGGCAAGCCGCCGCCACGCTCCCCGTAGCGAGATAGATGCCAGAGCATACCCCCTTGTCAAGTTCAGCCGCAACGTCATCAGTAACAGACAGACTATTATAGTCGAAGACTTTACTGGCGCCAAGACCTTTGACGTAGTCGAAGTTGCGGGGGGAGCAAGTCGTGATGACTTCGAACCCAGCCGCCTTCAGGAGCTGGATAGCATTGCAACCAACGGCCGAGCTGCCTCCCCACACCAAGACCGATTTCCCGGTGCTGGTAGAGTTGAGAGTCGGGGGAGGCAGGCCCAAGAAGTCCTTTGCGAAAAGAGACACGGAAGCGGTCGTGACGCACAACGGGAAGACCGAAGCCTCGGCGAAGGACAACCGGTCCGGAATTTTCGCGGTCAGAGCGTGGTCGATCAGCACGTAGTCTTGAAATCCATTGTTTATGGTGAAGCCAAAAACGCGGTCGCCCACTTTGAACTTGGAGGCAGCTGTGGTGCCGACGGCTTCGACGATGCCAGCAACGTCCTGGCCCAGGATGAGTGGATAAGTGAAGAAGGGTATGTCTTGGTCCTGTAGCATAGCATCGCAAGGGTTAATTGCCCACGCATGGACTTTCACAAGAAGCTTGCTGTCCTCAACCTGAGACGGGATGGGGCTCTCGCGGATAACACCGGGCACGCCTGGCTTGTCTTGCCAAACGGAGCGGTTGGTAGGCATTATTATAGCTCGTCACTGAGGATATTATGATGATTTGATGTTCGTGTGAAAGAGACGATGGTCGTAATACCTTAAGTAATAAACTTACCTTGTACTTACTTGGCAAGAAGAGCAGATTTTATCCTATATACAGAGATAAATCATACTGTACAGCCAGTTGTGATGGTAGTGAGCTATGCACAACCCGGACATTAGCGGCGGACTTAGCACAATCCTCCAGTAGAGGATTGTTTCGACGCAATTAATCAAACTAATTTCCGAAACTACTTGTAATCAGGGCGACTATGCTTGAATATACTTTATCATTGAAATGTATAGCATACGTTTAATCGAGACAGCCGTTGTCATGCAGAGGTAAAATGTGGATAGGGGTTCAAACGCGTTTCGCTGGTAGAATAAAAGGAATTCTGTCAGATAGTTAAAATCAATCGTATTTACTATCCGCAAGATGAAATATCGACTGCAAAAACGACGACACGGTATCGATGTCTCTATTAGACACTCAGTCCTTTGTAAGCACTTACTCATGGTCTCATGTTTTATTGTTCCTCTATGATCCTGTTGACGGAGACGTAGCATCGCAAGGGGATTAGACCCGGTATTTATTAGATTCTCCTTCCCCTGTATGTTATATAGCACACCGGAGATAGTAAATTGGAGATAGCTAGAGAACGCCGTTCAGAGATTCAGTCTAAGTCCGCTTCATCAGCTCATTTATTACATCCCTTCGCACATTAGAAAATGGCAGGTATGATACGTTAACTCGCGTATAAACATCTTAAGGATAGTAGTCAACCCTTGAGATTATGGGAAGCTTCAATCAAGATAATGGACATGGTCTTGATGTTTGACGGCTACGGTTTTGACTACGATATGCCGAGTTGAGGCTAATGAGTGGTTAGTATTGCAATACGTGACACGGACTTAGTAGGCGAATGATCATGTGTAAATGATGTCGTCAAGCGCGTTTCAACTCAGGTACTAGAAACTCTTGTCTAAGTGCTATATTGGAGCCGTATCACATACAAGTGTTTGTCGTATGGTCTTTAGCCTATAAGCCATCAAGCGTATCAGCCAACATGAAGTTCGTCAATTTAATACTTTCCTTCCTACTAGCTGCCGCTCCAAGCCAGATAATCCACGACCTACGAGATAGCACGAACTCTAACGACCTTCAAGCACGCGCTAGATAGAGTCAATATCTTCGAGTAGTCGCAGTGCGGCGGGACTCAAGTTGTGAATAGAAATCACGACGAACACTCCTGTAACGCGGGCACTAAAGCCATTGGGGAATCGTGGGTTATCTCATTACTAAATTGTCATTCTACGACCTTAGTTAGCAGTAGTATTTTGAGGCTGCACCACATGCGTATAAATTCCTCGTACAGCTACACCGACTAGCCGCCAGTCCTTCAAGACCTATATAATCTAACATGGGGCCGAAAGTAGGCTAATCGTCGGCATAGTGACGGTGAAGCTACATCCACAATAGGAGGAGTTGAAACACCTTTGGAGCGCTATATGGGTGCGCCTCACATATGAGGGAGGCGACACTTGAGCATATGCACTCTGAGCAGTCGAGCAGAGTTAGCGGTGTGAAGGGAATGCCTTACATGGATACTTTGCATGGGGAAAATTGTGGCATGTCCTCATAACCAATGCAACAAACAGATTTATTAGTGTTAATACTTCCATCTATGAAGCAACGGTTATGATATGAAGGATCCGGAACATATCATAACCGAGCTATCAGCCATACTTTTATACATGTATAAATATCCAAAGCTTTCATCGGCTAGCTTTAGTCCTAGTGCTCACCAAGACCGGATATACAGGGGCAGAGGAGTATTAGTAATATTCCATCCCTGTCGGCACCGGGGTATGTAGGGAATACGTTCGGCATAGCTTCGTCGATCTTCTTGGCAGAGGGTTGCGTCTGTGACTTAATGTTGTTGGCATACTGTACCATACGAGCTCTACAACATGTCTTTCTCAAGAAATGTATGAAGTGCTTACATAAAGACCCATCTGCCTTCCTCTATACATTCCACGTGATTGGCAGGTAATGGGGCCAGCAATTCTAACCTTAGTACCGACGGCATAATGCATGATAGAATATACAACTTGTTAGGGGTAAAATAAGTCGACTAAGAGGTAGACTTAATCCGTTTAAACATAACTTAACTAGGGGTAACTTTTTTCTTAGCCCTAATTATTTATTTAGGAAATATGGTTAAATTAAAGTTAAAATTTAATTAAGAATTAAGGTTTTATATAAATTTATATTTATATTTTTATTATGATATATTTAGCCTTAAATTAGTAATTAAATAAGTATAAAATAATATATTATTATATATTAAGTAATAATAATAAAAGATGGTAATTTTTATAAAATTTAAGTATATATATTAAGATTAATAGTATTAATATGTAAATAAAGTAAATTAAGGAAATTAAAAAGATTAAAAAGATTAAAAAAATTAAGGAGATTAAAGAGATTAAAGAGGTAAAAGCGTTTTAAGGCGATTTAGATAAAGAGATTAAGAATATTTAAATAATTTAAAAAATCTTAAATATCTTAAATATCTTAAATTATATAAATTATTTAATAAAACGTTCTTAAATTGCTAATCTTAATTATTATGTGCTATTTGCTATTAAATAATATTTAATTTAAACTTAATATAAGATTAATTTAGATTTAATTTAAATTATGATTAAATATAATAATAAAATTATAAAAGATTATAATATTAGGAAAAAAGCCGGTATTAAGGGGATAATATGAAAAATAATAAAGTTTAAAAATATTTATTAAAGAGGTAAATAGATATTATTAAACCATATATTTACCATTACTTAATTTAGAAATGGTACGATAAATTTACCGATAAAAGGAAGGTCTTAAAAAATAACTAATTAAATTTAA